>CM053575.1:18559317-18583172 GCA_028646485.1 Cryptoprocta ferox
TGTATCAATTTCTCTCTTTTTCTCGGCTTCCTCTTTTGCTATAACTGTGTCTTCTAATTCACTTATTCTTCTCTCTGCCTCTTCAATCCATGCAGTGGCTGCCTCCATTTTGTTATGCACCTCATTTATAGCCTTTTTTAACACATCACAGCTATTTTGAAGGTCCGTGGTCTGTTTATCAATAGCTTCTTTGATGTTTTTTTCAAGGCCGCAATTAATTTTATGACAATTGTTCTAAATTCTCGTTCAGTCATGTTGTTTAAGCCGGTTTTGAGCAGTTCTGTGGCTGTGACTTCTTCCTGGAGTTGCTTTAGAGGAGAGTTCTTTCGCTTCCGCATTTTGGCTAGCTAGACTTCATTTTCTAAGGAATGTGTCAGGCTATAAGTAGTAGCGTGATGGGCAGATTTGCCCCCAAGTGTACAACTTGCTCATTCTTGTGGTTGGAATCACTGAAGTCAGCTGAATTCATTTGTAAGTGGGCTAAGACCTGATTGTGGGGCTATCTTCTTTTGAGCTTCCCTGCTGGTGGCCTCCTTTAGCCCCTTCAGCCTTACTCATGCCCTGCTCTGGATCCACATATCAGTTATAATTGGTTTCTGCCATGTATTCTGATTTGGGCCCCATGGGGATCTCAAATGTGCTCTTTTCTTTACTATGTTTCCTCTTAGCTCCTTAATCATTCTCATCTTTCCAGTCTCAGCTTAAATTCTCTTTTCACCAAAGAGTCATGTGCATCCCACTTCCCACACTAAACTGGGCATTTCTCTTTCTGTGCCCCCTCACCCCAGACCTCCTACACTGTTGAACTACTTTCTCTTATCTAAGGCGTTATCCACTCTGACTGTACATCAAATTACAGTGAAGCTTTAAAAAAGATAAATGTTTGGTCTCACCTGAGGCCAATTGCATCTGAGTCTTCAGGATTGTATGTGGGTATTTACTTTGTAGATGGTGCCCATCATATAATTGCAGCCAGTACTTCTTGATATTAAGTACATTAGAAAGAGGGGCTCTGGTTATCTGCAGCTGTTTGCTTTACTGATACTGAAGACTTTTTCTCACACTCATCACTTGTTCTGGCCTTACTGGAGTCACCATGATAATGTCAAAAAGACAGAGATCTCTTTGGCTTGCTTGATTGAAAGAAATTTTTTTTGGAATTTCTGGAAGTAGACAAAGGGATATTTAAAATGAGTTTCTAAAAGTAAATATACACAATAGCTTATGCAAAGCAGTCTCTCATTGCAACATCTTTCCCTATCCAATCTAGTTCATCCTCTTCTCATCACTGTACCAACCCATCTCTGATGATAGCAGTAGGATGAGGTATTACCTGCATGGAAAAAGATGTAAAATACTCAGTTTTGTCCTTTACAGTCTCATTCTTCGTCTCATGGGCTCTTAATGTGCAGCATCTACCAATCAGCCTTTAACTAGTTGTTCTTGGACTCAGACATTCCTGATACCCTGGGGCTCAGTATACTGCTCAAAATCTTGTGTGTCCTTTCAACACTCCACATCCACAAATCAAAGAGAAGAGCATAAGGTATAAGAGCCCTGGCTCTGGGTTGGGAGGCCAGCTCTGCCATTTCATTAAGCTATGTGCTTCCCTATGCTTCCCATCTATAAAATGTGGAAAACATAGTACTGTATCTACCTCATAAAGTATTAGCAGTGTTAAATGAGTTAATATACATGAATAACCTAGAAGATTTAACACGAGTAACTTAGAAGATTATCCAGCATCTTGTAAATGCTTTAAAAATATTAGCTATTTTAAAACTCTCAAGGATTAGGCATTCATCTGGGTTACATAAATGTTATAGAAAAATATGGGGAGGATGAAGAATAAACTAATCACAGATAATATAAAACCAGTAAAGATAAAATGGAGTACAAATACCATTGCAGACATTGAAGAAGATTTAAAACAAATGCAATTTGCAAAAGAAAATCTCAACAGGAGCAGATTTATCACTTTCGCTGGACCCTTACTGGATCCTGGGAAAGTTCTAGCAATTTTGTATTTATAATTCTGTATTCTTTTTCTTAAAAAGTCTACCTTAAATTATATAAAGTTTAGGATTTGTAAAACCTGCATCTTTTAAATCAAAATGAAAAATACCATTCAGGAAAATAAAACAGCAGAGGAATTCAGGCCAAATTGGTGAGGTGGATATATAAAATATCCATTACCTGTTGACTTCTGCCTTTTAAGCTGGGGCTCAGAATAACCACAATTCCATTTTCATATTCTTTTTTTTTTTTTTTTGAAGCTTTTCTAACAACTTCCTAGAGGAATCAGTTTGCCCTATGTATGGACATGTTAACTCTTATTTTTTTCCCTCCTTAATTGCCTTCATCTTAAAATATGAGGAAGAATTAATTAACTATCCTGATGGGGGAAGAAAAGTTAATAGCAATTTTAATGAGTGTAACCTTAGCAGGATTTGTAATAACCCTGAAAAGATGGTGAAGTCACTTCTTTCTCCACTTGACTCTCTCACCTTCTGTGAATGTCTGTAAGTGCTGATTACAAGTGATTAATTACCTACTGGAAGGCTTGTCTCCATCTCATCTTTTTATCCCCAAACCAACTGCAGTCTGAAGAGTATACTGAGAACTCTAAATTCGAAAAAGACAGAATGGCCTTTTCTACAATATAAAGTGCTTACAAGACAGAATTTGATGAAGAACATCTGGCTAGAGCTTTTATAACAGCACAGAAAAGGCGAATGAGTTGTGTGAGGCTCGCCTTGAAAATTTCATCTGAACCGACAGAAAATATGGTAGCCATGACATAGATAAGACACTTGTGCTACCACAAGGTAGTGGATTTTTGCCTGGAACCATTCTCCAGATGGTAGTGCAGGAAGCCTGCACATAGAGCCCACATAGAGCCTGGTGTTATCACTGGGTGGACTATTCAGAGTCCAGAGTTTGGAGTTCACGAGGAAATTGAAATTTGTCAGGTTGAGGAGGAACAGAGAGGCAAGAGTTATGTAGGGAAGGAAGGTCAGAAATCTACCTACAGGTACACTTGATTCTTTGGCAAAATACTAATCAGTGCATGCACAGAGTGAGATTACATATGGCTCAGCAAGGAACAACTACCGAAGAAAGGACAACTACTGGGAAGTGGTGAGCTGACCTAAGCTTGTACAGTGCTGGGAGACATTCATGTTCCATCCATTCAGAGCAGAAAGACCTTGTTGAACACCCTCTATGTCTGGTAGGGAACCTAGATTGCCATGTTTCAGAAGCAGGACTAACTTGGTCCTAGAGTAAATTATATTCTAGAATCACTCTGACATACCATAAAAGCAAGATTTCAAAGGATTAAGTAAGATCTAAGTAAATGTATTGTCTTCAGAACAAAAACCAATATTATATTGAAGAAGACAACAAAAGCCAGTTGTGTAACAATGTAGCATCCATTATGTTCATAATACAACTAAAATATGTGAGACATGTGAGGAATCAGAAAAATATGTTCCAGAACTAAAAGAATAATCATTTAGTAAAAACCTGTCCCTAAATAGTAGATATGATAGAATGATCAGATAAGGACTTTAATATTCTTATTATAAATATGCCCAAGGATATAAGGGAAATATATATACCTATAGTTAAGGAAAATAATTACAGTAGAGAAATGGAAGATGTAAAAGGATCCTAATGGGATGTCTACATGAAAAACATAATACCTGAAAAAAAAACTAGATAAAATTAGCAGGATATTATTCACTGCAGAACAAAATATTATTAAATTAGTAGGAAAGGGAAAAATAAAATATATACACTGAAGTCAAAAGAAGAAAAGCTGAACATAAATAATAGAACTTCAGTGACTTGTCAGACTATACTGGACCATATGTAAGTGGTTCTTTGTATGGGTAATTTGGAGTCACAATAGGAAAGGAAGAACAGATTTGGGGCAGGAAAAGAAATATTTGAAGATATTAGGGCTGAAAAAATTCTAAATTTGATTAAAAACATAGAGGACATATTTATGAATATCAAAAAAGGCAAGAAAGATGCACACAAGTAAAGCCATATCCAAGCATATTAGGGTCAAACTGCTGAAGAAATTTGGTAAAGAAAAAATATTAAAGGCAGCCAGACAAAAATAGCACATACAGAGAAATAGTAATAAACATAGTTTTATCTATTAATAATTTAAAAATGCAAGCCAGAAGACAAATGACAACCTTAACATACTGAAAGAAGAAACTTTAATGTAGAATTTTATATAGAGTGAAATGTACTTCAAATATGATTGCTAACGAGAGCTATTAAAGGCCAGATTTTGAAAAACAAAAGTTAAAAGAATTTGTCACCATAGATCTGCACTACATGAAATGTTAAACTTCTTCAGGTTGAAGGTAAATGATATTAGATGGAAATTGGGATCTGTATGAAGGAAAAAGAGCAATGGAAGTGGTAAGTAGGTGGGTAAATGTTTTCTTATTTCAAATTTTATTTAAATGATACATGACTATTAAAGAATAATGATAAAATAGTACTTATACATGCTTATTATGCACACAAAAGTAAAACTTATAAGAATAACAGAAGAATGGGTGGGTTGAAAATAGAACTGCATCACTTTGTAAAGTTATAACAGAAGTGGTATAATGTTAAAGTGGTGTAATGTTATATTAAGGTGGAATGTGATATAATAAAGACATAGATTTTAAACCCTAGAGAAACCACTAAAAAACAATATAACTGATAAAACATTCCAAGACAAGGTAGGTTGCTAAATATTCCTTACTTAATAAAGAGAAAACCAGAGAAGGGAGAGAAATTAGGAATTAGGAATAAAGAGGACAAAAAAATCCCCAGGATATTAGACTTAAAATCAATTTCTATAGGGGTGCTTCAGTGACTCAGTCAGTTAAGCATCTGACTCTTGGTTTTGGCTCAAGTCATGATTTCACGATTTGTGAGTTCGAGCCTTGCATTGGGCTCTGTGCTGACCATGTGGAGTCAGCTTGGGATTATCTGTCCCTCCCTTTCTCTCTGCCCCTCCCATTCTCATGCTTTCTCTCTCTCTCCCTCTCTCTCTCTCCCTCTCTCTCTCCCTCCCTCCCTCCCTCCCTCCAAATAAATAAACTAAAAAATTCAGTTCTATAAATTACCATTTTAAATATCAAGAAAAAGTTTCAACTAAAGAGCAGAGTTTCTCAGACTAGACAGAAAAGCAAAACTCAACTCTATGCTATACACAAGAAGTGCACATTGGATATAAAGATACAGATAGGTTAAAAGAATGATAGAAACTTACACTGTGCCAATATTAGAAATAGGAAACTTGGAATGCCTGTGTTAATATTATAAAATATTTCTCAGGATAAGAATTATTGTAAGAGATCAAAAGGAAAATTCTATAATGATAAAGTGTTTAATTAATTAAAATATAACTTTCCTGGCATGCCTGGGTGGTTCAGTTGGTTGAGTGTTCAACTCTTGATTTCTGCTCAGGTTATGATCCCAGAGTCATGGGATTGAGTCCTGTATCAGGCTCTGTGCTGAGCTCCTCCCCTGTTCATGCTTTCTCCTGTGCTCTAAAAATATAAAAATTACCAAAAAAAAAAAAAAAAAGATATGACATCCCAAAATGTGTATGGACATAATAATAGTGTTTCAAATACATAAAGCCAAACTCATGGAAAGGAAGGAGAAATTAACAGTTCTACAATTATGGATGTAGATTTTAATATTATCTCGGTAAGTGGTACATTAAGGATATAGAGGATTTGAACAGTACTATAAACCCATTCACCTAATTGGTATTTATAGAACATTATACCTGAGAACTGCAGAGTATAATTATATTCAAGCTCATATGGAACATTCACCAAGAAGTATCATATGCTGAGGCATAAAACAAGTTTAAATAAATTTAAAATTATTAAAAATTCAGAGTATGTTAGCTAATCACAACCAAATGAACTTGAACGTTAATAAGAGAAAATATCTGGAAAGTCTCCAAATATTTGGAAATAAAAAAAAATACTTCTAAATAACTCACAAGTCAAAGAAACAGTCACAAGGAAAATTAGAAAATGTTTTTAATGAGTTGAAAATTTAAACACAGCATATAAAAATTTTTGGGTTGTGCTAATATAGCTCCTTAAGAGGTTTTATAGCTCTAAATGATTATAGTAGTAAGGAAAAAATGTTAAAATCAATTATAAGAACTTTCTCTTTAAAAAACTAAAAATCACATTAAACAAAATTATAAGGAGTTAAATAATAAGGATGAGAGTAAATATTGATGAAATAGAAAACCATCAATGGGGGCGCCTGGGTGGCTCAGTCGGTTGAGTGTCCGATTTCGGCTCAGGTCATGATCTCACGGTTCGTGAGTTCGAGCCCCATGTCGGGCTCTGTGCTGACAGCTAGCTCAGAGCCTGGAACCTGTCTTCAGATTCTGTGTCCCTCTCTCTCTGACCCTCCCCTGCTTATGCTGTCTCTCTCTCTCTCCAAAAATAAATAAAAACATTAAAAAAAATTTTTAAAGAAAACCATCAATGGACGAAATCAATGAAAACACATTGATTGAGGATGCGGAGAAAGGGGAACCCTTTTGCACTGTTGGTGGGAATGCAAACTGGTGAAGCCACTATGGAAAACAGTATGGATGATCCTCAAAAAATTAAAAATAGAACTGGCCTATGACCCAGCAATTGAACTACCAGGTATTTATCCAAAGGTTGCAAAAATGTTGATTTGAAGGGCACATGCACCCAATATTTATAGCAGCACCATCAACAATAGCCAAATTATGGGAAATTATGTCCATTGACTGATGAATGGATAAAGATGTGGCATATATACATACAATGGAACATTACTTGGTGATCAAAAAGAATGAAATCTTGCCATTTGCAACATGGATGGAATTAGAGTGTCTTACACTAAGTGAAATAAGTCAGGCAGAGAAAGACAAATATATGATTTCGCTCTCTGAGTGAAGGGAAAATAAAAGACGACCAAAGCACAAAGTCTCCAAAGGACCAGAGAACATCACCAGAAACACCAACTCTACACCAACTCAAACAATGGCAGTAAATTATACCTTTCAACAATCACTAGGAATGTAATTGGACTGAATGCACCAATCAAAAGACATCAGTTATCATAATGGATAAAAAACCCACAAGATCCATATGCTGCCTACCAGAGACTTATTTTAGACCCAAAGACACCTGCAGATTGAAAATGAGGGGTTAGAGAACCAGCTATCATGCTAATGGATGTCAAAAGAAAATTAGAGCAAAATGATGCATTACAAATATTATGAATAATAAAGGGATCATCACTAAGGATCATACAAGTAAGAATAATAGAAGAATATCATGAACAACTTTATGCAATACATTAAATATTAGGAGGAAGTATACAAATTTCTTGAAATTGTAAATTACTAAAACAGACACAAGAAGAAAGAGAAAATCGAGTAGCCCAATGTATTAAACTTATTGAATTTATAGTTCAAAATACACAAAGAAATATTTTACAAATATTTAAAGAAGAAATAGTATCAGTTTTACTTAAACTTATTATATGAGAGTAGTGTAGCACTGATACTCAAACCAAACAAGATTACAAGAAAATAATGTTTTAGGCCAATATCCTTCATACATTGTAGATGTATAAACTCTTAGCAATACATTAACAAATCAAATTTTGCAACATATAAAATGCATAATAATACATAATGCTCAAGTGGGGTTTATCCCAGCAATTCAAGATTGGTTTGATATTTGAAAATCAATCAGTGCCATTCACCACATTAAGAGAATAATGAGTACGAATCATATGATCATTTCAATAGATGTAGAGAAATCATTTGACAAAATTTTATGTCCATTCATAATAAAAAATTTTGGCAAATTAGGAATTAAAGGAAAATTTCTCAACCTCATAAAAGCTATTTACCAAAATTACCTACAGGTACACCATACTTAGATTTGGAAGTCTCAACCTCTCTCCCAACCCCCCCAACTTCTGCTGCCCATTTTAAGGAACAAATAAGTGTATCTTCTCTCTCATGAATTGTGTAAGTGAATTTAGGAAGTTGTCATGATTCCACATTTTTCTGATTATCTGCCCTGTAAATTTTAGCTACAGTATAACTTTTGAATTCTGTACCCTCAAGTAGGGAAGTTTGCCAGGCTTTATTAATGCCATTCAGAAAATTGGGGCAGTGCTTAATGCCATGGACTGAATGTGTTCCCCACAAAGATCAAATGTTGAAGCTCTAATCCCTAATGTGACAGTATTCAGAGATAGGATTTTTGTTAGGTAATTAGGTTTAGATGAAGTAATGAAGGTGGGGCTCCCATAATGGGATTAGTGTCCTTGTAATTAGAGGAAGGAACCAGAGCACTCTCATGCTCTTGCTCACATGCTCCCTCTCTCCCTCTCTCCCTTTCTCTCTTCCCGTACCCCCACCTTCTCTGTCTGTGCCATGTGAGAACACAGCAAGAAAGTAGCTATCTGCAAGTCACAAAATGGCCCTAAGCAGAACTTAATCATGCTGGCACCCTGATCTTTGACTTCCAGCCCCCAGAGCTGTGAGAAATCAATTTCTTTTGTTAAAGCTACTCAGTCTATGGTATTTTGTTACAGCAGCCGAAGATGACTAATAAGTTGGTCTCACCTTATTTGTTTTCTTTTTTGAAAGTATCTATGGCCATCTTTCCTGTTGTTCAATGTATGAAAACTGCTGTTTCATACATTTTGTCTGTGTTTTTTAATTGTTTAATGTAGGAAGATAAATCTATTTCCTGTCACTCCTTCATGGATGGAAGCAGAAATCTCTTCCAATTATATTTTGTTGAGCAAATACAAATTCATTGTAATAAAACTTATGTTGAATTCTGATATACAGAAACCTGATATTAATTATGAAGAATTACAAGAAGTTAGACAGAAACTTTGAGATCTGACGTCTTTCTCTCAATCTCTTCCTCAGCTTTTACTGATTTGAATGGCATAAAGGTTTTTTTTTTCATATCTACTATTTAGATTAAAAACTCTTGAACAAAATTCATTCTTCTTCCTATTTAGTATGCAAATTAAAAATTTTGAAGATTTTTAGGATACCAGGTAATATGGTTATGACCTGAGAAATTAGAGGGTAATAACACAGCTTTCCAAGATAAAGAGTAAAGATTGCTATCTATTTCAGTAAGAGTTTTCTCAGACTATAATGTCCCCCTCCTCCATTATAGATATAGGTAGAATAGTGCTCTTGAATCGAGCGGAGAGTAAAATTGGTGATGAGGCACATTGGAAGTTATGTCACTCATGAAATTGTTTTGAAAGCCTTTTTTCTCTGTAGGTCACTCTTGGTTCATCATATTACTTAACTCCCATGGCACGAATAATTCTATGAAGTTAATAAAATCTGTTAACATTTTGACAAAGATTCATTTGTTATTTTCTCATTGCATCCTATGGACTAGAGTCATCATATCCTAAATAAGTCTTAGCTGCATTCTTAATGAAAAATAATATATTCCCACACCAAACAATAACGACTGTACCACTTTCTCAATTTAAAATGATCCCTACCTCTTTTTCTTTTCCCTGATAGTGGAAAAACAAGACTTGTGTTTATCACGTCTACTTTAAGCAAAGTTTCAACAGTGAAACATAAAGCCTTCAGAGCAATCCTTCCATGACAGATTGGAGAAGAAAGAAGAAAAAAAAAATAAGAAGGCTTCTCCTGAAATTGGATTTTAATTTTTCACCTTAAGAGAAGACATCTTTTAGACATTGGTTTAGATCTCTCTGAATGATTTTGTATTAGGTCTTCAAATGTATGATTTTTTAAAGATTCCCCTAAAGGGATTTGGGCGAGAGTAAGCAATCTGATAGAATTCTTATGTGTCCACATCCCAGACTTTGCCCAACTTTAGAAGTAGGCTGTTTTTCTGACACCTTTCACCGCATTTAACAACTTATGCTCTGGGAGATGATGAAAAAAGGCAACTGTGCAGGCAGAGACTTGGGGCTTCAGACATTGACTGGCTTCTTTCAACGTCCCCCTTTCGATTTTGCCATCTTTCAGGGTTTTGTTTGGTATTTGATACAGCTTTTCAGAGACTTAACAGCCTTTCAATAACAAGTGTAAGAAAAGGAACATGACGCGGATTGACTGTGTGTGTGCTGACTGGACTCAAAGGCACATGAAACCTCCTGCCTTACTTAGCACTTAACCCTTTGTAGTAAAAATACCTTGATCTCTTCTTACAAATCAAACTAACCTTTATAACCAGTTTCCCAACCTGTTAAAGATAAAAGGAGAGAGATTTTTTTTGGCCCATTTTGACCATTGTCATGTTTCTCTCTGAACTTTGGTATTTAGAGATAGCTGAGAGAATCTAGAGGATTCTAATTCAACGTGTGTGGTAAAATTAAGAAGGAGCTACCATTTCAGGACTTTCATTTCATCCCACCCTGGCTGAGTACCAGGGTTCTTGATCTAGGCCTTATTTAGCCACAGTAATACTTTGCCCTTCTCTCCAGCTCTCATGGATAGGACAGTCTTATTTTCTTAACAGCTCTACCAATATTTTTTTCTCCATCTCACTTGGAACACTAAATGATAAACTGAGAGGGACTAGCTAATTTTTTATCTTCATTTTCTTCCTTGAGAAATGAAATACCAGCTATCTGGTATTGCTAGTAGTCTTTTCTTTGGTAGTAGTCTTATATGCCTTTATCTGTTCTAGATAAGGAGATTTGATAGTTTGTTCTAATGTACCTCATTGGAGAAATTCATGTAGCTGCATTATATACTGAGTAACATTCCTTTGTTGGTGATAATTTCATTTGGTACCCAGTGATGTCACGCTCGTATACATGGAACAGCAGTGTATATCCTCTGATTTCAGCAGAAAACCACAAGAATGCCTTAAAATAAAGGGAAGCCTTCACTGAGGTTTGGAAAGAAATGCAAAGCATCAGGGAAGAAGGTACTGTGTGTAAAGGGGAGATAAGTTTTCTTTTAGTGATTGTGCTGCTACAGTTCACATTTCACATAAAATAGATTCTTGTGTTCAGTAAGTACAGCAATGTATGGGTAGTCTACTTCTTCAAGAATGCAAACTAATAACAACACAGAGTATGGAGAAAATTTATGAAACCTCAACAACATGAAGGAGATTAAAATACAGGCTAATAGTCCTGTTTGAGAAATTATTCATTGTAGAGGACAAATAAAAATGTGAACTTACTTAGGGGCCTCTCAGTGTCCCCAGAAAAGAGAGCCTGACTCTCTTTTCCTTCTAGGAAGCTTTTCTTGGTGAATGATTAGCTGTTTGGCTTCACATATATGAATTATATGGTCATGAATTTGTGTTGGTATCAAGAACATACACATATTACTGCTTAGATATATGAGAACATTTCATTTTCTTTATTTTCTGAAATGAGTCAAATCTTTCTTATGAACCCTATGTCACTGCATAGTAGGGTACATGAGTTTTTTGTCTCTAGGGTATGCAGAGCTATATAATTAGTAGGTACCTAAGGGAAACATCTGAAATTTACCAATTATTGACGGTATTTCAGTCTCTTCCAGTTTAAACAGTCCCTTTTGGATTTCTGATTTGGTTGGATACAGTCACTCTTTTAGGTTTTATATCCTTTTCCCTGCTTCTCTCTGTCAGTGTGTAGAAATTAAAAGGAGGTTTATGTTACTCTTTGGTATTAGAATAAAAGGTGTTCTGATATCTGTTAGTCATCTCATAGATGTATTGGTTGTTCTGGTCTCCCACTGATATTGTCTGACCTTTTGAGACGTTATGGTCGTACATGCAAATGGAGTGTACGGTTGTGGCGACTTGCCTCCACTTATAATGACCCTGCTCACTATGGACTCTGTTCCAACCCCAGGCCCTTGAATTTGCCTGCCTGTTCAACATTACTGTGTTTCCTCAGTGGGATAGCTGGCTATTCCTGGATCATACTTGTGTGTTCTACTTAGGTGTGAAACTCAAGGGTGGTTCCTCAAACTCATATACCTAGTATAACATACCTGTCTCTGAAAAACTACATCTTGCAGTATGTTGGACGTGGTTGGGGCTTCTCCTAGAGACTTACAGTCTCCCTCCCTTGCTGAACTGGTGAATCCTGCTATCATTCTTGCAGTGCTAAATATCTCCCACAAGAGCTATGATACTTTTACCGTCTCTTTCTAAGGTTTTAGTCTAATGAGGAGAATTGAAGACCTGTGCATATGACCTCACTTTCCCTCTCTATGTCTTCTCATATTCCACAGGGTCAGTGGAGATTGTTTTTATTCTTTCTGTCTGTTAAGGACTTTTTAATATTTTCTACTTCTGCCTCTTTGCCTACGTCCTCAATGGCAAAGGGATTCTATAGGAGATGATGGCTTACTCATAAAACAAGATCCAAAAATAATAGTTTTATTACATACAATATATCGCTTAGGAGCAAGAAAAATCTGGATTGGGAGTCCTTTCTGAAACAAAGCAGAGAATAAATAAATACTTGCCCAATACGGGAGTTTTTCCTACAATATAACTGACAGGTGGTTATTCAAGTTTTACCTATATTACTTTAGTGACCAACTGTTCCCTGTTCCATGTGTCAGTCCATTCCAGAGTTGGGCAGTTGTATTTATTTTCTTGCATTATGTGACCATAATAGGTTGTAAAGGACTCAAGAGCAGGGACTTTAATTAATTCTACTTTGCATCCTTACAGGTCCAAAATAGTGCTTAATATATAGAAACCTCTCAGCAACTGTTTGCTGAAACAATGAATGACTTCTTTTGAGGTACATTCTGCCACTGTAATTTTTATATTTTGGTTCTGGTTCTGCTCCTTAATGCTACAATTTGACAGTCCTTCAGATATATGTAGGCAGATATTATATTTTTACTTAAACATTTTTGGGGCAGGCCAAATATTTCTATTTCCTTAAGTTGCCCTCAAGATGATTTTCATACCATTCTGGTCACTTTCATTTGAATTCTTTAAACAGAAAAGCAGAGCATAGCTCTGTGGTCATATCTAATGGCATAATCTATTACCAGTAGAAGACATAGCAAGGAAGTTAAAAGAGAAAAGGAAATTTTTACATATATATTAAAGAAAATGGCTTGGAAAAGTAAGTTTGCTAGTAAATAAAGAAGGGCATGAAATTAGTGTGAATCTAGAATGTATATTTTGAGATTAAAAAAGCATTTGGTATAGCCTCTCATGAAATTTTACTTGCAAATTAGAATGGAATTGGCTTGGCTAAAAACTGAATTCCACTGTCTCAAAAATCACTTAGAAGTTTGTGAACAATGGGTAATGAGAAATAGCCAGTATTTTGGATTTAGGGTAGTATCCAGAAACCACTGGACTGGTGGCAGAGAAAGGGTATAGCAAGTTCTGTGCACAGTTCCCTGAATGCTTGGAAGGATGAAGTAAAGAACCAGCAAATGCTTGGGTTATTTGCCTTTAAAGGATCATAGTTGCAAGCATGAGCAGAGACTGAGTTGAAACAGAAAGGATGCTAATAAGACACAATAAAAGTAGATAGCCATAAATTCACATACACAAAATGACAATTCAGACTGCCTCAAGATGAAACCAAATGCCGAGATTCAGCCCTTCCCACTCTGGTTTGCATGTAGTTTAATGGAATATCTGTTCAATGAGGGGTATAAGTATGAGTCTTACAGTCTGGGTCAGACAGATCAGAACCTACAAAGTGGTTAAAGCCAGACACATTTGTTTCAGCTCATTTATGGTATCAGATCCAGTGCCTCTGGTGATCTCAGGACTTCTAAAACATTAAAATCAATAGTAATAATTAAAAAAATACTAGAGTTTTCTTCCTAGACTGTGATGTGTTCCTTAGGGTCTCATAAAATCTTTGTGGCCTTGATTTACTTGGGCAATGTGGACCTAAAGCTCTGGACACTTCTTTCAGCTCGTATTTATAATGCTTCCCAGACTCATCATCAAGTGACAGTTGACTTCTTCACGCTTGTTTGTCCCTGGATGCACTATTGTACTTGAAACTTTCACATTTCTTTCTCAAAGGTGCTTGCTTCCATTAATTTATATATTATAGAACTGTTTCTTTGCAATAATAGTTATATAATTTTAAAGCTGGCTAAAAGTTGGACACAATTTTAGGCATTTAGCTGGTTGGAAGATTTGTGACGTTCTTTGTCTAAGATCACCATATCATTTATTGTTCAGAGGAGGACATGTTTAAGAGCAAGAGGGGATGCTATCATTGGAACACTAGATACTTGGACAACAGGCCTAAACTGACATTTTTCTGGAAAAACTACCTTTGACTAATTAAAAGGATTCCTCTAGATGCTTTCGGTGATTGTAACTGTAGCTACACAGGCCCTTATTTCGGAGGTAGATAAATTTTTTGGAGTTTTTTTTCTCTGCCTTTCAACCAAAATATATACAATGAACTATCTCTTGTGTTTTGGAAAATTCTTTCCTAACTTTGAACTCCCAAATATTCCTTGCTTGCCACAGAGCTTAGTTGTGTATAGTTGTGCATCATGGCAGACTGGTGTTGGGGCAAACTTCTACAAGTGATCTGCCCAGTTGAAGAAATACAGTGTTAGAATGATATCTGGGAGATGGGTTACTGATATGAAGGTTACAGAGTTGGGTACATTTTGGGAAGTAAGATACAGGAAGTATAGCTTAATGTCAGGCCAGATCTGAACTACTTGTGTACTGACATGAGAGAATCTTGTCTTGGGAGTATATGTACGTGAACTCAATTAGTGTAAAAAAAAACTACTTAATTCAAATCATAATTGAAAGCCTAAGGATAACCAAACAGAGTAGTGACAATACATTAAAAAAATTTTTTTTAATGTTTATTTATTTTTGAGAGAGAGACAGTGAGAGCCAGGGAGGGGCAGAAAGAGAAGGAGACACAGAAACAGGCTCCAGGCTCTGAGCTGTCAGCACACAGCCTGATGTGGGGCTCGAACTCATGAACCATGAGATCATGACCTGAGTCGAAGTTGGACGCTTAACCGACTGAGCCACTCTGGTGCCCCGACAATACATTTTTATTTTAAGTTTTGAATAGATATATCTTAAAAGCTGGCATTTACATTTTAATCCCTGTAAGTGTGCTACTAAAAATCTTAGTATCTCTGGTCATGAAAGTCATGGAGACAGTAAGCCTGAGAATTATGAATTTGATCGTTTAACTCCTTAGAGTTAAACCTTTGACAAGTGAGAGGTTGAAGGGCAAAGGATTCTTGGAGATAGGACTTATCATGATTTGGGGGCAAAGCTAAGAGTATGTGACTTATGCCTTTTGACTGTAAGAGAAACAAACAGGATCTTGAGGGAGATACAAGTCTACCAGATGCCTTAGAGTTCCAAAGGGGACACAGCGATGTTTGCTAATATGTGAAGCGTATTGAGCATTAATTAAAGGGCCTGCTGTATGTACTTAGGCTAATGCAGATATCCTCACATTGCCGAAGCGAACATATGCTGTGCAGGGACCCTGGGGAGAGAGCCTGGGCCCATAGTCTCTGAAGACACAAAAGGACAGTCAATCTGCTCAGGCAGCTGCTTCCATCATCATCATTATAGATAGAACTTGTGCTTGTTTGGATATTGAGAGGCCCAGGAATTGATGAGAGAATAATTGAATCTCAAGTTTGGAACTCCCCCCTCTTCCATGTGATGCTTGAAATCTTTCCAGAACACTGACCCCATGTCCTCTCTCTTTTTACCTTATAGCTAAGCTTGTTCAAAGAGTTTACTTTGACTGTCTTTGTTTTCTCTTGGACCTTTAAATCTGCTTTCTGTCCCCACTGATTCTTTGAAAGCTCTCTTAGTGGACTTATTCAACTACAGGTTTATATTTGAATTATTTTCTAGACAGTAAGCTCCGTGCAGGTAGAGTCTGGGCTGTCTTGTTCATCACCATTTCCCCACCTAGCATAAGATAAAGCACATTACTAAGCATAGCATAAATATTAGTTGAATGAGTGAATAGATGAATGATCTAATGGTCCTAGCCAATGAATACTGAGTAGTCCTTAATCCTTTCATAGAAAGATTTTCTTTCTGTTTCTTTCAGTGGCCCTTAAAAGTTGACATGTAGAGTGTTTGAGTTTCTGTCTTTTTGTCTGACTCTGTGTACTTTTCTGGGTGACCTGTCCTTGGATAGATATTTGTAGATGGCTCCAAAATGCCATGTCTAGCTGTAAGCTAAGACCTTTGTCGTCCACGTATTGAATCAATTTGTCCAACTATCTGCTGAATGTTTCCACGTGAATAAGTGGTCCTCTAGCATATATTTGGAAATATCCTGTGGCAGAGGATTCTTCTAGATGCTTCAGGCTACTCTATATTTCAGTGAACTAAATATATCTTCCAGTACTATCTATGCTTCACCCTGTTTTCCTTAAGACTATTCTAGATAAGTTTAATCTTTTTTCAATTTTTGCCAGCACACTTTTCATATGTTCTAGTTATTAAATAAAGATTTAAGAGTTTGTGAAAAATGCAGAAAAGAAAGTTGGAGCGTCTTATAAAACATGAATGCTACAAGCCTAGTACTTTGGCTAAACATACTTCTGATCTCCTACTGTGTGTCAAGTCATGTGCTAAGCACTTCTACAGAAATTATATTTAATTCTCATAAAAGGCCTGCAAAAGAAATGTTATTATTCATATTTTACAAATGAAGAGACTAAAGCTTAGAAAAATTAAATATTTTGTGCCAGGTCATACAGCTAGAATGTGCCAGTGCTATACCAAAGCTCTTAATCCACTATATACCCATTCACTGGACCTTTCTGCATTTAATGAAATCAGTGGTTTTGGCATATTTCTTAATATATATGTGTGTGTATAACACACACACACACACACACACACACAGGTTTTTTGGTTTTTTTTTTTTTTTTTTTTGGTGAAACTTCCTGTACCTCTCTGACTTACTGACTCTACCTCTCTGATTCCTGCTTGCACATTAGCTCTGAATCTCTTGTCTTTTTCTGACTCTTTGTCTTGAGATGCTGGAATGACTAAATAGAACAACTCTGATTCAGAACCAGAAAACTTTTCCATTTCAGGGGCTTTATGAGTCATCATCAAGGTGGTAAATGGGAATCCTTGGGCAAGAATATGAGCTCCTGGGGATGGAAAGCAAATGAGTCTGTTCTGATATAATCAGGTTGTGCTTTTCTGTTATGCTGGACTGGAAGGAAAAGAAGAGGATAAGGAGATAAAAGGTCTGAGAGATGACATCCCAGGACATAAAAACGGAGAGAAAAGAGAATGTTCTTGAATTCATGGAAAGACACATTACTGTCCAAGTTTTTTGTTCATGGTCTGGGCCACTCTCATCAAGGAAGGGGGTGACTTCAGTGAAAAGAGGCAGTCAGGAGAAGAGAACAGTAGCACTGAGTCTGAAGGGAAAAGTCACAGGAACTGATTCATAGGCTTCCAAATTACTGGTCCTTTGAAGCTTCCTCTTAAAATTGAATCGGGCCATTTAAGAAAAAGGGAGTCAGAAAAATACCACTGCTAACAATAGCCAATATAATTATCTCTCTTGTTGTTATTTTTGTTGTTACCAAGTGCTTTTGCCTGTGACATCCACTGTGCTAAGACCATGATACCCATGTCTCATTGATCCTCACAACTCCTACACAAAGTATACAGCTTCCCCTATTTTAAAGTTGAAGAAACTGAGGCTTGGGGATGTAAAATACCTCACACAAAGAGCAGCAAGAAAGTGGCAGAATTGTAGAGAACTTCCACTATCCTGTACATCCTTGGTATATTTCCTTGGTATATTCACTGATCTGGCTGCTCATATACTTCATGAAACCTGGGAAGGATCATTTAGATGTTCTTCTACCTTTTCTGGGTTCTGTGCTAGAATCTCAGCAGCACTGAAGGCCACCAGGCATGCACCCACCTTCACAAACACAGACGTTACCTTGCTCTCCCCAGCCAGTTAATAGTGAGGATACATTATCAGAGCTAATAGGACGCAAATGAAGAAAACTGGTCAAGTGAAACCCCGTAAATTGGTTTGTGAGTATCCTCTGTCTCTTTTAATAGCTGATGCTGGGGATTTTCATCCTTGTCCAGCCAGGCTACAAGGAAAGGGATTCGTGTAAATAACTCCCAGGGCAGTGATAAGAGTGCAGCCAGCTGCTTTGATGGCCCATCTATTAGCATGACAGGAATTCAGACCTGAAACAGGGGCATCTTTCCTCTGAAAACACCACTTTGCTTCAGAAAGATGACCAACCCCCCATTCCCCCCTCATGTCTTGTTCTCTTCATTTTGTTTTCTTCCTTTCGTTCTGTTTCTTTCTATCATGATGGGTTTGCCACTCCCTTACCAGTGTGAGAGAGGCTTTTTGTCTTGCAATGAATGAGGTCTAAAGTGCAAGGGGCAGACCTTCTTGGAATGCATGTTTCTTTGAGCAGAAGCAGCATAGTATGGTGGGAACCTCAGCCTGGCTTCTCCACTCAATATATGTGTGATTTTGACTGTGTTGCTTAACTTGTCTGTGCTGAATTCCCTCCCACTCCCTGGCAAATGGGAATTATAAAACCACACACCTTGTAGGTAAATATAAAGGCATTGAGAGCAATGCCTGGTACAGAGTTAAGTGGTTAATGCATGTGAACTGCTGTTACTAGTAGAGAGAAGGAATGATCTTAAAGGAAGGAGGGGTGGGATGTTCTGTTCTCTCTGTTCTGTTCACCAATTCTGTGCTTTTGTTTCCCATTGGACGCTATAGCAGCTCCGCTTTAGGTGCAAGACCTGGTGTTGTATTTGAGCTCATATTATAGATATAATATATATAATATATATATATATATTATATGTAATACAATATATATAATACACATATATGAGTTGAGCAGGTGAACAGGGCTTAAATGTCTTGGATACCTGAATCTTGTCCTGCATTAGTTTTTCCCTGGAGAAGTCCCCCAACAAAGGACAAAGCTGAGTAAATGCACATTCTTTGTGGCAATCTTTGAAGCTTTTGCTTCAGTCTCCATGTAGTGGTCTCCTGATGTTGGATTATAAGGAGATTCTCTTTGTCTTAGATATGGGTAAATTTTCTTGGGCCCTCATTGACTTAAGTATTGGGAGGTGGGGAGCAATCCTGGGGAATGATCTTTAAAGGAAGATCATATTGAAGAAGGATTTTGCCTTACTACCCAGAGCAGAACAGGGTTGGGCCACCCAACTAAGGTCTTAAGGGGTGGTGGTGACCTAGATAAGAGTGAAGAGCCATCTTTAGCCCAACTAATTTTTTAAATGTTGTGAATTAAAATAAGAAAATTTACCCCCACACACCAAATAAAATCTTAAGAGGGATAGATCCTGGATATAAGTCAAGATTCTATCAAATGTCCTTAGCCTCGAAGATCATATCATCAACCCTTCTTGGGGATAAGTAAGTGGGAGAAAGTCTAGGGCAGAAAGGAGGAGTGTGCAGGGCTTTGTGGAAAGAGGTTAATTACTTACAGAGCAAGAAAGGGGTATAGCAGGCTGACTCTGGGATAGAGCAGTATTTCTCAAACTAAGAGATAAAGATACATTCTCAGAGGTCCATGGATTCATTTTAAGAGTTATCTAATTGTATGTGATAATCCAAAAGAGCATATAGGCAAATTCCAGTCTATCTGTATAACCCTTTCAGGATTCTCATTTGCTTTGTGCCTCATCTAATAGTACTTTTAAAAAAACCTTATAATGACCAAGAACAGAAGTGGACATCATACATGTGATACATTTGTTCCAAACGAAGGCCAAATGATATTATGGCAGTTCATGCAGTGGTTTGAACAAGGAAAAAAAAATTGGAAAAATGAATAATCTCATCATATATCATGTTAAAAAAATAACAAAAAACAAAACTGCCAGACTCAGAAGAACTAACTGTGGAGAAGTTTGAGTAACTATAGTGAGCACTGGTTTCATTTATTAAAAAACACGTAATCCAAACACTAAATATATGTTGACTATTTGAATTAGTTGGATGTGTAGTTTAAATATAATCTATAAATTTATTTTGATTCTGAAGTTTTATAAGAGATCTAAGTATGAAAATATTTTACCTAGTTTTTTGTTTGTACATACTCAAATAACATTGTTTTATTTAGCTAACATTTAGATAGTCCTTATACTAAGCCAAATGCTATTTCAAGAATTTTACATACTATAACTCATTTAGCCGTCATAAATTACCCTATGAAGTTGGTATCATTATTACTCTTAAATGGAAAAATGGAGAGAGACAGAGGTGCCCATAGATGCATGAGGTTTGAACCCAGGTTTTCAGGATCTAGAGCCTGTGCTTTTAATCACTATTTTATATGGCCCTTTTTAGGACTCATGTGATAATCGAGAATGATCTCCTTATCTAAGAGTTTTATTTCAATATAAGGTAACATATTCATAGGTTCTGAGAATGAGGGCCTGGACATCTTGGGGTGGGGGCATTATTCTGCATACCATGTGGGGTGACAGAAGTAATCCCCAAAATGTTTGGCCTTATAGCAGCAGACAAACACATATGGATGATTCTATACATAAAAATAATTGGCTTATCCTAATGAATTACTACTGCCAGTTAACATTAACTGAGCAGTTACTGTATAGCAGGCACCCTTCTAAATGCTTTGTATTTATTAACTCCATTTAATCCTCATAACACCATTAACTGCGCTATTCACCACTCTAATAACTAGAGATGAAGAGCCAGAAAGGTAAATTAACTTGTTGACTCGTTAGTGGTGGTTCTGGGATCCACCCAACAAAACCCAAGCAGTTTGGTTCCACGTTCTTAACCACTTTGCCATAATCCCTCTCAAAATATTGGTCAGTTGAAGTTGTATTAAAATGTAGCTTATTGGTATGAACTATTTTCTACCAGCTAGAGCTCCTATTATGTAGCAGGAGTAAGACATATTAAGGCAGTGTCTTCCTTGAAACCAACAACAATGAACACTTTTCTCATAAGATCTATCTAGGGAGTCATATTGTTTGGGAAGAGATAACCCCTTTCCTACATAGCCACAAGAGTGGGCTCATGGCTGATTCCACAGTGCTGGCTATCCGTTCTCCTCTTCTTTAGGACTGCCTGATGTTCCTCCAGAAAAATCTCCCCAATTTCTAATAGAACTCAGGTGTTTGGAGGATCTGTTTGGCAATAAACTTTGGCCTGGATCTATGTGTCTCTAAATAACTTATTATTTTGGTCAATTGGAGATAGGGCTTTTAGAAGGAAATTAAGGTTAAATGAGATTATAAGAGCAGGGTACCAGTCCAATAGGACTGGTGATGTTATAAGAAGAATTTGAAAACGAGTTGTCTCTCTATGTGCACACACTGAGGAAAGACCATGTGAGGACACAGGGAGAAGGCAGCCACCTGCAAGCAAGGATGAGAATCTTCAGCAGACGTGGAACTAGCTGACACCTTGATCTTGAAATTCCTAGCCACTAGAACTCTGCAAAATAAATGCCTATTGTTTAAGCCACCCAGTCTATGACATTTTCTTATGGCAGCCTGAGAGACTGTAAGATGTAGCCAATCATTTGGTATTACAAAGGTAGTCTCACGAGTCTGTGGAGAGAAATTTCATATAACCCTTTTTCTATTATCATATTCATTTCAGATTCTGATGGTCTAGAAAGTGTTGGTTTGGAATCTAAATCCACTAGACTGGCTTCTGAGTGAATAAATGGTTTCAAGCTAACTGTTAAAATCTCTGCTGCAGCCATATTGTGTTCCTTGCTGTTTTTAGAACCCACTAGGGAAGCTCTTGCTTCAGGTCTTTGCACTAGCTTTTCCCTTTGGTGAAGGCATTCTCATGACTCACTCCCTTATCTCCTTCAGCTCTTTATAAGGATGCCACCTTAGAAAGGTGACGTAAAGTTGAGGCTTTCCTCATGGGTTTTATTTAATCTCACAACAGCCCACCCTCACATACTCTCTAGGGGTTTCTTTATTTGTCAAGAACATCTGGAGAGAGATCTTTTAGGAAGAGCGCAGTTGGTCAAGGAGGGCATTGACAACACGGTATCCTTCTGATTTACTGCCATATCACCCTTAGCATGTTGGTTGCTCAGCCTGTGAGCATGTTTTCCACATATGAGGTGGGAAGAGGCAGGAAAAAAAAAAAACAAAAGGTAAAGGTCCCTGAGAACCATCTTTTCTTTTCAAATGTATTTTAATAAGACAAATGTTTTTCTCTTAAGCCCCCAAAATAGACATTCATATATATTTCATTGTCTAGAAATGAGTGTATATCTGCAACTGGGCTACATTAAATAGATTAGGGAAAAATGTCAGTAAGGTACAGAGGGACAATAGACAGGGAGTGTTCACAGTTGTGTCCACCATGCCTTTTTATTCTCTTTAAGGCCTTTGTATCAGGATGCTTTGTCCTACAATAATCAGAAAGTGCAACTCAAATTGGCATAAACAGTTAGGAAACAGTGTCACACTAGGATGTCTGGAAGTAGGTCACATTTCGGAATTGGTTGATTCAGTTGTTCAAAGATGTCCTCAAAGAATTAGACTCTTTTCATCTCTCTCCTTTTCTATCCTTAGCAGTGTCTTAATTCAGATGCTGGAAGCAAGGTGACTGCAGCAGGTCCATATGCTAGATCTATGCAGGGCAATATCTGTGACAAGAAGTGGGACAAACCCTTCTCTCCCTCTTCCTTCTTCCCTTCCTCCCTTCCTCTCTTTCTTTTAAAGAATAACATTGCCTCATCTAGAAATCCTTTAATAGACATCTCAAGTCTTGGACAGACTTTTATCATATGCCCACTCCTGTACCCAGTATGGTTAAGCAGGTTTGGCTCAGAGTACAGAGGATCATCCACAACTCACATCTGGGGATGGAGAGTCCGTCACCTTTGGCCTTTGAAGCTTATGGGCATAAGGAGCTGGGCAGAGGCTGGAAAATAATTTCTTATTTTGTTAGAAGGAAAGAGAGGAGGCTAGAAGTTGGACAGATAACCAGTAGTATCTGGCAAAACATTTTGAAAACTATAATTTGGTTTATTATTTTTCAGCTGATTTTTTAGTTATAACTTCCTTGAAGATGAATTTTACAGGTTAATTTCTAAAAATGCCTAAACTATTAAATTAGTAAGAATCTGAGGCTTGAATCAATTGTAGCTTAAAATCTTTGATCACATTTTTGCAGCCACTCTGTACGTTCCTGGCGTATTAGCCCTTGTGGTGATGATTATGGAGGGTGAAAGAAATTTGGGGACCCTTACCAAAAGGAGCAAGCCAATTTCTACATATCTTCCTGTCTTCCTTATAATTCAGGATTGCTTCTGTATTAGTCCTTCTGCGGTGTTCTCTTCCTGTCAGTGATGTCATAAAACCAATTCATCTTGCAGCCATCAGGGTCTCCAAAACAGCTCCATATAACTTGCGACATTTTGCAGGGAAATTGATTTCCCAATTTAAACTTCATGGTTGTCTGGTTGTGCTGTTTATAAACAAATAGCATGAATAATTTAGTTGAAAATTTACTGTGAGTTACAGATATCATTCTTTTTGTTTTTTTGTCAAGTTGTCTAAATATGCTGTTATGAAGAAAAGGAGATCTTGTGGTTTTTTTTGTTTTTTGTTTTTTTTTGGTTTGGTGATTGATTGATTGATTGATTGATTTTAAACTTTATAGTTTATTGTCAGGTTGGTTTCCATATAACACCCAGTGCTCTTCCCCACAAGTGACCTTCACCAAGACCATCACCCCCCTTTACCTTTCCCCCTTCCCCTTCCCCCCTCAGTTTGTTT
>CM053575.1:18592293-18776789 GCA_028646485.1 Cryptoprocta ferox
TTCCGTTGGCCGGGGGGGGGGGGGGGGGGCGGTGGTAGTGGTGAAAGCTGGGACGAGTTTGTTCTCTCTCCTGGGAATTTGAAAGCAAAACCCAGAGATTGGCGCAGCCAGACAGAATTAGGCCTGTTGTACTTCAGCCTCATTTCGAGTTGTGGCTTGAAGATCTGGCAATTCAAAACCTTCTAACCAAGAGTCAAAGGGAAGCAACACTTCATTAAATGAAAGTCACCTGTAAGTTATCACTCAGAAAGACAAAATATGCCACTTAAACGATGCTGCAATGCCTTTTCATCATTTGGATTTTTATTTTCTGCCTATTGAAGAATCTTTTAGATTAAAAAAATTTTTTTAACATTTGTTTATTTTTGAGAGAGAGACAGAGCATGAGCAGGGAAGGGGCAGAGAGATAGGGAGACAGAATCCAAAGCAGGCTCCAAGCTCTGAGCTGTCAACACAGAGCCTGACATGGGACTTGAACTCATGAACCATGAGATCATGACCTGAGTCAAAATTGGATGCTTAACCAAATGAGCCACCCTGGTGCCCCTCTTTCAGATTTTTTAATCGCAGTGTTTTTTTCTCATATATTATGCTTTTGAATTTTCTTATTTGTAGTGAACAGGAAAATATAAGTAAAATTGTAAAGGTATTCTTTTTTAAAATTTTTTAAATATTTTATTTATTTTTGAGAGAGAGAGAGAGGGAGAGAGTGAGCGCATGAGCAGGGGAAGGCCAGAGAGAGAGGGAGACACAGAATCTGAAGACAGGCTCCAGTCTCTGAGCTAGCTGTCAGCTGAGAGCCCGATGCGGGGCTGGAACCCAGGAACTGCGAGATCATGACCTGAGCGAAGCCGGATGCTCAACCGACTGAGCCACCCAGGCATCCCCTGTTAAGGTATTCTTAAAACTTTATGTCCAGAGTCCACCTCTTTGGAGTCACTTTTTCTGTACTGTTCCATCCACTTTACCCCACTGTGGTCTCCAAAATTTCCCTGTAATGTAGTGATAGCATTCTCACCTTGGGGTGCTGGCTTTTCCACCCGAGTAAGCTCATGGTCCCAGCTGCATCATACAGAACTGGATATTCATACACTTTATGAGATATATAGGAGAATATGTGAATCCTGAGGAACCCACGAACATGGCTTGTTTTAGAGAGGGACATGAATTTCCATGGGGTCAGAGGGCCAAAGCCCCAGGGCTTGGCAGGTAGGAAAACGCAGAAGGTTTGCAGGAAGAGAGACTGATGACTTCCCACTTCTGCCAATGACAGCCTGTACTCCCCCAGTTGTGGTGTAGAAGATACAACTGCACGCTTAATGGAAGTTGCTCTTAAGCTTTTTCTTTTTTTAAGTGGACTTTTTTTCTCTTATAATTAAACAATCCATGCCTAAGGTATCCTGGAGAATTTGGTGCCTAGTGGGGAATATGAACATGTAAACAGAAACAATTACAGGAGGGCATGGTTTGTGCAGTGAAGAAGATTAGGTACAAAATCCTGTGGGAGACCACAGGGTGAGCGGATTCATATTTGAGCGGATTCATATTTACCTTCCCATTGTTTCTGAGCCAGGGACTGGGCTCATTCAAATGTTTTACAAATGACGCTCATTAAGATACAGTGTTGCAGACCGTAGAATTATAAGCAGGTTATCAACTAAGGCATATACAGGTTTTGGTATTCTGGGCTCTGAGCTTAGGTTCCTGTTCAGTGATTATATTGTTGCTTTTCAAGGTGCTACATTTTTGTGGCCACACACAGTCTGTCTTGACTGTTTTCCTCTCTTGATTCAGCTTACCCTTCCCCTGTGGAGACCTTTCTTCACTGTTACAAAGCTGCCCACGTTCCTTCCTCCTGTCTTTATTCCTTCCACCCACCTATTCTTTCTCTGTGTGGTTCAAAATCACCCTTTAAGGCCAAATTCATTCCTGACTTTTTCAAGAAGCCTTCCCTTATTATACCAGTCCAACCCACAGCTCCTTCTCTTAACTATTCTTGTATCAAAGCCATCCTTAATAATTTTAATGTGGTTGGCGGTATTTCTCCCAACTAGGTTGTGCATTCTTGAAGGATGGGGACCATTATCTTAATACTTTTGTTCAACAAATGTATACTGAGTTATGTGTTCAGTTGCTGGACACTGAGCTCTGTGATGTGGTGAGATAGAGTCTAGTAGATGAGAAAAGATATTTTCTAAAAATACATACATGGAAAAATGGTAGAAAATGGAGAAGATATTAAGACAAGTAGGGATCAAGGCCTAGTGGGGATATAAAAAGAGGAAGATCTGACTTCCATTTGGGGGCATAAGAAGCAGCGTCACTTATACAGTAGCAGTTGTGTTGAAACTTGAAAGATGATTTGGATGTGGGCACACAGAAAATGGAGTGGAGGTAGGAACCCCCACTACACCACAGAGTAATACATATCTAATACTTGGGTTGATCAACTTGTTTTGCAAGGATTTCGATAGCAAGCATTTTAGGCTTTCCAGACCATACAGTCTCCGTTTCAGCTACTCAACTTTTGCCATTGTAGTGCGGAAGCAACAGAGACCCTGGGGAAGTAAGTAGGCATGGCTGCATTATAGGAATATATAGGAAATAGGAAATATTCCTATATAATAGGAATCTTATAGGAAAGTTTTATTCAGAAGAACTGGCAGGGCACCTTGGTGGCTCAGTTGGTTAAGTGTCCAACTCTTGATTTCGTCTCAGGTCATGATCTTGTGGTTCTGTTGGATTGAGCCCCATGTTGAGCTCTGCGCTGGTAACATGGAGTCTGCTTGGGATTCTTTCTCTCCCTCTCTCTCTGCCTCTCTCCTGCTCACGTGCATACTGTCTCTCTCTCTCAAAATAAATAAATAAACATTTGAAAACAAAACAAAAAAATAGAACAGGGAGTGGTCCAGATTTCGCCTGTAGGCTGTAGTTTTCCAACTTCTATTTTAGGGTGTAACATGATTGAATAAATAATATGTTGCATTAGCTTCACTAATACTGAAAATTAATAAAAAACAAAAAGAATTTACTGAAATATTGACTTAGTTGTCTTTGATGAATAAGATTTTTCTTCTACTTTTTAATTTTTTCCCAGACATTTTATAAGGATCATGAATTAATTGTAGAGTGAGAAAAAACAGACTTTATTTATAGAATTACAGTATAGACAGCAGGCCGTATACATAGCCCAGAGCTTGGGTTGGAGATGTTCAGGGCACATCTGAGCTTGGCTGATTGGCACCATTTCCACAAGTATTGGCCCTGGTGCTAAGGAAACTGCTGTCCTTGGAATGCCAGCTAAGATGCGACAGACAAGCTTGCATCCAAACTGGGCTGTTTCGTCTTTTGCTCTCTGTCATCAGCCCCACAGAGCCATTATTTTGTTCAAGAAACATTATAGCAAAAGGCTGCCTAGATGGAAACTACATTGATTTTCTGATCCACCCTTAACCTTCTTTTTGTGTGGTCTCTAAAAGAAGCCTAGGGTTTTTAAAGCATTCTACGTGACATGCTGCCAAGTCAGATAGGAGATGAAATAATTGTAGACTTAGCCTTCACCCCAGATCACAGCAATGTCAGTGAAATATGGTCAAACAACAACAGTTGTCTGATTATCAGTGAACTTAGGAAATAGACATTAGGCTTTATATTCTAAGACAGAAGTACTGCCAGTGACAAGGGCTATGACTTCTTAAATACCTTTTGTGTGCTCTTGTGTATTCCCTTGACTTTTAAAAACAATGCTTCAAGATAGGTATGGCTGCCCCCATTTCACAGGTAGGGAAAGTGAGGTTCAAAGACTTAAAGCTGATTGTTCATGGTTCTAAAGTGAGTCTGTGGTAAAGTCAGGATTTGAACCCACATCTGCCTGATTTCAGAGTCTGCTTTTTCTAGTTTGCTACTTTACTTTCTGTTAGCTGTACTCCTCCCACTGTAAGAGACATGTACCCACAGTCAAATCTCAAAGTGGCCTCAAAATGCTAGAGCAGTCTTCCCTGCAGTCTCCCTGCATAGGGAAGAGGGTATATGACAAGCCAGATAACTAGAGACAGTGAAATTTAACACTGAGTGATGACACATCACATAGGTTGAGGGGAAGTATCCAAAGACATCTGATGGAGCTTAATTAAATTTAGACTGTGGGAAAGAGAAGGCAATTCCTTAAAAGAAAATAATAGAATACCTATCATCCTCTTTGTCAGTCCAATGGTACTGCCAGTTTTCAGAGACACTAGGCCATGGCCCCATACAGAAAGAGAATGCCTAAAGAAAATTTTGAGTTGAAAAAAGCTTGGGGTGGGCTTTATTATAAGGTTGTTTCAGTTTACATCCAAACCTTTCCAGTTATTGTGTGTATCTGTGTATTAGTTTGAGTTTTCCAGAGATACTGGACCAATAGGCTGTATAGGCATATAGGTGTATACATATATGTATAGACTGTGACACAGAGAGAGAGATTTTAAGGAATTGGCTTATGTGAATGTGGGACCTCACAAGTCTGAATTCTGCAAAGCGGGCTAAGAGGCTGGAGACCCTGGGAAGAGATGGCATTACAGCTCAAGTCTAAAGGCAGTCTAGAGACAGAATTCTTTCTTCCTCAGGGGATCTCGCATCTCTGTTTTTTTCTTTTAAGGCCTTCAACTGATTAGAAGAGGCCTGCTATGTAAAGGTGAGTAATTTACTCAGAGTCTATTGATTGAAATGTTAATTTCATCTCAAAAAGTTTCACAGCAACCACTAGATTGATGATGTTTGACCAAACATTGGGCACCATAGCCACGCCAAGTTGACACATAACATTAATCATCACACATCCACAAATAATTTGACCCCCATCTCGTTTCCTCACCTGTTGAATGGGAATAATAGTAGTATCTGCAATGTAAGGTTGTTGTGAGGCTTGAATGGGTTAATGCATACGCATTGTGGAGTGATGGGGCATGATAAGCACTCAGTAGATTTTAGTTAATATTATGGCAGTGAGATTACAGATTTCTCTTAAATTTATGTCTAACTAATATCTTCTAAGAAACCTGGAGAATATTGTGAATTGCCATAAATTTGCCTTCCAAATGCACTCTTCCTATTGTGAGGGGACATTGAAAATTACCATTTATTAAATCAGAAATAAACAGAGCCCAGAGAGGTTAAGGGTGGAGTGATTGGCTCTAGGTCAAACCACAAGTCAAACAGAAATAGTTCAGGGTTTTCAGCCTTTGTAAGGTACTTCCCATTAGACTGTTGTCATTTATCATGTTCCATTTAGTTACAGATGGAGCTGTTTCCTCGGGGTATTTTCCAAGAAATTCACATGTAAAACTTGGTAGTGAAATTCGGCTCCTTTGACTAAGATCTGAAATGTCAAAGCAATTGGCATGTTCAAAAGGTCAAACATTTTAAAAGTTGAGAGTAATTTTGGTCTCCACTTTAATTTAGAGTCTATGTTGTTAGCAACTTAGTTAACAGACTTGTGGTGTGGAAGAATGCTCTGGTGGTTTAGAGCGTGGGCTCTGGAGCCAGTGTGCTTGGTTCAAATCCTGGCTGAGTGGCCTTTTAGTTCTGCCATCTTGGGTAAGTTACCTCACCTCTTTGTGCCTCAGTTTCCTCAACTATACAAATGGAAATATTATTATAGTAGTTATATCATAAATACTGTGATCGTGCTTAAGCAGTGTCTGGGGTATCGTCAGCGTTCCCTAGAGTGTGTTTATTATTATCAGTGTCCTCATTGCTGCTATGACCATATGCCACTATTCAGGTAGTGTATTCCATATATAATGTCTTTCAAGCCTGGTTTTTACCCTCCCAAAGTTTACAGTTTAAAATAGAATAGGTACAGTGCAGAGCCTGCTTGGGATTCTCTCTCTCTCTCCCTCTCTCTCTCTCTCTCTCTCTCTCCCTCTTCCTCTCCCTCTCTCTCTCTCTCTCTCCCACTTTCTCTCCCTCTCTCTCTCCCACTCTCTCTCCTCTCTCTCCCTCACTCTCTCCTTCTCTCTCTCTCCCTCTTGCCTGCTCATGCTCTCTCTCTCTCTCTCTCTCTCTCTCAAGATAAGTAAATAAAATTTAAAAAACCCTCTTTGGATTTCTGATTCACACCTTGGTTGAAGTTGGGGTGACAGCTGGGGTATAGATGGGGTGCATCCTCCCTCACCGTTCCCCGATTGAGAAGTACTGAAGCAGACTTCCCTAATACAGCGACTTTCATGCAGACGGCCTGGAAAAGGACACATGAGCCTCAGTGCAAAGTGTAAACTATGGACTGTATTCCAGGCTAAGCCATTTTGCAGCTTAAGGATATAATTTACAAAATTAATACCAAATATAGTATTTCCAGGTAGACCTTCTAGAGAATGAGTACTAACAAAGCTATAAACCTTTACATATATTATAAAAGTTGTTTGTAAAGAGTGCTATTAAATGATTAAAACGCTTATTTTCTTGAGCAGGCTAAATGTTCCCTCGGAGATCTTGTTTAAACTTGAAATTTGCTGAGAAAAAGAAATTTGAAGAAACTAATGCTGAGTGAAGCCATAGATAGACCAACCTGGAAAGAACTGGCGACTTTAGTAGTTTTAGAAGTGAGTGGGGAAGGGGGCCAGGGACTTCATGATTCAGTGTCCAGATTTCACTGAACCCACATTTTCCTTAAGGTACTCTAACCTCACTTGTGCCAAGTGACCCCACATCCAGAGGCTTTAAAATTTTTTTTAATGTTTATTCATTTTTGAGAGAGAGAGAGACAGAGACAGAGAGAGAGAGAAAAGGAGGAACAGAGAGAGAGGGAGACACAGAATCTGAAGCAGGCTCCAGGCTGTGAACTGTCAGCACAGAGCCTGAGGCAAGGGTCTATCTAACCCAGGAAACTGAGTTCATGACCTGAGCCAAAATGGGAGGGTTAACTGACTGAGCCACCTAGGTGCCCTTCCAGAGGGTTTTTGAATCCACCTCTTCAGAGAATAAATCCCTAGTTTTCTACAGGAATGACAGTGAGGTTTGAGAGTTATCTTGGATTTAAATTCTTTGTTGTAAGGATACTCAAACAAAGTTTGCTTTCTGAACCGTAGGCACCTTCTCTTTCAGAGTTAGGTGATGTTTCTTATTCTTGAGCATTTCTGGGGTTTTGTGCTATGTGCCATCTACTTGTAGGGCTTTCCAGGGCCAGCTTAGATTTTAGATTCATTTGGGTTACAAGAAAGCCTACCATGTGTTCATTTACTTTTCGTCTTCCAAAATTCTGTGTCTTCTCCTATTATCTTTGACTCATTGGGTATTTTATTGCCATGTCAGTGATAATAACTAGAAACTATATCCAGCTTCTTTCATTTAACAATACATTTTGAAAATGTTTTCATGGGGGCGCCTGGGTGGCTCAGTTGGTTAGGCGTCAGACTTCGGCTCAGGTCATGATCTCACGGTTCGTGAGTTCGAGCCCCGCGTCGGGCTCTGTGCTGACGGCTCAGAGCCTGGAGTCCATTTCAGATTCTGTGTCTCCCCTCTCTCTCTCTGCCCCTCCCCTGCTCATGTTCTATGTCTCTTTCCTTCAAAAATAAATGAACATTAAAAAAATTTAAAAAAAGACGGTGTTTTCATGTATTTTCATACTTTTAGATGATATAATTTTTAAGAGCTATATAGAATCTTATAATTAGGACAAATTATAATTTTCTAGTTACTATATATTTACATATATTTATATTCTCATTTTTTGATTATGCAAAATAATGTGATAAAAATAATGGGCATCTGATTATGTCTTTGGGATAAAACATGACACTTAAAAACATTTGGTACGTATGAGAGAGAGTATATTTGTGCTCTTAGATCACTCAGGAACACTCAGTCATTCTCTTCCGCCAAATGAGGAATTTGGAGGAGAATTTGAGAACCATGACTCTATCAGACCATTGTGAAATCACAAATAAACCCTTTTTCGAGGGATGAGAGAATTCACACATTTTCAGAAAACAAATCATGCTGTTGAAGTTTAGAGATGTGACTCCCAAGTCGTTTTTTTTAGTCTTTTTGAGGCAAATTGACATGCAAAAAAACACACTTAATGTATACAATTTAATGAGTTTCAACATATGCACACACATATGCATGTCGCCACATTAATGGAACCTATCTATCCCTCTGGAAGTCTCCGTGTGGTCTCACCTTTTTTTAAGGTAAGAAAACTTTATACAAGATCTGCCTTCTTGAAAAATTTTTCAATGCCCAATAACATGTTGTTAACTGTATGTATTATGTTGCCTGAAATCTTTTTATGATGAATTCTGTTGCCCTGTAGAAAACTGAAAAGCCTTAATTAAAGAGACTTATGATGGTCATGTTAATAAAGTAAGCAGGATCTATTGATCCTCTGTGTTAGCCTTATTCAGCTGCCCTCTGTCTTATTCAGACTTTGGCATGAACTCAAAGATGTATGTATGCATTCATTCATTCATTCAGCCATTAATCAGGATTTCTTACCGGGTGTTAATTGTGTGATAGACACTGTTCGGGGGCAAGATCTGTGAATTTGAATTAAATGAGCCTGGTCCATATTTGCATGGAGTGTCCTATTTAATTAGAGAGACGTTGGGGAGTGGAAAGAATTCTAGCAGATACATAAGAATTCATCACATATGGGTAAGATTCCAACAAGAATTACCTCATCGTGTTATGGCATTCATTTGTTGAATGCTGCTGTGAGCAAAAGACTAAGTGCTCTAAGTTTAGTGGCACTCTTAAAGCTATAATCCATCTACTATCTTTTTTAGAAGGAAAAGCAGACTTTGAGAGTTTAAGAACATTTTCTGAGGCCCTTAATACGTGGCATAGTCCGGTTCACCCTGACTGACTCCAAAACTGTGCTTGAACCTCTGCTTCCCCCACCAAACCCCAAGGTGTAAGAAATTAGAAATGAAACCCACTGGAAACATCACACCTCAAACAAATTTATTATGCAAGTGCCTGAAATTTACTAAGCAGGTGACTCTTGATTGTGGGGAGATTTTATTATATAGACACAACCTTCCAAATGAGACAAAAAAAGGAAGAAGGCCAGCTTGTATTGAATTTATACTCTGACAAAGGCATGTTGCTAGTCCTTGAAACAATGTTTAAAGTTAAGAATCATGTCAGTTTTACAGATGAGGAAACAGGCTCAGGGGCAAAAAAGGAAAAGCTTTTCTTTTCTTTTCTTTTTTCCCCAAAGTCCCACAGAATGGCAGAGGTAGATGGCAGAGGTAGGATTTCGCCCCGGGTGTATTTGGCCCCACACTCATCCTGCCTCCAAAAAAAAAAAAAAAAAAAAATTAGGATTGGTGACTCAGGAAACACCTAAACATTCAAGGACCTTAGAAATAATAGAGGGGCATCTGGGTGGCTCAGTCGGTTAAGCGTCCGACTTCAGCTCAGGTCATGATCTCACAGTTTGTGAGTTCGAGCCCTGCATTGGGCTCTATACTGACAGCTCAGAGCCTGGAGCCTGCTTCAGATTCTGTGTCTCCCTCTCTCTCTCTGCCCTTCCCCTGCTCATGCTCATGCCCGCTCTTCTCTCTCTCTCTCTCTCTCTCTCTCTCTCTCAAAAATAAGTAAACATTAAAAAATTTAAAAAATTTTTTAAAAACAAATAGAAAAAGTCTGAAAGATTATGTTTACTACCTGATAGAGTTGCTATTCTTTGTTTTGTCAGGTAAGGGCAAATGGATGTGTTTCAACCCTTTATTATGCCTCCAGAAGCTTTTAAAATCCAGCCCCACATGCCATATTCATCAAGAAACTGAGAAAATAGAGTTTAGCTCATTTTACTGTTAAGTACACTGCTGGCTCAAGTTGAAAGTATTTGTCAATGGGTCATTGTGACTTGAAAAGAGGACACACTCTGAGAGAAGTTGTCTTGTGGTACCTAGACATTTCATTAATGTTTTGGACAGTGGAATGAGTATGCTTATTAAATATCCCACTGACAGCAAATTGGATATGTTGGCTAATGCCTTGGAAATGGGATTGAAATGGAAAATGACCTTAATATTTATTTGAGAGAAGTGGGAAGATAGAAAAAGGGCTAAATTCAATAGCTAGAAAAATTGATGGTGAAGAGAAATGCCAATATGCTCCACTGTTTCATTTAATTTATCAAAATGGAGGAACATCAAGGCTATTGACCCATGGTGGTCTACCGATGATGCTAATTATTATTAAAAGTTACGTCCTGTGTTTTCCAGGAGATAACAGGAGAAATCAATGGAGGAATAGTTGATTTTCATGCCTGTGTGAAAGACTAGGTGATTTAAACATCGGAATAGGTTTGGCTTGAATGGCAACATGTGACTGAGCCATGTTTAACCAAGTCCTTCCAGGTGTGATACTTAAGTTGCATTCTCTATTCTTTCTTCCTCTAGAGAGCCCTGTTTCTAATAGGAGGATCCATTTTAAGACAGCACTTGATGGGAAACATAAAGTTGGGGTCCAGGGTAAGTAAAAAGCTCATGAGTAAGCTTCTTTTAAAACCTTGGGTGGCACGTCGTCTTAGTGTATGATGATCAGGCTAAAAAAATGGTAGTCCTTGGGGCACAAAGATGAGCAAGGATGGATACCAGGGTATTTCTGAAAGTCTAAGTAATACTTTCCATTCATGTCTCTCCCCTGTTTCTCTTTCTCTCCATTGAGATGTATAGCACATTCTGTTTTATAACTGGTCTGAAGGGAAGAATGTGTGCTTTGGGGAGGAGGTCAGGTTGATAACAGAAGAGGACAGAATGATGTTTCACTGTCTGCGTTGGGTCATGCCAACTGGGTTCACTGTGATATTCTCTAGTTGGGACAACTAGGACCAGAATGTGGTCTTTGGAAGACCATAAGCATAGGCAGAGCTTTATCAAGGCCTACTGACTAACCTGGCATAGCATTGAGATGGAAGCTCCTCTTCTTCACTTCCGCATGAAGCTGAGAAAGGCTCTGGCCTTCCAAAGATGAGAAGCAGTGTCATTCAGAATGTTTTCAGTGTGATTACACCAAATTCAACCCAAACCGATTAAAGCAAAAAAGACACCTTTTAACTCTCTTAACAGAAATATTCTGGGCTGGCTCTTCTAGGTTGAGGCATAACCAGATCCAGAGGCTCAAATTAGGTCATTTGCCACTTGGTTTCTCTCTCTCCATCCAACCTGGCTTTCCTCTACATTGTCTTCCTACTCACATGTCTTAGTTTAAACTCCTTTGTGATGGCTGTCAGCAATTCTAGGTTTTCATTTCAACCCCTTATTTTCATCAGCAGTTCTTATAAACAACTGGGTTGGGCCTGGGTTACTAGTCTGAATGTGGTCACATGCTGGTGTTGGAGTCAAGGCCACCCCAGCTGCCCAGAGTGGCAGTAATGGATGCATGGTTCACCAAGAGGACTGTGAGGTACCATAACTAGAGGCAGAAAACTACAACACTAACAAACAAATGTTCACCAGTGAAGCTAGCTTTGGAGGTATATAGGGACACCACTCTTTCATGTACACGAGACTTCACATGGTAGATACAGGCTCCAGGGAACAAAGGCTTCTATAAATGGCTTCTCAGGCAGAAACATGGACTAGAAGGAGAAAGAGCAGGAAGGGATACTGCAGTGAGTGTGCCTCACAGACTAGGGTGTCGTTGTGTGTCTCTTTAAGGTTTCCAGAAAAGAAGGGTATACATTGAGGGGAAATTAATTTTTGGCAATTAGGTCAAAGGGGGCTGGCGCTTCAAGAATTGATCATTAAAAGAAAATGTGGCCTAAGTTTGCAGTTAAAGACTGATGGGGTGTGTAGAATTTGGATTATAACAGTTCTTTTTGTGGGATTTAACATGGAATAAATTGGTCATATATGGATTAGGAGAGTAGAAATAAGAGACTCAGAAAGCCATTTCCTCTCAAGAATTGTTGGTGAGACAATTTGACGGTTATATGAAATATTGCTAATTTTTGACACCCAGACCCGGGATGATTTGCAATTTCCTCATACTCAATCTCAAATTATTGCAATAAGAATAGCTTAAAATTTATTGCTATGTGCTAGGCGCTGTTCTAAGCACTTTCCATGAATTATCTCAATCTGATTCTTAGGATAACTCTAGGAGTAGTAATATTATTACCATTTTATGATGGAGAAACTGGCATACTGGCAGGCTAAGTCCTGTCTAGGACCCAATCCCACATGTGAGGTCAGTGACAGACCCAGGATAGAAACTCTGGCCAGTGGGACTCTAGCCACATGCTCGCACTCTCTCTCTTTCTTTCTCTCTTAAAGTTTATTTATTTATTTTGAAAGAGAGAGAGAAAGAGTGCAAGGGCTCACACACATGATTAGGGAGAGGCAGAGAGAGTGGGAGAGAGAGAGAATCCCAAGAAGGGATTCTGATAGCCTAGAGCCTGACAGGGGCTCAGTCTCACAGACTGTGAGATCATGACCTGAGCCAAAATCTAGAATCAGATGCTTAACTGACAGAACCACCCAGGGGCACCCATGCTTTTAACCAGCCATGCATTATCCTTGGGAGAACAAATGCAATTTGCAGACATAATTCTGCTTATGCTAGAATGGGACATGGTTTCTCCCTCCTTCTTTCCCTCAGTTCCTTCCTTTCTTTCTTCCTTCCCTCCTTCCTTCCTTCTTTTATTTCATTCCCTCTCCCTTATCATTCACTGACCTAAAAACTCTGGACAAGTTCCAAAACTGCAGGCATAATCCATCCCCTCACCCCCCACTGATGAAATAGATTTACTTGCTTGGATACCTACATATTTCAGAATTCTGGATGGGAAGTATGAAGGCTCATCCCTATATAAAATTAGAGTGACGTATTAATGTAGCATGAAATGGGATCATCTTGTTCAACTCCGGCCTTTTGAACTCTTGATGTGTTTTGCTATTTTTCATTTGGGGTAGTACATGTTTTTCACTGTAACTCATTTTGGGGGGCATTTCAGGTTTGCAGACTAATGGGCACTTATAACAGCCTGTCTGTGTGTGTTCCAAACACAGATGCCTTTGGGAAATTGCTTGTGGAAAGAGGGGTGGGTGTACTTAAAGGTTTGAAACTAGCACGGTGTGACAAGTTGAGTGGAAACTTTAACCTCTTCAAAGTGTCAGAGTTTCTTATGAAGCATGAACAGAAGTCCTTTTACAACTGCCTGGCCCTTGGTCATTCAGAACTACCTCCTCTTCCTCAGTTTCAGAAGTGCACGAAGCCTGTGTTTGCATTTGGGGGCAGAGGGGCCTATGGAAGAGTGAGGGGAGCAGACACTAGGGTTTGTGTATGTTCAGAAGCATAAATGGTACAGTGGTAAGAGCAAAACTGTGGGCACAAAATCTGCAAGAATGGTTCATATACCCTTGAGCTGGATTCACCACTTGTTAACCATTTTATGCTTTGCCTTCCTCCTTCTCCACTCCTCTCCCCACCCTTCCCCTCCCCACTCCTCCCCTCCCAACTCCCTCCTTCCTTTCCTTCTTTCCTTCCTCCCTCCCTCCCTCCCTCCCTCCCTTCCTCCCATCCATCTGTCTTTTCCTTTCTCTCCACAGACAGTGCACACATATAGCCATACACACTTTGTATGTGTATGGGTCCCAAACCATTTGATATTCAGTTATAGACATCATGACACTTTGTCAGTAAATGCTTCAGTGACTGTATCCTAACACAGACATTCTCCTACATAAACACAATGCAATGATCACCCTCAGGAAATTTAGCAGTGGTATAAGTGATATAATTCTATTTCTAATATACGATCCATATTCAGATTTCTTTAATTGTCTCAATGTTGTCTTTTGTATTTTTCCTCTAATCCAGGATCCAACCAAGAGTCACATATGGCATTTACTTCTCATGTCTATTTAATTTTTTTCACTTGAGAACCATTCTCTGGCCCTTTTTTATCTTTCATGATTTGACTTCTTGAAGAGCCACGCCAAGGCTAGTTGTTAGCTGACTGTCTTTTGATTTGAATGTGTCCAGTTGTTTTCTTATGAGCTAATTGTGGTTGAACAGTTTTGACTGGAGTAGTCCATGGTTGACATTATCTTCTCTGTGTTTGACATCTGATAGCTTACAAGGTCTCTTTGCCCTCCTAGTGGTGATATTAAGTTTGACAACTTGGTTAAGGTGGTGTCTGTCATATTTCTCCATTAAAATATACCTTTTTACTAGGAGTTCAGGCTTTGAAGTATGAGATACCTGATTTTACATTTCAGCTCTGCCAGTTACTAGTCATATAGAATATGTCAAATTATGCCATAACTGCCTACCTGCTCTTTGTTTTAGAGTTTATTTATTTATTTTGAGAGAGAGAGAGACCAACCATGTGTGCATTGGTACACACATGCATGGGGAGGGGCAGAGGGAGAGCAAAAGAGAGAATCTTTTGAGAGAATCCCAAACAGGCTCTGCAGTATCAGTGCAGAGCCCAACACAAGGCTCGAAGCCTCGAAGAATGAGGTCATGACCTGAGCTGAAACCAAGAGTAGGATGCTTAAACAGCTGAGCCTCCCAAGCACCCCATCTACCTCCTCTTTATCTATATGCTGGGGATAATCACAGCCTCTTCTAGGGCTATCATAAGGATGAGGCAGTGTGACATAGGTATGTACTCAATAAATGGCAGTTATTGTCATTTTGCTGAGAGTGCAGTAGGAGTTTTAGAATTATGTAGCTCTAAGTTCAAATCCTATCTCTAAGTTACTTAGGTTTTTCAAACTTCAGTTTTCTGATTAATATCAGGGACATAACACTAGTGTCTACTTCAGAGGTCAGCAACATTTCTGTAAAGGGCTAGATAGTACATATTGCAGGCCATATGGTCTGTGTTGTGACTACTCAATTCTCTTGTGTGAAAGCAGGCATAGGTGATGTGTAAACAAATGGGCATGACTGTGTTCCAGTTGAACTTTATTTATGGACAGTGGAATTTGAATTTTGTATAATTTTTATGTATTATGAAATGTTATTTTTCTTTTGAGTTTCCCCCCCCCGCAACCATTTAAAAATGTAAAAAAATACTCTGAATTTGTGGGCTCTAAGAAAAACAGGTGCAGGCAACAGGCTGGACTTGGTACATAGGCCATAATTTGCCAATTCTTTATCTATTTGACTGGGTAGGAATGAAATATTATGCATTATGTAAAGTGTTTAATGCCTGAAACTAGTGTTTAAGAAATTATAACAATTATTTGCTAATTTTTTTTACTGTTTTTAGTTGTACTTACAGCTTGTCAGATTTTTTAAAAATTCAAATGTGTGATAAATTGCAAACATTTCACATTTCCTCCCACTAAGAGGTTGAGTCTACTTTTTCCACTTTCTTTAATCTGGGCTATCCTGGTGACTTATTTTAACTAATAAAATGGCAGAAGGGATGTTGGGTAATTTTCAAGCCCAGGCCTTGGAGGTTTTGCAGTACTCCTCTTTATCAGAAATCCTGTGATCCTGTATGTGAGCTTAAGCTACCTGGATGGACCTGAGACTATGTGGAGGGAGATGGGAGATCCCAAGTGTCTGAGCCATCCCAGCATTCCCACCTGAGATTCTTAGGTCTTTGAGTGAGGCCAACTCACATCATAGGAAGCAGAGAGGAGTTGTACCAGCTCAGCCCCACTCAAATCATCAACCCATAAAATCATAAACCATTAAATAATTATTGTTTTAAACCACTGAAGTTTGGAATTCTTTGTTATACAGCAAAAGCTAACTGACACAAGATGCTAAACATTATCATAAAGGAAGCTACTGAAAGTTGCATAAAGTCAGGCACTTAAACTGAGTCTTTTCCTACTTGATTTAGTTCAGAGAGTATCCTGAAAAGCACAAGACAAAGAATAAGACAAAGGTGTACAGTGGGGGAAAATGCTATCCAGGGCATGAGAAACAGACAGAGGTACATGTTGGCTAAAGCAAGCCAGAGAAATAAGACTTTGTCACAAGTGTTTGTAAACTATACAACTAATTGTGGAGTCAACTAGTAAGAAAAGTATGGGGAAGCATTGGTCATATATTTCAAATTGTGAAAGGCATTGATGACCCAAATAGCCATATTTGACTTAATAAATTGAGTACCTTGTACATATGGATTTTTTTCCATTATATTTTAATTAAAAAGGATCGAAGTGTATACATGTGGGGACTGTGGCTGATGATGAAGAGATGAGGATAAGGTGAAAGCAGAGGCATCAGAGGTGCCATCTGGGACTTAGAGCATACCCTTGGAGATTAAGAAGGCATTGGAGTTTTTACCAGAGAGCTCAGGTTAAAGAACTGAAGCTCCAGGAGCATGATTAAGTAATAAGGTCATGGTCCAGCATTGCTAACTCATGTTTACATGCAAGGGATAGCTGCAGGCTGGAAATTGGAATCCTTGACTTTTCTCCTGAAGTTGAAGCCAACCCCACATGGCCATCTCGCTCTTCAGTATGCCTGCTGCCATCTTGTTCATTCACATTGTTGAACCCTAGCGTTTCTGTTTCTCTCATTTTAGTGATTTTTTATTTAAAATCATCTAAATCAAGTCACTTATTTTTACCTTGATCTCTTTACATGCAAAATGTCAAAAAATATTGTTTGTCACCTTTTAGGATCAGATTCAGGGCTGGTTGGAGTCTATATAGTACTAGTGAATAGTTAGACATATTGCTGTTTATATCATCCATTTATGAAACAAATAATTCTTGCATAGTCACCAGGTACCAGGCACCCTTCTGGTTGCAAGAGAGAGCAGTGATCACAGATTTTAGGGACTTTACAATTTGTTACTCACTCATTTAACAACTATTTATTAAGCCACTTAGTACTAGGTTTTAGTTCATGAACTGGAATTTCAAAATAGGTTAGATAGAAAGTTGGTGAAAGGGCATAACAGTTTATTTTCACCAGACAGTTTCCCTTTTTTATTAAGTTACAAGTAGTGATTTCTATAAGCAAAGCCTAATTTAGAATCATCCACTTTGGCATAAGTGCCAAGATTTCTTTTAAGTTTTTCCATTTTGTTACTTTATCTTTTTCCTCTCTCATCCTTTACAAGTGCGTTTGGACAGCTCCCCTCCTACTGTGTCTGAAATGTATGAGAGGAAGCTCTATCTATAATGCCATTTCCCTGCATTCCCCTCAGACTTTATGCAGCAATATAAATCTCCCACAATGTACCCAGGTTAGCAGAGTTACTTAAAAGAGCGGACAGTCAGGGTGGCACATTTATTAACATCATATATAACAAGGTTGTAACTGTACAGTAACTTCTATTTAGTCAAAAAGGTGGAGAAAAAGTGCTACTGAGGTTTATGGGGCTGGTTCTGGACCGGTGAGGTGAGTTATGTACCCAAATAGCTCTTGTGTATCATAAGCTGGAAGCTAATAAACCATTTTTAAACTGTACACTGTCTCTCCGTTAGAGGAAATGGATCTGTTATTTCCTGTCTTTGGAATGGCATGATGATGATGGTCCTGGCACACTCACACACACACAGACACACACACACACAGACACACACACACAGAGTCCTGAACAGATTTCTGTCTGCTCCCAACCAGTTTTTCTGCCCACATGTGACACGAGGCAGGTCACTTAGAGAAGAGGAAATGCTTTTTTGGCTGGACAGGAGGTGGTGCCTTGTCAACGACAAGGAAGTTGTGGATCATGAATTGTCATTTCCATTCTGCAACAGTCAGAGTCCTTAGCTGGGTAACTTGTTCACTGAAGCTGTGGGTTTCAGCGAGGCAGTTAAGCACTTACTACAACACATTACTGTACTGTAATTACCTGTTTGCATATCTGCCTCCCACCCTGTGAGGGGACTGTGAAGCTTTTAGGGCATACATTGTGTCTTTACTCACCCTTGTGTTCCCGGTGACTCAAAGCATTTACATATTTGAAAAAAATCATTGTAACTTATCCTGTGTCTGCTTTTAGTTGTTGTTGTTGTTTTTCCTGTGTGGTGACATGTCTGTCTAATGCTCTACAAAATATTAATTCTAAGGTGGAATATCTTGCTTGTAGGAGGGAAAATATAATTATATTTTGGCCAAGATGAAATATATATACATCAGTAAATCTTTACCAACAGAAGGGCCAGTGTCCTTTCCTTTGAGGGTACCAAGAAAGGGGGAAGCTGATCTTTCTTTTGGTAACAATGTTAAGTACTAATAATAAAAGCATCCCTTCAAGTTGACTTATAAACCCTTTGGTAGTTGACATAAAGAGGAAACTCATGGAACTCTCTGAATTCTACTCAGACACCTAGGTAGACCTGTTCCCTGAGTCTGGCCCTTCTCCCTGGGTACAAATTTTAGACACCCTGTTTTCTTCACTGCCTCAGTTAAATCAATGAGCACCATGTCATGAAATGCTGATAGATGACACAACAGACCCTACAATGTAATAAATAGGATTATTCATATCAAAGACGAACTCTTTGTATGATACTCATATTTCCAAGAAATCTCTGTAAACAATTCCCATAGCATGTCTATAATATTGCTTAATTTAACACAGTTAAATTGACTTATAATTATCTCCAGCTTATCAAGCAACTTTTAATATCTTCCATGGTATAATCCTAAAATAAATTATAACCATTTTTAATGGATTTTATAATAACGAAAAAAATAAAACCGTAACTTAGAATCTGTTTCGCCAAGGCCACTGATTGAGTTCTGTGGCCTGTGACCTCTAGTTGAAGAATGTGCGTCATGTTGGAACTCAGCATCCCACAGTGACAGCTTCCTCTCTACTTTTGGCTTGTGCTGATACACATGTCTGAGATAATTTATGTGCATGATATCATGCATTCTCTAACATGCCCCAGAAATCATGAAAATGCGACCAGTGTTTCTGACAAAATGCACTGAAGCAGAGAGACCTCTTGGACATAACTTCTGCAGCCTTAGAAGAGCAACAGAGGACAAGGCTGTCTGAGAGCACCAGTCAAGGCGAGCATCTGCTTGCATTGTCATTTGAGGGAGTTGCTGAGAATGTATTTGCTCAAAAAAAATGATGGAGTCATTTTACTCAGAATTTTTTCTTTTATATCTTAAAGTTTTCTTACCATTTGACACTCCTTTACCCAATGCCCTATTTTTTCCCTGTTTTCTTTTTAAAATTTGTTAACAAGTTACTAAACAGCCGATAGGTAGGCCTATTACTTTCTTGGAACATGGCGAAGACCCACAGTGAAGTTCTCATGTTCAAGAATTATAGCTGAGTTTTCGACATTCAGAATGCAGGAAGGAGGCTCCCATGAATCTGATTTATTAAGCCATTATTTTAAAATGTCCTTCTAGAGGAGGCTGAGGAGTTTTTTGGGGGTGGGCATGAGGTATAGCAGTTCATGCTTTGAAGAGAAGGTTATGTTAGGTAAAGTTTCAAGTCCTTTCAACTTGGACTTAGGGCTTCACTCAGACTGAGATGCTAGACAGGTCAGCCCTTAAACATCTGGGTGGTTTCTTCTTGTTAACTTAGAAATACAGCCAGAGGTGACTCTTGAGTACATTAGGGGGAAACACTGTCTTCTCTAATCAGAGAAGTCAAGAATCAGTGGTAACAGGGACATGAAAGGGAGAAACACAAATTAGAGTTGGTTTGGGCAACTTCTCAGACCTGGTAAAGGATACAGAGGGGCAAGTTCCCTGGGAGGGATGGGTGGGAAGTGACACTGCTTTCTTGCAGTGCCCAGGTGCAGTCACACAGTTCATCTAAGGAGCTGTGTGATGGACTTAAGGAGGATGGCATCATGGCTCTCAGCTTCCTGGCTTTGACATGACTTCTCTGTCCAAGTTTGAAGCAAGAGCGCAAATGTCACCTGCTTTCAGGAATGGTACAGGCATGAGCAGATAGTATGCTGGCAGTGGCTACTGTGGCTTGAAGACCACAGGCCCTTTTCACAGTCTGTATGGTAGGAGAGCTTCAGGTTCTTATCTGTCACTAGGAAGATAAAGGATTCCCGCAGCACTCCTTTCCCATTGGAAATTGAATTTTTTTCCAGCGTATCAGATTTAACTACTTTAAGAGACATAAATGGGACATTTCTCACTCTAGTGTTATGAAGTAAAATTTATACCTACTACAAATACATCGTAAAGCATACAATACAGTGCCTAAGAGATGAAGTGCTAAATAGATTGGTTTTATTATTCCTAATTAATAAGTAGGCTCTAATGAGTTCAAGTCCTTGGTAAAATTAAGATAAAAATACTGCTTTACAACGTTGCTATAAGATTTCAAAGAAGATTGAATTACACCTGAGACTAATGTAACCCTGTATGTTAACTAACTGGAAGTTGAAATAAAAACTTAAAGTTAACAAAAAAAGCAAAGAGGAGGACAAAAAAGATTTCAAAAATTAGAAATGCCTATAAAGGTGATTAATACAATGCTGACACATAAACAGTACTCAGTAAAGTAGAGCTACTCTTACATCTTTATGTGTATTTCTTTTATTGTATTTTTTATTTAGAACTTGATATATAAGGTTCTGGAAGAAAACCCTACAACAAACTGTGGCCTGAAGCTTATTTTGATTACAAAATCATCAGTATGAAAATCCACTGAACAAGGGGATGTGAGTTTTCTTTTTGATCTGGATGATTCAGATGTGTTCTCTTCACAGCTGTCCTCATTTTCTCTTAGTTAGGGTTTCTTTTTGTATTTATGGTGAAATAGGATCTTGGCTCTTCGCTTTTTCTTAAGGCCTCTCATGAATATGTCGTGAGTGTTATAATAATGCCTCACAAAAACACCAAATCCTTTTTCTTAGTCTGAAGCTCCAGGCTTCTGTTTCTGTAGGCTGAGTTGATCAAACTTGGATTTGGGTCTTGCCAAGATGAGAGGTTGAGGGTGGAAGATTCCGAGCTTCAGCAACACTCTGATTCTGGCTCTTTTTATAAAGAATGACTAGACCTGAGCCATCTCTCTGGGATGATTGGATATGGTGTTAACTCCTTCTAGAAAGCATCCATAGTCTGGGATGCTACATTCCTGGACTGTTGATGATACTGAGTCCTTATGCCTGGGACATGGTTGCATGTGGCAGAGGCTGGAGCTGTTTGGAATGTGTGTGAAAGACTGTGTGATTCTATGTGGTGAAGTTCACTAAGGCACCTTTGGTGATACAAACTTAAGTCAAGATATTCATCAAAGATCTTAGGTGAAATCCTACAGCTTGTTTGAAATTCAGTCATCCAATTTGATAACCATCTTTTAAAAAATTATTTATTTTTATTTTTTTAGAGAGAGAGAGAGAAGGAGAGTACACACAAGTGGAGGAGAGGAGCAGAGGGAGGGAGGGAGGGAGAGAGAATCTTAAGCAGGCTCCACACTCAGCATGGAGCAGGTTGTGGGGCTCGATCCCATGACCCTGGGATCATGACCTGACCTGATTACCATCTTTAGACATTTTAAAGTAAACTGGTAATTTATGATTTATTTTCTGATAAAAAGAGATGAAAACCATATCGATAAAATGAAATTTATTTTCAAATATCATTGAAAACCGCAGGCTCCTCCCCTAAGGCAACTATTATTATCATTTTGTCATTTGCCTTTAGGATATTTTATTTCCTGTTTTATTGTGTGTGTTAAAGGAGCATACTTATTTTGTGAAATTTCCCCCTACAAATATATTATCCTTTATTATTTTGTTTTACAAATTTTATTTAACACATTTAAAATTCCTATACTCCAGAGTTCACATGTCCTGTACTTTAATTATATCTCTGTTGGTGAACAGTTGGACTCCCTCTAATATTCTGCCACTATGGGCGTGAAGAGGCAGCTTTGTGTAGCTGTTAAAAACAGACTGTAGAGCCAGCCCCACTTCCTTCTGGCTTTGGGCAAGTTACTTATCACCGAGCCTCAGTTTCTTCCTATGAAAAAAGAGCCCCCTTTTTTTTCTTGGTGTGAAATAAGTTAATACATTAAGGTGCTTTGAATCATGCCAGCTACATGGGTTTTAGATTAGTAGTTGCTATTTTTAATGCTGCAGTGACTGCATCAGTATGTTCCACCCATTACACTGTATGGTTGTCTCTCCCTTTCCCTCCCTCTCTCCCTCCCCTATTCTCCCTCCCTCTCTTCCTTCTTTCCTGGCTAGATACCAAGAAATGGCATAATTGCATTCAAGTGTATGTTTATTTAATTTTTAAAATAGATGTTGCTAAAATGTACTCCAGAAAAAACTGCCATACCAATTTATGTTACTGCCAGAAGAGTATTATAGTAAATGCTTCCTTTTCGTTCTCTAACACTTGTTACGACCAACCTTTATAATTTCTGCCATCTGTTTCAGTTAAAAATGTTCTCCCAATATAGTTTTAATTTATGTATCCCTAAGTACTGTGGGGTTGTGTGTTGTGGGTCTTAAACTTTAGTTTTTAGATTATTGTAGATTTGCATGCAGTTGTAAGAAATAATAGAGTATCTCTCTATGTATCTTTTATCCAGTTTCCCCAATGGTAACATCTTGCAAGACTACAGGACAATTTCACAAAGCCGGGATATTGCCATTAATACAAGTCAAACTGTCGTATCAATTCAAGGGTACTTCATATTACCTTTTTAAAATCACTCTTGGGGAACCTGGGTGGCTCAGTCAGTTAAGCATCCAACTTTGGCTCAGGTCATGATCTCATGGTTTGTGAGTTCGAGCCACGCGTCGGGCTCTGTGCTGACAGCTCAGAGCCTGGAGCTTGCTTCAGATTCTGTGGCTCCCTCTCTCTCTCTGTCCCTCCCTTGCTTGTGCTCTGTCTCTCTCTCTCTCTCTCTCAAAAATAAATAAACATTAAAAAATTTAAAAAAAATAAAATCACTCTCAATTCTTTCCCCACCCCCTCAATTTAGCTCCTGGCAATCACTAATCTGTTCTCTATTTCCATAATTTTGTCATTTTAAGATTGTTCTATAAATGGAATCATATAGTATTTAAGCTTTTGAGGTTGTTTTTTTCCCCCATGGCATAATTGTCTAGAGATTTGTGTGTCTTTTTAATACTGTTTTCATGTTTTTACTTGTTTAAAATATTTATATATTTTTTGTCATGATTTGTTTGTATCTGACTTATAGATTTTTGAAGCTATTTATGTATTTTGGATATTAATCCAAGTAATACTTGGTTTTCTATACATACTATAAATATTTCTCAATTGTGTCTTATCATTTAATTCTGTTTATAGTCTTTTATGTTTAGAAAATTTAAATGTTGAGAGTCAGTTTTGTTAATGCATCCTTTTGTGACATTTTCATCTTATCTCTTGAGACAAGCCTTTCCTACCCCAGGGTTTTGGGGGTGTGTGTGTGTGTGTGTGTGTGTGTGTACATACATAAATATGAATAAATAAATAAATACATATATATATGGATCATCTATATTTTATTCAAATGCTTTTATACTTCATTTCAGAGATCACAAAATATTTGCTTATGGTGTATTTGTTGTGACTATAAATCACTTTAAAAGACATAGTAACAATGGAAGGAGACAGTTATTATGCTCAAGTGTAATATAAGCATTTTAGCACCTACTTTTTTTCTATACCAGGCTAATATCACGGGTCTATATGAAAGTCATACCCCTTGCACACATTTGAGTTTGAACACTTGTTTTTTTTTTAATGGTTAGCCTTTAATCTATCTCTAGTGTATTTATTTCCCAAAAAGATAACCCATTTTCCCAATACTATTTAAAATATTTAATATACTTAGCTTTTAACTTTAGGAAATTCAAACTTAAGTAGCTCCCACTATGTTTGAACTATTTCTTTTTGCTTTGGTGTCAACACATATTGAAATATTGAAATATTTGAAATAATTTACATTTCTTCTTACAGCCTTATGGAGAGCTAGTGATTAGTTATAGTAAAACTATCTAGAGAATACATCAAGCCAGAGAATGTTAGATTTAGGTGTATCTTCTAGATAATTTTGTGGAAAGTTCAACCCTGCAATTTGGGCTTTTACTAGAAAATTAGACCAACTCCGAGTCAAGATTAGACCTCAGTTCTTCTGATTTTGAATCCACTGTGTTATGTATGGCTCCCAGTCCCTTTTAGAAATTTGTATATTCCAACTCTAGAGGAATAAAATTGAGACTGGCTCATAGAAATATAGGACAAGATAGGAAAAGATACGTTTTCTTAATCTGTGATTTCCAAAGGAATCCTAGAATCTGGTTACCTTAATGTCAAAATTCATTTTTCATGCATATTTTAGAGAAATATGGTATAGTGGTTAACAGCATGGACCTTGTATTTAATACTGACATTTACGGACTATGTGAAATCAAGTAATTCTCATTCTCTCTGCCTCAGTTTTCTCCTATCTGAATTGGGGATAATAGCAGCAGCCACCTCAGATGGTGAATGTGGAGCCTGAGTTAATCTCTATGGAACACTTAGAATTCTGCATAGAACACATGGGAAGCCATAACGGATCAGTGTCCGCAGTTTATGTTTTCTGTAGACTGCTTGTTAGATAGCAGTGCAAAACTCTTCAGGTTCTAAAGGCAGGGTGTTCCATACCTAGGTGTGTTCCTCCCATACTTGTAGTCAATGACATGAAGGTCTCAAGAGTTGTGTGGTGCCTGGGATGGGAAGGGTTCTGCAGAAGGCCCGGGCTGCAGACCCCATGATTTTGGAGGTATTGGTTAGAAAAGAAGTGATGCAGAGTTTATGGCAAGATCTTATAGGAAGATCCTGGAAGACTGGAGCGAGCTGATGACTTTCTCAGTATAGAATTATATGCCTGATCAGGAAGTTTCCTGATAAAGGGCCTCGTAACACTTAGCCATGGGGCCAGGTATCTAGAACTGAGTTTGATTCTGTTGGATATGCCAGGTCGTAATTCAGAAGCGCTAGCAGCAGTCCCTTGTGAGAAGGAAATGGTGATTACAGTATTGAGCTGAAGCAGGACTAGAGGGCATAAGTAATTTATATCAGTGCCCCATTCTTTTTTTTTTTTTTTAACATTTATTCATTTTTGAGAGACAGAGAGACACAGCGCATGAGTGGGGGAGGACCAGAGAGAGAGAGAGACGCAGAATCCGAAGTAAGCTCCAGGCTCTGAGTGTCAGCACAGAGCCCGATGCGGGGCTCAAACTCACTGACCATGAGATCATGACCTGAGCTGAAGTCAGATGCTTAACGGACTGAGCCACCCAGGCGCCCCTAGTGCCCCATTCTTTACTCACGCTGAATGACCGTATAGGGTATCTGATATGACCCGTGGAAGGAGGATGAAAATCCCTGAGTTTGCTATTTGGATGGGATGGCGCAGTGGATGGGATGGCGCAGTGTTTGGATAAAAGCTGAAGATAGATGCAACTGCATTATAGCCAAGTTCAGGAATAAGAATTAGCTGAGAGCCCCCCTGCAGACCTGTGGTCCCCCCCTTTTTTTTTATACGTCTTTGGAACTAATTCACAAATTACAGCTGTTGAATCTGCTCCAAACTCTGAGTCCTGCTTCCTCAGCTCAGTGAGAAGCCCATGCTCTACTTTGTTTCTGCCTCTGGCCCTCTGGTTCTGAAAGTGGTGCAGACAAGAACTGGGGGAGTATCTTGCCTGTATCTTGCCTCCTGTATTTCTTGCTCTCGGTGGTTACAGTATTCTTCTGACTGTAGTTCAATTCCTGAAAACATATGGTTTTTTTGATTTTGTTACTATTATGGTGGAAAGGCACGTTCCATTCTGGTCGTTCCCTCACCACAGGGTCTGAAAGCCTTGCTCTTCTGTGTGTCACACTGAGTTAATACAAGGTAAATAATCTGAAACAGTGTATGCCAGTCAGGTCTTGAATTCAGATCTAATTCATAATCCATTGTAACGTCTCATGCATCCAGGATAGCAAATTTTTATATCGGATGTAAAAATTCTATTTGATTATAAACACTTTTTAGGCTTGTAGGGCATGTGTGGGCTCTGGGAAAAAGTGAGGCATCAGTTTGGAGATGGTTGCGGGAGGGGAATGTCACGGCCTACCTGTTTTACACGCTGAGTGCTTTATTAAACTTTTTTTTTTTTTAAGTAATCTGTGGAAAAGTGGTGCATTCTGGTGAAAACCAGAATAAAAAGTCTTGATTCAGCGAGTGATTTGGGATTCCCCTGGGGGTTTCATTTCCTATCTTTCCAGTTTTGAACAGACAAATGGACATCTTCTGGATGGCGATGGTTTGAGTTGATGGAGCATGTTTTTGGTGGATGTGGGCCCATTTTTTATGTTGGTACGTCTTTGGTTGCCACATCCCTCCAATTTTATCCATAGCATTTAATACTGGTTCTGAAGCAAGACACCATGGGCATTCTTATGCTAGACCTTATGGGTGGCAAATGCTTGCAGTTTTCTGTGGGTCTGTTTTACTGAGGGCTTCTGTCCCTGAAAAAATTGACCCCAAATGGCTCAATTAATAATTATTTTAAGCATTTGTTTTTGGACCCAAGGATGTTTGGCTAATTTTACAGTTGGCTTTATATAGACTCATTACTGAATGTCTCCTGTATAAATTATGCCATAGTCAAAATGTGAAAATTCTCATTTCAGCAGTAGCAACTCAAGTGGAAAACTGAAAATCCCCAAACAGAAAATCAGCAAACATTTGTTCTGTCCCAGCTCAAGCACGTGGCATTCTTTTCTGCCCCGAACAAAATTATATTGGCCTCCTAGCCAATCCATGTAGCGGTTTTACCACATCCCGAGAGAAAGGCATCCCATGATTACCAATGAGCTTATTATTTAATCATGAAAGACAAGGGTTTAAATAAGAGAGATTAAAAATGTCTTCAGGAGGGTCACTGGGGACACCAGGACTTAGAGAGCTCTATGCAGAACTCAGCCCCAGTCAGTGTTTTGAACAGGAGCAATTCTGGAGTGGTGTCCTGGAGGAGGTGCAGATGAATATAGCTTGGCTAAGGCTCCTGATAAGAGGACTGTCTTCCCATCTGAGCATCCCATTTTGTTTAGTGCTCTGATATTCTGCAAGTTGAACCAGGCTATGGAGCAGAGGAAGCTTTGAAATAACGGACCTTTTTGTTTTTCAGTATAATATTGACCCCCTCCACTCCTTTTTTTAAACAAGGAGGTACCTTGTATTGCCCCTCCCTTGCCCTCTGGGTAGGGTTAATGCTTAATGTAGAGAGAAAGAAATGAGTTAATGCTTTAAATTTAAAAATGGACTTTTGAAGCCCAGGACAGAGACAATATATTTGAAAATATAGTGCATATGCATGCATGTGTTTGCATGCCTGTGTTTCCAGAACCTACGTTTTGTTGTTGTTTCCCTTCCTCCCTTCCTTCCTTTCTTCCTTCCTTCGTTTCTTCCTTCCTTCCTTTCTTCCTTCCTTCCTTCCTTCCTTCCTTCCACAAAAAGCCAAAGCCCATGTTCTAAATAATAGATTTGGGGGCTAATCCAGGAGAAGTAAGAAATAGATAAGACTACTTTGTTCCTAGAAAGTAGCTAAGGGCCAGGGCTGGGGGTAGAGGACACACTCAGAAGAAATATAACCACTACTTATGATGGGGTTCTGGAGTAGTGGTAGGATCCAGAGCTGATGGCCAAGAAAGAATTCTTGAGACATCTTCAGTGCAAAAAGTTGATTTTATTAAAGCACAGGGACAGGACCCATGGGCAGGAAGAGCTGCCCTGGGGTTGGGAAGAGTGAGTGGTTATATACTATGGAGTTGGGGAAGGTAAAGGCAAAAAGGAGTTTTCCCAAAGGACTTTCATATGCTAAAGAAGACTCAAAAGATCTTGGAGGCCTAGCAATTGTCAAGCTAAGGTTTTTTCTCTAGTAAGGCATTAACGGTAAGACAGTAAGGAGTTCCTGGAGAAATACTCTACTCTGTATTTGCCTCAAGTTTTTGTCAGTGGGCTGCAGGTTATAAAAAATTAATTTTACCTGCCATTTTCTTCTTGCCTTTGTTTCCCACATCCCTATGGAGGTAAGAAGATGTTGGGGCTCCAGGAAACTGAGTCTATAGGTTTTTGGAGATTGGGCTGTTGATCAGATTGCCTTTTTCTTGTAATTTGCCAAGACATATGTAAACTGATAAAGACTCATGTCCTCCTGCATGACTGTAATCTCTATCAGCTAACCACTGGTTTTCACTTTTCCTTGGTTCTTGGGCAACCAGGAATACCTGAGGAATGTCACACATATCCCACCTGGTGATGGTGCTGGTAGGAAGGTTGCAGGTATCAGCTTGCCTTATGCTCCTTCACCACTTAGGCTCTATTGAGTTCCTGTTTTCTACCCACCACAGAATCTTCAATTACAGGCAAGGATTGATAGAAATCCCAGTGAAGTTTGGGGAGGAAATCTGTGGGCAGAACAGACCCATGCTCATGCCTTGGTGAGGCCCAGGAGAGTGAACAAGGTCCTAGGATTTTTCTAGTCTGAGATAGCAGCCATTCATGGAAAGGACAGTGTGCTGTGTCTGGGAGTTAGAGGGACTGGGGAAGCCCTGTAAGCTTTTCACAAGCCCAAATATTCCCATGGGCCAGGGCAAAAAGGTAGCCAAGGGAGAGCTGGCAGTCCTGCAGGAGGCTGAGTGACATCCAGCAGGGACCTGATGACTAGAGATTATGACAGGACTGTGGACATCAGTACTGGTTGTAGCAGGGACTGCAGATCATGGGGACACATCACATGATGGAAGTCGAAGGATGCCTGTGGATCCGCCACCTCATTGTACTGCTGCCTGATGTCCCATAAACTCCTCCCCCTGCACAGCCCTTCAGAGGCCTGAAAATCCTGAGTTACCCCATCTTAAACCTACGTCAGCTGCATTTATCTAGAAAAGACTGAATATACTTGGAAATACTAGATAAAATTTCAGTGACTAGGTAGAAGAATAGATATTTGAGACAGAGCCTAAGTTCAATGGTAAGAAAAATATAAGGAAATTGAATTTTTTATATTTGTATTTGTGGCTTTTGAAATTCATGATCATTTCAGATGGGTTTAACATCCAGACTTTTCCCATGGAAAACTCCAACCTTAGTCAATGTAATGAATAAGGCTACATTTCTCCAAAAGCCTCGGCAGTATATTTTCTTCCTCCTGCTGAGGTCCCCCAAGATTCAATTTATCCTTTGCATGGTGCTTATCACTTTTCACCTTTTATGTGATTACTTATATGTGCTGTAAATACATTATTGATATGTTATAGAGCAGGATATTTATTCAGAGAAGTTATTGATAAGTAGTGAACCCTGATTTGTGGTTTCTGATACTCTACTTCTGTTGCTCCCTTTCAGTCATTCTCAGTCCTGTTCTTCTACTAGAACCACCTAGATTCATACAAAAATTACCAAATGCACTGGCCCAATCTGGAACCAAGGAAGTCAGTAGCCTGGGAAATTAATTCTGCTCTCCTTCCCTCTGTCCTCCCTCCCTCCTTCAGGTCTCAGTGTTCACTGCCCTCGTCTCATGTTTTTCCCTTTGTTCCTGTGGCTGATGGACAGCAAGCCTCTCCCATCAGCTCTTCAGATAAACCCAGGGCAATAGATAGCAAGTAACCCAACTGAAGCCACTATCAATACTGGGTCCCATTTGATGTAGGAACTTCTAGGTAATTGATTTTCAACTCTTTTGTTTCTTTATTCCACGAGGAAATGGAAGGCAGAGTGAGAACAGTGTTTCTGCATAATGAATACAAATATTGGATGAGGGGGTAATTAGGCTGCAAGCTCATAATGATTGTCACCCTGGAGGCCTCAAGGAAGGGGGGCTGCTGTTTGTTTGTATTGACCCCAGTTGATGTACCAGAGAACTGTATTCCCCCAACATCCTGTGCAGTAGTTGATAATTAATGATCATAACAACCACGACTGCCACAGAGATTGATTTATCGCCTGACTGTATTTCTAGTGAAAGGGTCAAGAGCTGTATTGCTGGGAAGGAACATCAGCAAGGCCTCTTGTTTATCTCTGAGTAGACAGAAAGCGGGTACTGGACTAGCTGGGTCTCTCTGCACACTGAACATTCATTTAGGCTTTATGATGTCCTCTTTCTAACTTCCACAGTTGACATCCAAGTGTGTGTTTTGGGGGGGCAGCACCTCTGGGATAAGGAGGGGTTGCCGAGCAGCAAGGGAAGGAGGGAAGGACAGCAGACAAATGGTCATCGTGTGATGGTGATGAGCTTTGTCCCCCTTGTCCACGTATTTTGATTTCAGCCACTCCTTTCCCCCACTGTCCTGGAACTCTGCCTCTTGGGAATATAAAGCTAATTTGTTAGCACTTTGTAAATAGGTTCTCTCCTGGACCCTGGAGCCTAGGTTGCTTTTCTAGGAATAGTGGGCCAAGGTGTGGTTGCTTGATTTCAGGTCACCTTTGTGCCTAGGACTAGTTAGTTGCTGGGAATAAATACATGTGTGGATATCATTCCTACCCTCAGAGAGTTCAGAGCCTGCTTTATTTATTAAATGGCTTTAGACCCCTTTTTGGTTACATGCCTGCCTGTGGGGACAACCTCTTTATTGCTTAGAGCAGAGCAGGGTAGCAGGTAGCCTGGCCTGGGGTTGAAATAGACCCTGTCTTTTCTTGCTCTCCTCTAAGCCATGTTCCCACCTGTCCCAGCATACTGGTGCCCCAGAGTGTTACTGGGCTTCTCAGCCACAATGCAGCAACATGTCTCTTAAAAACTAGGTTCCAAAACAACTTATTGTACTAGAACATATCCCAGTTAAAATTAACATGCTGAAATCAGTAGCTTTATCTAAGTAACAGGAAAATAATCCTATTGAACAAATTCATCTTAAGAATCATACTACAGGGGCAGGAGGGGGGAGATTACACAATTTCTACATTCACTTCTTTCTTCATTAGGTTATTCAATCATTTATTGATCCTGACAATAGGGATTACAGAAAAATGAAGACAGAGTAGTTCTTAGTTTCAAGGAATTTACGTTTAATAATTTTGAAAACATTTTTGGGCTAAGTCAACAAAAATTACTACTTTCTCCTCTAAGACAAGTCATCTGTGGGTTTTTCAAATATGGTAATTTTATGAAGAAACCAAGTTACCAATTTCAGGTGTATATCCTAGCAAAGTGACCTTAAATCCACAAAGGATTTAAAAATAAATATTAAATAAATATTAAATAAAAAGTAAAATATGAAATAAATATTATATATGATATATATTATAGAAAATATATGATTTTTATTATATAAAAGTATAAATATATTATACAAATGTATATATTTATATATATTATATACATATAATATATATTACATATATATCATATATTGTAAATAATATTTATTTAATGTTGTATTTTATTTTTGAGAGAGAGAGAGCGAGAGAGAGTGAAAGCGAGCACAAGTTGGGGAGAGGCAGAGTGGGAGACACAGAATTCAAAACAGGTTCCAGGCTCCCAGCTGTCACCACAGAGCCCAACACGGGGCTTGAACTCATGAACTGAGAGATCATGACCTGAGTTGAAGTGGGCGGTTAACTGACTCAAGTCGCCTAGCTGACTCAATTACTATATATTTTTAAATTTAACTTAAACATCCATATAAAAGACTTCTCTCTTTTATGTGTCTTAAAAATCTTTGGAAATTCTTTATCTTAAAGTGTGGCCTATTCAGCTATATGTGCAATTCAAAATAATCTATGTTAACTAAAAACACCAAAGTTTCAGGTAGAGTGAGGAAGGTATACTTGAGTACTCAGATAGGAGAATGATGGAAATACAAGAAATTTTAGAGGAAGATCATGGTTAAGAGCACAAGCTTTGGAGTCACAGGGGAGGATTACATCCTGTCTAAATCATTGTGTGATCTCAGACAATTGATCTGACCTCTTTGAACTTCAAACTTGTGAAAAAGGGATATAAACCTAGCTCAAAGTGTTGTCATAAGTATAAAATATGAAATATTTGTAAAACATTTAGTCCAATGCTCAGTATGTGAAGTGCCCAATAAATGATTACTATCCCATTTTGTGGATGAGGATACCAAGAATAAGAGAGAGGTTACTTAGCTGCCTGAGATCATGCAGCACGTCAATGGCATGATGTCCAAAGTCCATTCATTCTCTACTGATGAACGCTGAGGCAGCTTCACTATATTTTTTAAGCGAAGCACTACCCCAGGGCTCTTGATCCTACACAAGGATCCCTTGGACTTTTAAGCCTGCCTTGAACATAGTTTCCTTCATGCTTGTGTATTTGGGTGTTTATGTGTGTGTATGAGTGTGTTTGTATCTGTGTTCCTAGATACCCATGACTCTGGTTTCACCTCTTTAAGGCCTCCTAGGAGAACACAGAGGTTCTTTGTTCTGTGTGAGCCTTTTGGTGGAACTAGAGTCCTTATGTTTAAGGAAAAGAGCAAACAAATTTTGACTTGGCGCTTTCTTAGTCATTTGAATTCAGAGGCCTAATGAATGTTTCTGTTTAGATCTTAGAGAAGGATGCCTCAGGGTCCATGAGACTTACGGAAAGATCTATGGGAATTCTTTCTGTAGGTCAGTGATTCTCAAACTTCTTGTGGCACAGAATCACCCAAAGGGCTCGTTAAATCACAGATCACTGGGCCTCACCTCTAGGGTTTGTGCTTTGGCAGATCTGAAGCAAATGTGCATTTCCAGTGAGTCTCCAGGTGATGCTGATGCTGCCTGGCTATCACTTTTTCAGAACCATTGCTTAGACCATGGAATTTTTCAAGAATGAGGAGACTTGGCAAGGAAACCCCAGCAGACTGAGTGTTTTCAGAATGAGTTTCGCTGTCCAGAACGTGCCAGCAAAAACAGAAATACTTCTGTGTAGATGGGTTCACTACACAGTGATTTTACTAGCACAAATCCTATGACGATATACTCCTTGTGACTACTGACACCTTTGTAGAAAAGAGAAGGGTTATTTACCAGTTGTAGGAAATTCCCATCTTGCTTTCAAAGGATAGATTTTCTTTAGACAGATGAGAAGAACATGAACTTTAGTCTTCTGGGCCCAAATTGTGGTCTACCATTTATTTGCTTTAAAACCTTGAGCAAAGTTAGTTGATTTCTCTAAGCTCAACTATAAAATGAAGATATTAACACCTAATCTCAAAAGGCTGTTGTGAGGGCTTAAGATAGCATTTGACTGAAAGTAGGAACTGAATAAAGAGTAGATATTAATGTTATTATTCCAGAAAGTGGTTGTTTTCCTTTGTTTGATTTTAGAGTGCCGACTTAGAGAACACGTGTCTATAAATGTCTCTAGACTAACCCTCCCACCCTGCCATCATTAAATGATTCAATTTAAAAATCTTCATTTATTTAATGTCAAGTTAGATGGGATTAGTTGTACTATACTTCATTTAATTCAATGTGCTCATGTTGTAGGCACACAGGTCTGAAAAAGTTAAAATTCTAGAAACAGTCTTTTTGATTATTCAAAGATAAGAAATCCACTTGTTGACCAATTAATGACATTTCTTCAGGGCTACAACAGGAAAACAAAACAAACATAAAAAATTTACTGAGAGTTAAAAAATTTGATGAAAATCATTTATAGGATTATATACAAATATCTCCTATACTTGGTAGACAACTTATGAAGTTTTCAAGAGCACCTTTACCTACATAGACTTGTTGTTTAATATGGTAACTTCCATGCCTAATGCCTATGAAAGAGGCAACTCTTCTCAACTTTAATGGCTCCCCAGTTTGCCATTTAAAACTGATTTTCCTGAATTGCCAGAAAATATGAATAGATAACCTTCTTTGTTGGGTAAATGCACATACAACTGAAATGATCAGTTCTGTCTCTGATTTCTGTGACTTTGTTATTTTTGGTGTACTGTCAGGGTCAGTGCCAAGGAATGGCATTGAACTTAGTTTTGTATTCCTAATTAGCAGCCCCTTGTGGATAATTATAACTTCATTGGTTAATTGATTCTATTTGACAGCCAGACAACGTGACTCTACTCTCAAGGAAATTATCTGTGGACTGAGTAGGTTGCAGCAATAGTCATGGCATCAGAGTTGGAAAAGATAATAGTGATTCATCACTCTGATTAACTTGTAGAGGGAGCTCAAGACATCACTTTATCCCCTCCATTCACAAATGAGCAAGTTGCAAGTAACTAAGGAATAAAAAGGCATTCTCAGGGATTTGAGTGAACATGAGGTTTAAGAGAAGAGCTGTAGGTGAGAAGCCAAAGAGTTTTACCTAAAACATGAATGTGATGAATGTGGATCTTTCTTTTCTATGTTTGCCGTAGGTAGGTAATTCAGCATTTTCTTCAGTCAGACAGGATAGGGAATGAGTCTCTTAGACCCATCTATTTGAGGTCTACCTGACTTGCTTCTTTAGATTTGTTGTGTGTTCTCCTTTCATTGACTGAGTGCTGAGATTCTAGAAGACCAAGAGTGTGTGATTCTAGAGGGGAGAGGGCAAGGACAAGGCAACATGTGACATCACATGTGATAAGCTAAATAGAAAACCAGCTGGTGATTTGGGGCCAAGGTTTATCTAATAGTAATAGGCATCCATTTGAGCACATAGCCCTTGAGAAGCTTCTGTGGTTGCTGGTAACATGACAGGGATTCAGTAGCCCAACAATGTCCTCCATTCTCTTTGTCTTACCAGATGCGGGGCTCATCAATAAAAATATCACCTTACTGCTACAGTGTGCATTTGTCAACTTTAAAAAGTGTTTTTTTTTTTTAAGTTTATTTATTTATTTTGAGAGACAAAGAGAGAGAGAGAGAGCATGGGAGGGGAAGAGAGAGAGATGAGAAAGAATCCCAAGCAGGTTCCATGCTGTCAGAACAGAGGGTGATGTGGGGCTTGAACTCATGAATCACTAGATTATGACCTGAGCCAAAACCGAGTCTGATGCTTACCCAACTGAGCCACCCAGGCACTCCTAAAAAGTGTTTTAAAATACATTTAAATGACTCATAAAATATGCAAATGTATACATACTATGTTTACCCAAATAGTAAAATTTTGGAAGGCTAAATGAGAAACTGTTGATATTTCTTGCCACTCAGTCACTTTGGATTCTGGTTACTCCAAGACTTGGGGCAAAAGAAAGGTTTATTGTTCATGGTACTACTTCTGTGCGCACATGTATGTGTGTGTGTGTGTGTGTGTGTGTGTGATTGTCTCTTCTTTTTCAATAAACATTATACACTGAATAGCCATGATTGTTATTTCTAGGTTGTAGGATTAGAAGTGATTTTTCTCTCTTGTTTTTAATTTTTTATTTTGCAATGATTATCACTCTAAAACGTAGCAAAAATAATTGGAAGAGAGCTATCATTTAATCCCTAAAACAGCTCTATAATATGAATGATATTAATCTCTCTGTCTTTCAGTTTCTCATAGGATGAAATGATTTGCCTAAAATCTTATCTGGCAAAACTGAGACCCAGATCTGGTTTTTTATTTTTTCTACCACACAGAATAAGGCCTAATTGCGATAAGGAGAGCAAAGGCTTACATTTTCTTAACATCCACTTCCTGTAGGGACCTCATCAGTCACAACACCATTCCATGATGTTCTAATTCCTCATCATGATGAGTTCATCTGGACTTTGTGGCTGCCTCATGAGTCGAAGACTGGGGACAAATGTGCCTAAACGAAGGGGGAGAAGGCACCTCAGGGACTATCAAAGGACTGACCTTCTCTTGCCTATTTTATTCAAGGGGTGACATTCTTGATCTTTTAAAGTTATATTTCTTTGGGTACATTCACAGGGATCAGGAAGACTTATTTGAATTCAGTCCCCACTGTCTGTAGAAAGGCAATTTACATGTGGCACCAGCTCAGACATGCTTCTCCTAATTCATTTGAAGGGCAGTGAAGGAGAGCAGCACAGTTTAATAATTCTCCTGCCGCCTCACTGGTGCTCGTTAAGGTGGCTTTATGGTCTCATTTTGGCCTGGCTACTCTCCAGAAGGATTTACCAGTGTTCTTGTGGAGACGCCACCGTGAGGCCGAAGTGAAGGGCCTAGGATTGAATTTCTACTGGGCAAAGGATGGACCTGAGCAGACAGGAATAGCCAGCACCCAGGATAAGTACCACCACTCCTGCCCCCTAGGCTGCCCCCTAGGCAGTCACTTTTGGCTGATTTCTTGGCTTTGTTTGCATACTTAGCACCCTCATCTTATTTCTCTAGGAAGTTACAGCTAATTGACTGCACTTACCATGCCACCAGTTGAAACCTATTTGCCACCCCTGGAAATAAAGTAAGCACGGAATAGGAAAGTGCGTCGCTGAGACATTCTGTGTGTACATGCTTAGAGCACCACCACTACCAGATTGATTTCATTTCATGGCTTCAAATTTACAACAATCCTACTCACTTTTCTTTGATTGTGCTCCAGTTTCTTTTGATCTCTTTAGCTTGTCTCAGGGGGAGCTGAGCACATCACATCCTTCTGAGAACAGTTTGCTGAGAGCAGAGGAGAAAGAGCAAGGTGATTACCTTCCTCCACCCAGAACATTCTGTATCTGTTGGTGCAGAAAAATTTATCATTTCCTAGAATGTGTGTTACTGTTGATCTGTGTCTACCCCATCCTAGAGAAGAGTGTTTAGAAGTTAAAAAACATTTTTGGGACCCACATGTAGGATGATCCATTGATTCCTTTTCAATTTTTTAATAAGATTTAATCCATTGCTCAACATCTGGTGGTCATTGCATGAATAATTCTATTGTAAAACATATTTTCTCTTCCTCAAAGCTTTTCTTGCACACTGGTTTGATGAGCAATGTCCTCTACCTTCATTTATGAACAATTTATGATATTTAGTGTCTCCACATCTTTACACAAGAGGAGAGTACGATAGATCCTTCTCCTTCTCCATTAATTTCCATTTATTCTTCAGTTCTCAGCTGTTCTCTTTTTTCTGGGAAGAAAGACTTTCTGAAACCCTGATTCTGTTACTTTTCCCTTGTTAGGTCAAGTGGCTCATCTGTGAACTGAAAGACTGAACATTAAATTCTATCAAAAGTCTCAGGATGCTACCCTGTTATTTGCAAACATCTTGGGTACATGTGTCATCCTCTGTTTTAGTTCAAGGTGTCATTTTGGCTTGTCAGAACTTTTCCTTTCAAATTACTACAAAAAGCATAGAACTTCTCTGCTTTTAAAAAGCAAAGCAAAAGAAGACAAACAAACCCCCCAAAAGCCCCTAAGTACTAGCATTCTTCATTGTTTAAGTCCAAAGCAGATTAAATAATAACTGAAAAGGTGTTTCTTTATGGAGATTTTTGCCACTTATGGCAAATTGAACCCCAGTTATTTTTTCTCACCGTTTTCCCTTCTTGCCTTCATTGACTTTGGTGACTATTAAATAATTACATATCTATATCTGTATATAATCAGCTCAGCTACGAAATCAAGATAGAGGAGATCAGTACTTTGCTTCCCAAGGGATATATCAACCATCATTAAAGATGCAGACAGTAAAACAGCAATTTGAGCCTCAGAGAGCATGTTGGAGAAGAATAATTTACAGTTGTGTTTTCGCTGCTGGCATTACACTAAATCACACCGAGTGCCTTCATTTGTTAGGCATGCTTTCAGTCTGGGATCAGAACAAGTCTGTCAGGGTAGATTCCCCCCCTTTTTTTGCAAATAACATTTTATTTTTCAGAAATGTAGGCCAAGAAAAAAAGAGTTGCCTGCTTAGATACAAATGCCTTATCTGTACTTGGACCTCCGACGAGCAATGCGGGGAAGGTCGGATATGAGAGCATGACTTATGGCAGTTTGGGGGAGAATAAAAGTCTTTTTTCCCCTTTTTGTTTCAGAAAGTCTCAGTCAATATCCCACTTGTAACTGCACCAAGGGGCACAGGAGAATAAAATCCAATACAGATGCATTGAAACCTTTTAAATTTGACACAGTGTGAAAGCAGAAGTATTCTTGACATTGAATGTATTGTATTAGGACAATTGCTTCAAATCAGCTGGGCAGCCGAGCTCTTGGAATAGAAGGGGTTTGTGTTAATTTAGCATTACCCCCTTGTCTTCTTAGAATTTTAAGGTGTTTAAACAGATAATATCTTAGGATTTGGTTGAAATTCTCAACAATAATAATGTTGCTTTGGAAGTTCTATGTATCTTCCACATAGAGGCAAAGAACTTAATCAGCTAGACTAATATTACCTGTTTAAAAATGAGAAATTGGAGGTTTAGACAGGAGAGTCCCTTACCAGTTAATGACAGAGCTGGGTTTAGCAAAGTTCTCCTGAGTCTCAGTCCAGATCGAGCCTCAGGGTAATTCCTTTTCAGTCTGACTGATGTTTGTGTGAGGTCATCAGCTTGATATCACAGCTGGTGTCAGTATTCCTGAGTTAGAGGGGTAGGAGCCCTGGGAGGCTGGGTAAGCTGTCCTAAGCAGGAAATGGTAGCTTTCATAGTTTAGACCTTCTTGATTCATGGGTCTATTCAGAATGGAACACTTTTTAGACAAAAAAATACATGGCTTAAGAAAGTTAAAAAAAGGAGAAAGAAAAATAAATTAACTAAAACAGGCTTGGCAAGGACCATGCATAGAAATGAGTGAGCATTTTGCTTTGATGGTATCAAGGTCACTTTTAAGTGTGCAAAGGTCATTTACTGTGACCAATTAGATACTTCTTCTTTTGACATTTATGCTAGTCTCATCTCTTCCCTTTTGGTAATGTTGATCGATTGTTAGTATATGATCCAGTGCAACTATGAGTGAGATCACTTGCCACCCGAAAGATTAACAGATGGCTAATTCCAGAAGAAGAAAGTGAATTCTCAATGATCAGTTCCCTTTAATCCATTTCTCTCTCTCCCTAACACTGTTACACTTTGCCAGATATATACATATATATGATCTATAATGCTGGTTTCCCTGTATATTAAAATTTTGTTCTTCTTTGACCTAATTCAGGACTCAGGTGCTTGACTTTCACATCAGCAGCACTTTATACAAACCAATGAAGTGCTCCTACTTGTTTTCCTTTTCTCTTTTCAATTTCAAGTGACCGTTCTTGGTATCTGGTTGCCAGTGAGGAATAATGGCTGGCATGTCAGGACGGACAGAACAAACCCAAAGAGATTCACCGCCACCTCCTCTGAGTCAGGCGTGGCTTCCAAGATAAAAGTTGAGGCAGTTAAGAGCAGTCTCACTGCTTTGGTATTGACTGCTCTCTTCATGGACAGAGCGCACCGCAGATCAGTGAACTTCTGTTACCACAGTCTTCACATCCCTCCCCTGCTCCCCTGTAGACTTTAGTGCTATGAAGCAAAGTTTTCCTAACAACAGGGAACTACCTTACTCCCTCTGAAGCTAGAATCCAAAGGAAGGAGAGGCTCAAACTGAGCCCCACAGAACCCCTCACAGTGGCATCAGCACCTCTGTGCGGTCCTTTTTTGGTATTCAAAGTAAGAGTACCACTGTGTCAAAGTAAGTGCAGGGAGTTGCTGAGAAGTCCGTTTCTGGCCAGCTCCCTTTTTAGGGTTCTGTGGATTCCAGGGCAGAGTCTCAACAGGGCTTTCTACAAACACAGTCACGTCCTTTACCTGGGATTGGAAAAGCATGCCACCTTCCTTCGGACTCTCCCATGATCTCCCCACACTTCTGTAATTGTAGCTAATGATCATATTATTGATATGAAAGGCAAAATAGAGAGCTCACCCCTACTGGAGTTGTTTTGGGAGATCCAGGACTGCCAAGACACCTTAAAAAGACAGTTTCTTTTTTAAAGATCAAGAATCTTTTTTTTGTCTTTTTCTTTCTTTCTTTTTTTTTTTTGTATATGAAATTACTTTGTAAATTCTCCCCTGGCAATTTTCATGACAAGAAAGAGTCATTTTCTAGGAAAATGAGTGAAGTTCTTGTGCAAAGTTATCTTTTAAATGTCAGCGTTTAAAAAATATCAGAGATAAGTCGTCAGAGGGAAGGAGAAACTTATGAAATTTACAAAGCATGCAGAATGTTGAAATGGTTTTATTGCAAGTTAGAATTTTTGTTTTCGTAAGTCTTGCAGTTGAGAGTCTGGCTTTGGAAATAAGGACTACTGTCACTGACAGATTGGGACATATGATGTCTATTGAAATTCATTTTATCTATGCCCTTAGGATCACAAACAGCAGTATTTTTTAAAATTGTATTTGGAAATAGGTTAACGATTTAATCACTCCTTATTCTCCATTTCCACCTGAGCATGAACCACCCCCCCACACACACCTTGACCATTCCAAGCAAACACTTGAAGGAAAATATGACCTTGAAAATGAATAAAAAGAAAAATAAACAAATTGAAAACAGGATATTGGATCTGGAAAGAAACAAGCCCAGGCAATAGACTGTATTCCTCAGAGTATATTATTATCAGCTAATTCTCTTCTGTGATTATTCATTTCACAACTAAAAACAAAACAACAAACAAAAAAAATAATGTCATTTCATCATTGAATAAATCGAATGAATTGTTTTTATGGAGAAGAGCTATGATCCATAGTAGCAGCTGCTGTCCATATTTAGTAATTTTAAGTATATTATTTAGTATTTATTATACACCGTAGTAACGGAGTGCTATAAAATCAATCCTCTTTCCTTTGACATTGCTGTCAAAGTAGGGGGGGATAGAGAGAGAAAAAAGGCAAATACCTTTGGGAGTATGCTAAAATAATTTTGCAAGTTTCAATAATACATAATACACTACAGTTGATTCTGGCCGTGTTGGAAGTAAGCATCTTGAGGATAAAGTGTCTTGATGGGAAGGATACATTTCTAGGAAATCACGAGTTTCAAGTCTATATGATGAAGTAAAAACAAAGATTTCAAAGTCAGATCCAACAGGGGTTTGAATGTATTGACTCATAACTCCTAGGGCTCCATAGATGCCAAGTAACCAGAATTCTCGATATTGCAGAAGTTCTGAGCAACTTTTATTCACTGCTTAGTCTGATATGAACATCCAGGGGGTGTTTCTCAGCTCCCCGCTCAGTGTACTGGGCAATGCAACCTCAGTTCTGCCCATGAATACTTCATATCTAGGCCCAGCACAGTATAATAAGATGACCTGATTTTGTACTGTCAGAACCCCCTAAACACATCTCACATTCCTCTCTTGTTCCCCACTTAGAAGCACATTTCTCTTTAGGACTTCTCTTCTAAGATTCTATGGCAGAGTTATCTAGTCCTCGTTTGGCATCTTTATCTTCTACATTTACCAATTCCCAGATATTCTCCTTGCTTTATAATTTCCTCATAGAATTCTGGCTTTTGTACTTCCTGGATGTATAATCCCAGTTAGCTTTTCTAAAACTCTGTAGTCTTATTAGACTGTTGAGTAGAACAATACCTGCTTCACACAGTTCAAATATGAATATGAAATGAGCATTGGTTTGGCAGAGGATAGATGCTCAATAAATCTTAGTCTTTTCTCTTTTTCTCCCTATCCTCTGATCCTAAAATATGTCCTAGGGAGGCCAGAGGGTTTGTAAGAGAAAAAACTTAAGACACCTACCGTTGGTCAATCCCAGGGATGTCCCTTCTCAGAATATTGCCATAATTCAGAATCTTAGATATTCTCTTAAAATACTAATTTTTTTCATTTAAATTATTTGTATCATTGTATACAGAAAGCAGTAGACTAGGAGTTATAAAGAAAGATGACTCAGCATTACCCTAAATATTCCACAAAAAAACCCTGTAAGAACCGATAAATGAAGTCAGCAGTGCTGCAAGATAAAAAAACCAACACATATGAATCAGTTGCATTTCTTTACAACTACCAATAAGCAATCCCAAAAAGAAATTAAGAAAATAATGCCATCTACAATAACATAAAACATTACATAGGAATAAACTTAAGGAAGCTGAAGACTTGTAACAGAAACTACAAAATGTTACTGAAAGAAATTAAAGCTAACACAAGTAATTTGACAGATATCTCGTGTTCATAAATTGGAAGACAATATTGTTAAGATGTCAATTCCACCCAAAGCAGTCTACATATTTAATGCAACCCCTATCAAAATCTTAACAATATTTTTTTTCAGGAATAGAAAAATCCATTTAAAAATCTATATGGAATCTCAAAAGACCCCAAATAGCTGAAGCAATCCTGAAAAAGGACAAACTAGGAGAATTTACATATACTGGCTTTGAAACTTAATACAAAGCTACGGTAGTCAAAACAGTATGGTGGCAAGACCATTCCATGGGGAAAGTAATCTACATCAAATTGTGCTTGGAAAAGTGGATAGTCACATCCAAAAGAATGGAGAGAACCCTTATCTTATACCATGTACAAAAATAAACTCAAAATGGATCAAAGATCTAAGTATAATAGCAAAAGCTAAAAAAAAAAAAAAACCCAAAAAGACAAATCAGGAAAAAAAAACATAGGGGAGAAGCTTCATGACATTCGATTTGGTCATGATTTCTTGGATGTGACCTCAAAAAAAAGACAACAAAAGAAAAAATAGATAAAATTGAACTTAATCAAAATTAAAAATTTTTGTTTATTAAAGGACATCATCAACAGAGTGAAAAGGCAACCCACAGAAAGGAAGAAAATATTTTCAAATAATATACCTGATAAGATATTAATATCCAGAATATACAGATATCCCTTACAACTCAACTCCAAGAAAACAGCTCAATTCAAAATGGACAAAAGATGTGAATAGACATTTCTCCAAAGAAGATACACAGATGACCAATAAGCACATGGAAAGATGCTCAGCATCACTAGTCATTAGACAAATACAAATCAAAATGATAATGGGAGAGCACTTAACACCCACTAGGGTGGCTGTTATCAAAGCAAACAAACAAAAACAGAAAATAATATGGATGGGTGAGGATATGGTAGAGTGGAGCCCTTGTGCATTGCTGGTGGAAATGTAAGATGGTGCAGCTACTGTGGAAAACAGCGTGATGGTTTCTTAAATAATTAAACAGAATTACCATATGACTCAGTAATTCTACTTCTGGGTATATACCCAAAATAATGGAAAATAGGGATTTGAACAGATATTTGTACAACCCACATTCATAGCAGCATTATTCATGATAAAAGGTAGAAACAACCCAAATGTTCATTGATGGATGAATGGATAAATAAAATGTGGTATAACATGATGGAATATTATTCAGCTTTAAAAAGGAATTAAATTCTGACACATGCTACAACATGGATGAAACTTGAATACATTCTGCTAACCTAGACACAAATGACAAATATTGGATGATTCCACTGACATGCAGTCCCTATAGCAGTCAAATTCATAGAGATAGAAACTAGAGTCATAGTGTCTGGGACCATGGGGAAACGGGAATTTTTTGCTTAATGAGTATAGGATTTCAGTTTGGGATGATGAAAAGTTCTGGAAATGATAATTGTGATGGTTACATGATAATGTAAACATACTTAAAACCATTGAACTGTACACTTAAAATGCAAATTTTATGTTTTATGCATTTTCTCAGAATAAAATGCAATATTAAAAAAATAAGCAATGTTCTATGGGAATGAATAGGACAGTAACTTTGAGGATATCAGCAGTACTTTTCAGAGGAGGCATTGTTTGAAGAGAATTTTGAAAGACTGCTGGGATTTTCTGATCAGTATAATTAGAGTTCAGAACTGTAAAAAGTTAGTATAATTGTGCAATGACTTGCTCAACATAAGGTGAGAGTTGAACACATTCATTCCTACATTCAACAAATATTTACTGAGCATCTTCTAAGTACCAGATATCATGTTAGGCATTGGAGATTCTGTAGAAAACAAAACATCCCCAAGTCTCCATCATATATCATTATCTTATATTCTCTGGCATGAGGGACTTAGCAGAAGTAAGCTTGGTTGAAGGGGAATAAATTGGAAGTGGCTTTGAATGCAAGCCTGAAGAATTTGGACTTCAGGGAAATATTAGAACCTTGTTTGTGTTTATAATGTAAAATATGAATTGGCCAGATGTGATAAGATGAGGGGAAGACCAGTTAGAAATGAATGAGTTACACTAAGAAGTGATGAAGTTATGGACTAAGGAAATGGCAGTGGAAAATGGAAAGGAGGGATTTGAGATGAAATCGACCAGGACATCAAATGGATTAAAGATGAAAACGACTCTGATATATATTTTTTTAAGTCTGAATGTCTGGGGAGAATCAGGACTCTAACTTGTAAGTTTAGCCTCCTCTTTGGAAGGCCAGTAATGTTCTAAAAGAAAGCGTGGCCATTTATCATTGACAAAAAGAAAGCACTGTGGGGGTGCCTGGGTGACTCAGTCAACTAAGTGTCCGACTTTAATTCAGGTCAGGATCTCACGGCTAGTGAGTTTGAGCCCCGTGTCAGGCTCTGTGCTGACAGCTCAGAGCCTGGAGCCTGCTTCAGATTCTGTCTCCCTCTCTCTCTGCCCGTCTCCTACTCACACTCTGTCTCTCTCTCCCTCAAGAATAAACAAACATAAAAAATAATAAAAAACACTGTGAAATCCTTTCTATGAAGTTGGGCAGAGACTGCAGTGATGATGTTCTCCAGAATTTCGTTTATGGGGTTCTATCATTTAACTACCATTTATTGCGGTAAGAGGTTATTTACTTGACTCTCACCATGTATATTTTTTACCTCTCTTATTATATTGTTAAAAATGTCTTGAGATTTAAATAAAAAGATTTGTTTGATGAAGATAATCTTACTTCATTTCAATTATTTGATGACTAACTTCACCAGTGTAGTGAGATCATATTCATACCAAGATAACAGATCAATCAGTGAATTGTGTCTGACTCTTGTATGATAATTAGGTAATTTCTTTAATCCAACTCTGGGAAAATGTTTTAGATAAGCAAATAGTGAATTCTGATCAGCTCTGTTTATGATATCACACAGTGTGCTTGCTTAATGATTTAACAGCCATGCTAAACAATTGAGGCTTTTAAAGAAGCTGTGTAAGATGAATGTTAATATAGTCTTATAATTGCCTTTCAGATGTTAGGGAAAATGCTGATTAAAGTTTATATTATGGCTCCTGGTAGAGATGGGTGGAAATTAAATATATATTTATAAATATTTTAATATTGTAAACCATATCCCAGCAATCAATTTGAGCAGCAGGATAAATATGGCCTCTCGTACTTTAAAGGTTCATTGTTTATTTAAAAATGTCCTTGGAATGTCACCTGCTCAAATTCACTTGCTCTTTTACAGTGAGTTTCCATGGTTTGTGGCTGACAGTGGTGCCATAATAGGTAAGTATTAATTGATGGGAGTTGTTGCTTACCCAGATTCTAATTCACTAAAACTGAGCACTGAAGTGGGAGCCAAGAGACCTAGAGTCTAGTCTTGATTTGGCCTCTTTTTGACTTGGAGAAGTTGTAAAATCCCTCTGGGCCTCAATTTTCCTATTTGCAAAGTGGGAGAGTAGATGAGCTGTCCAAAAGGGCCTAACCTGTGAGTACTGGCAATGCTAATAAACTAGCAGAAATAGCCTGGATGAAGAGGAGATTAATGCTTGAGAACCAACTTCCCCCTAATGGACTTGGCTTCTAAGTTGTATGTTTAAGCCATTAGACTTCAGGCGCCTTGATTTCATGGATGGAATTTCTTATTCATTCTTATTCCCAGTGCCTGTCTCATAATAATGTACTTGTCTGATTTTTCTTCACCAGTTATTTATTGGGTATCGTCTTCATGCTCAGTAGTTTAGTCAGGGGTTAAGAAGACCCAAGGCTCCAGAATAATGCTGCATGGTTGCCTGATGTTGAATGCTGGCTTGTCACCTACTTGATGTGTGACACTGGGCAAGTTAAGTTCTCTGTGCCCTGGTTTCCTCATGTGTGAAATGGAAGTAATAAAATACTTCTTATTATGAGGTTGTTGTGAGAATCCAATGGCATTACTTGTGTAGAGCTTTTGATATAATATCTGGTACAGAGTAATTGCTTAATTATTTTTGTTGTGATGAGGAAGAGGAGGAAGAGGAGGGAAAGGAGGAGGAGGAGACCCCCCTGGGGGCACAGTAAATGTTTATTGAATAAATACAAGCCTTAGCTGTTTAACTGTATTCATACCCCAGATCTGCCCCAGTGTTATCTTGACCTTGTCATCAGAACCAACACTCAGGGCTTTCTTCATTTTGAATGGGGGCAGGTAAATGCCCTTCTTGGTCTTTTTTGTCTCCCTTGCCTCCAGTGTTGCCCCTGAAAAGTCAAGTGTCATTCTGATTCTAAAATATTTGATTGAGAGCATTCTTCTTTTCCCTGTCTCTAGAAACTTTTAGAATGTTTTCTTTATTCTCAGTGTTCTCACTTGGTGATGATATGTCTTGGAAAAGGGGTCTATTTACTATGTTGGATATGATGGCTCATTTATCTATAAACTTACTTCTTTCAGTTCTAGAAAATTTTCTTTAATTATTCCTTTGATTATCTCCCCTTCCTTTCTTTTTCTTTCTTTCTGGAACATCTATTACTCTGACATTGAACATAGTGGATGGGTTCTCTAGTTTTTAAATATTTTTCCTCCTATTTTTGATTTCCTTATCCTCCATTAAAAAAATCTTCCATTATTTTATTCTGCTTATTTTTGCTACAATATTTTAATTTACAAAGACTTATTTTCTTACTTTTTAAATGTTCTTTTGTTATATACCACATTTTCTTGATTTATCAGTGCAGTATCTGATCTTATAAACTCATGGTTTAAGGGCTAGATTTTGATTTAGTTTGTTTTGTTTTTCTCCCACATTGCTAATTCTTCCTCCAGGTAATTCCCCCCGCCCTTTCTCCCCCTGTATGTTTGTTTTGATTTCTATCTGTTATTTTAGAGGCATGCCATTAATAGCTGGTGATCAGTAGCTGTCTGCTTATATTTAAGAATGGGACATTTAGAAGTTGGCTGCAAACTCTGTATGTATAAATGAAGCTTGTCATTTCTTGGTTTAAGGAGAGGGATATCTGGTTGGGAAATTTACTTGGACAATCTCCTATGTCTTATCTTAAAATCTTTTCTTTTGGCACATTTCTCAGAAAACAGTCTTCCAGTCTTTTGCTTAGTGGGGATAGAGGTGGCTTCCAGCATTGTAAAAGAGGCAGATGCAGGAAAAGGCTGGGGTGTCAATAGTCACTATGGATGGTTTTACTCGTAATGGCCCCATTTCATTATGGTAGCTCTGACTTAACCATGCCTGGGAGCTCTGAGTCCATACACTCCCATGCTTTCATAGTTTCAGAGAATAAACCTCACTTTCTTTTCTTTTAAGTTAAAAAAAATATTTTTATTTTTATTTTTGAGAGAGAGAGAGACAGAGCATGAGCAGGTGAGGGACAGAAAGAGAAGGAGACACAGAATCTAAAGCAGGTTCCAGACTCTGAGCTGTCAGCACAGAGCCTGATGTGGATTCGAACCCACAAACTGTGAGATCATGACCTGAGCTGAAGTCGGACGCTCAACCGACTGAGCCACCCAGGTGCCCCTAAACCTCACTTTCATGTTGAGACAAGAAGAAATGTTGGGATTGAACTGCTATTTAAATACTTTAGATCAAATTTTCTCTCTTTCTTTTTCTTATCCTATCCTCACTTTCATTTCCAAAGATACCTAGTGCCTGCAAATTGCTGAACCTTTTGGAAGATCATGTGATATAAACTAACTTGTCTTTTCCTGTTGCTGGTTAAATCTCTCTCCTGCCCCTCATTATGTTAAATCAGTTGCCTCTTATCCATTTTCCAGATTGTCAAATTATAAAATTGTGTTACTATTGTCTCTTCTTCCATATTATTTGTCCTTGTGGGCTATGTCTTTTAAATATCTCTTTGTTTTTGTTTTAATGGGGTTTGAGGAGTGAGTAGAGACTATTACTTGACTTAAGCCTGTTGTTCCAAGTGGAAAAACAAGTATGTATTCTTTCTTTATTGTTGAATTCAGCCTATGAATCTCTTTAGAGCAGCCTCTGTTTACTTAGTTCTCTTCTATGATATCAGATCCTCGGAAACTACTCCTTATAGGTCCCTTTTAGTTTTGAACCTCATAACATTAAATTTTTCTTAACATCTAATGTGAGCCTCAGACCACATATTAACATAGAATGTCTTCGTTCATCAAATGCATCTGTTTCAGACTTTTCTCCGGCTGGTGAATGTCAGTGACAGGGTCTATATTTCAAAACTGGCTGAAAGAAAAACCATGATTGGATTGTGTTTTAATCAATTTTATACAATTGGAGAGTAACTGCTTATTTGATTGAATTCAGCTCTATCAATTTGGACTCATTCTAGGCTTTAAGAGAGAGAATATATAATTTAAACTGCTATAAGTATTTATTGGTTCACAGCCTTGAAAGGTTTATGGTAGTTCTGGCAACAGTCTTGGTTGGGTTCAGAGGCTAAGATGATATCAGAATATATTTCACCTTAATTAAGCTTGTTTGAATGGGTTTTAAAATGATTGATTCCTTTTTTAAAAAGACTTTTTTAGCATTTATTTATTTTTGAGAGAGAGAGAGAGAGAGAGAATGAACGAGAACACATGGGGGAGGGGCAGAGAGAGGTGGGGACAGAGGATCTGAAGTGGGCTCTGCACAGAGAACCTGATGCAGGACTTGAACTTACGAACCATGAGATCATGACCTGAGCCAAAGTCAGATGTATAACTGCCTGAGCCACCCAGGTGCCCCTGAGATGATTGACTCCTAACACAGAAATCCGTGAGAGCAAATAATGACAGTCTTCAAAAATATATGTTTTGTATTGATGTTATATGTTTAAAAAGTAAGTATAATAGGTAACACATAATATGCACTCAATTAATTATTATCATTATTAGTGTGGATCATTCTATTACTGCATTTCATCTTCTCAACAGCCCTATGTGATATTGCTTCCATTATACCCACTTTAAATAGCTCAGAAAACCAAGGTACAGGAGATTTAATAACCACAGAACAATAAAGTAACAAAACTGAGGTTTGATCTGAGACAGGCAAGCTGTTTTCAGGGCTTGATGCTTAGTGTCAATGCACCAATGACTAAGAATGGCAGTCTTTTGATATATACTACATGTGATAAATGGGCTCACTTCATCTCATTTGACTCTCCTAATGTGTGCAGGCTGGTAGTGTTGTCCTTCTCATGAGATGAGAAGATCGAGTTTCCCAAGCTACTTAGTTCTCCATGGAAGAGCTTGGAGTTGGACCCGAGATGGATTTTTTCCTGCCCTACACTGTGCTACCCTTACGCTTGGTTGATATTTGTAGCTTTTAGATGGGCATCTAATTGAACAGCATTTGGAACATTTTTAATCATTAGTCATTAGATGTACTCTGATGGCTGCATATTTTATTGTTATCTGCTTGACAAAATTAAGCAAATGGGAAACTAAGAAGAGATCATAGAACATGAATTGTCTTTCCAACCTTTGTGAGTTACTGTTTTACCTGGTTCTGGCAGAAGATCTGAGGCAAGAAAAGGAAGGACTGATGGGGATGGGGTGGTTAGTTAGAGAGTTTACCTGATTTCAGGGGGCTTGGTGTCAGGAAGAGACACTGGCATTCCACAGGGCAACTCTGATACCCAAATTAGATCCTAAAGAGGCACAGAGTAGGGAGGTTATGTGAATGAGCTTACCCATTAGATAGGCTTGGGTTTGAATCCTTGTTTGCCATTTGCTAGCTATGTGACCTTGAGCTTGTTTTTAACAAGACTGTTTCATTTTTCTCATTATGAAATGGAGATTTATAAAAAGTATGTTGAGCTCACAGGTTGTTGGGTGGATTAAATGTGAAATGGAGTTAGGCATTCAAGACTATGCCTGACACTTAGGCATAACTTTATCAAAAGTTAGCTCTTGATAAATAATATTTAGATATAAACGATATGGATCATGTTGAGCCTTAGAATCTCATGCCACAGATCTTTTCTAGAAAGCAGATCCCAGTCTGCAAACTGAAGGAGCTTATTCTTTTCCATTACTGTGAATCTCTTTCATGTTTCTCTCCCCCCACTTCACACCCATCTTCAGCTTTGCTACATGCATATCTTAGCCCCAAGTTCCCTGGTTGGACATTTTCTTTCTTTTTAAAAAAATTTTTTTAAAAATGGTTATTTATTCTTGATAGAGAGAGTGACAGAGCATTAGCTGGGGAGGAGCAGAGAGAGAGGGAGACACAGAATCCAAAGCAGGCTCCAGGCTCTGAGCTGTCACTTAGAGTGCGATGTGGGGCTCGAACCCACAAACCGTGAGATCATGACCTGCCCTGAAGTTGGATGCTTAACTGCCTGAGCCACCCAGGCACCTTGACATTTTCTTAAGGTAATTCTCTTCTTTGAATTAGCCTTTGGTATATGCTTAAAGTTGGTCTGACATGAAAGTTTGATTGCAACCATTATCAATATAACCTAAATCACTTTTGAGCAATTAGACACCCAGGAACCCAATTGATTACTCTTTAGCTGTGCCAAGGTTTATCAAAAGGTTAAGGCTGGGCAGAAACTGCTTTTGCTTTATAGGCCTATCATGTCAGGTAGGAAGGAATGAGTGGAATCTCAGGTTGAAGAATATCTTTTTTAGTTCCATGCTCTAGGTAAAAGTCCATCTTTCCTGCATAAGGCAAGGGTATGTCCCTCTGAGGCTTCAGGATAAAATTCTGCCTAGTGTTGGGTGTCACAGAATCATGGAATGTGAGAACTGGGAAGATGAACCCTTAGGGTCATTGTTCCTGGAATCGTGGTGCTCTGGTGAAGTGCTGTGAGGGCAAGGGGTGGCTGGGGTGGGGATTGGGTGGTTCTAAGGCGGTTGCTTTCACCCTCTACCTTTTCTGTGTCATATACTGGATTTCAGCATAAGGTTTTGTTTATTTGTGTCTTGTTTTTAATGAGGTTAGCTGGTAAACAAAATGTTGCAAAACTCTTAGCTACTCAATGTTTTTCAGTTAAGGAAATTGAAGTCAGAAAGATAGAGTTGGCTGTTTTTCTTTTTAATCTAATGAATATTAATTGAGCATCTTTTGAATGCCAGATATTGGTCCAGCTTCTGGGAACACAGTGACACACTAAAAGTAGAACACGATCTTATTAAGGGTCAGCAGTTGGAGGTACTGGTGACCTTGTCTATCCACTCTGGACAGGAGGATTTTATCAAGTCATGTATATTTCATAAACTATAAATCATGTCTTTTTGGTCACCCTTCTTGTCCTTTTTCTTAAGAATATTCATTGAGACTTGATATGATCAAGGGCTATTCAGATTTTCTTTTTTTGTTTCCTTTTGTTCTATTCCCTTAGCTTCTCAAGGAAGGGTATGTGAGGAGAGGTGGAGCTAATAGTAATAAGATTTTTAGTGGGCCTGGGAAATTTGAATTTTAAATTTGTAGGAGGAAGTGATTTAGCAGAGCCTGGAGGCAGTCTTGTGGGGAAGAGATCAAGGTTTTTGGTGACCTAACCCTTGGGAGAATTTTTATACCTGCCCAAACTATTCTTAATGATACTACATTAACTATTTAAAGTTAATTTAAGAACACCTAAGAATACCTCTATAATTATTCCATAATCACACATGTGATTTTGCATTCAGCTGGATTTGCTGAATTCTGATGAAATTCTCAGTCAGGTGTTGATAAGAGAAACTCTTTATTCTACTTCTAACCTATATGCTTTTCTCTTACCATTCTGATCCTAAGAGATCTTTTTTTGTGCCTGTTCTGTATCTTACCCAGATTAGTGAAAATCCTCATTGGGCTTGATTATTTTATTTTTAATAGGGTAATTAAGGGGCACCTGGGTGACTCAGTCAGATAAGCCTTCAACTCTGGATTTAGGACCAGGTCATCATCTCATGCTTCATGAGACGGAGCCCCACGTCAGGCTCTGCACTGACAGCTGGAGCCTGCTTGGGATTCTCTCCCTCTCTCCCTCTCTCTCTGCCCCTTCTGCTCTCTCTCTCAAGATAAATAAATAAGCTTAAAAAAATATGGTAGTTAATATAGTTGTAGAGGGTTATCGGTCTCTTTTTGTAATTATTCAAATTATTTTAAAAATGCAACACCTTTGTTAACTGACTCTATTTGCTTTCTGTTCCCATCTTATGTGATGTCAGATCTCTAAGAATACAACCTACCTCCAGTTAAGTGAGCATTCTTGCTGCAGCAGGCCAGCCAGAAGAAGCCTGAGGCCTGAGCCCTGCCACAAAGCTTGTTCTTCTTACTGAAAACACGTAACCACACTCTGTGATTATGATTACTTCTTGGGTCCTACTCTGAGATGTCACCCCTATGAGAAGTGGCGTGGGAGTCTGTATCGGCTATGGTGTACACACCAATGTGTGGGCTATAGAGAGAGGCCTTAGATTTTTCTTAAAAAGAGATGAAGGTCTAAGTAGGTGTTACTTCATTTGCAGTCTGAAAACTCTCCATTCCTTACTGTCAGATCCCAGATAAAAATCAAAGCAGCTGGAAGGTTCATCACACTATATATACAGTTTAAGGCCACATACTACTGTAGTCTTGTCTGTTTCAGATAGGATTGGCTTTCATTTACATGAAGGAAAACATCAAAATGATAGCTGAGCATTAAACTAGTTTTAAGACACTGTGATATGGAGAATGAAAAGGAGAGATGTGAGAGGCAGAATTTGTGGGTGGCTGATAATAGCACTGAGGTCATAGGGACCGACTTTTCTGCAGGTACAGCGTGCTTACATCTGCAGTCTGAGCAGTCAGTCGAAAGTCTGCAATTGCCCAGGTTCTGAGGGGTGGGGCTTAGTTGTTTACACTCCACTACTTTGTAAAAAGGAAACATGTGTTTTCCCCACTACTCATTTTTTCTAAGGCATTGATAAAAATATGCAATTTCTGCTTTTATCCATTATATCAAAGATGAATCACAAAATTATGTTCAAAAAACAAAGAGAGCTGAAGTTTGATATCCTCTAATATATTGAATGATTCTATATCTGTATCTGTATGAATTTGTGTCATCATCTATATTTATATATCTATATCTCCCACCTGTATCACCTGTAAGTATATGTATATCATTCCTATAACCTATATCTGTATCTACATCTATATATATCTCCTAAGTCTATCATCTGTAACTCTATCTCCTATCAATATCGTCTATAACTCTATATATACCTGTATACATCTCTTATCTACACCATCTCTATCTTCATTATCTAAAACTGTATACATATCTATACCTAGACCTATATCTGCATCTACTTGTTTATATCTAAAACACAAGGAAAAAAAGGAATGAGATAATCCAGATTTACCATTTTAGTTGGGGCTTTCAATCTTTCCATTTTAGTAGTTGGACAGAAATGAAGTTATCCTTTGCTATAGTCTCGATCACTGAGTTGAATCCCTTCCACTGATTAAATATTAGAGTTCTCATCTTAATTGGGGAAGCAGTGAGATAGAGTAAAATAGGACTCCGTCTTTAGAATCATCTGTATGTGGTGGGTTTGAACCCTGTGTTATTCCCCTCACTGGCTGTGTAACCTTCATAAAGCTACTTTTCTGAGCCTCAGACTTCTGTGAAATGAAGATGTTGCTGACATTGTTGTTATAAGCTTTAGAAAGAAGTCAGAATATTCCAGAAGAGCACCACGAAGCTTACAGAACAGACTTAAGTGGCCTCTCGGGAGCTGATGCCCAGGTCTGGAGTTCAGGTAAAAGGCTCAGGTGTTGCTTTCTCTTATTTCATCCAAATTGGTTTTTCTGGTTTCTTTTTTTTTTTTTTTTTTATTGCTGCCTTCTCAGCCACCTGTCCAGCATCACTACTACATTACTTTTCACTGTGGCTTTGCATTTTAGAACGTGCTCTCTTTTCTCAGATGGTTGGAGTTAATTTAAGACAAAACAGGTTCAACAGCTCAGCAAATAGCAGGCTTCTGAGGAGGACAATGTAGTTAGAAAAGTAAACATTAAGAGACAAGAAAACAGACCCTAGAAATCTTTAGCCTGAACCAAAGCTTAGGTATGGAGGACAACTGTGCAAATAAACCAGAATATAGCAGAATGCAAAGATGGTGGAGTTGCTGGTCAGAATATTTTAGGTATTTGTTTGGAAATCTAATTAAATGGATGGCAAGACTATCTTTGGTGTCAACATTTGAAATACTAAAATTTGCTTCTTCCTTTCCTTTTTTGGAACAATACCTGCCCATTCTATATTCAGTTCATTCAATCATTATTAAAATACTGTCCCATCTGGAACAAATCCATTGCTCTAATAGATCTAGAGTGAGAAAGCAACCAGGAATATGGTGTTTGTTTCAAAGAGGGTAGTGATGTGTTCTTATTCTTTGAGAGAGGACGTCTGGTTGCTGTTAACCTGTGGAAGCATATTAACATTCAGAACAACTATCTTAAAAGGGCAGGCCAGGTAAAAAATCCAACTTAAAAAATTCTATCCAGTGCAAATACACCCACATTTCGCCTTTCTTTATATGTAACATCTTTCATGCAGGACTCTGTTGGTGATTTCGTTTGTTACCCCAAGATTCACTGTTGGAGGGAAGGCAACTGTGTGTCTTTAAATGTAGACCACTCTCTCCCCAAACATCTGTGCCTGCTATGGTTTTTTCAGTGAGAACCAAATAGCTCTCTACCCACTTCTGTGTCTGTCATCATCTTGATCACAAGAACGTTAATTGGGTACCACTGTCTTTCCATGGCAATCCTTGTCCTGTGGACAGATTCATTATGAGCCGTTTTTAGTTCCTTTTTACTGTGTTTGTCAAAAATTGGAGGCTGCACAATGAGGGTACAAAATGAAGCTTTCATTAGGAGTCCGTGAAAACTTACTGGTTTCTATGACAGCTGTGATAATGACATATTGTAAGAAGGGATCAGGGCCCAGCCCTGGTGCACAAGTTTGTGTTAGTGGGCATGTGGGTGGGTGGGTGCCTCGGGGACTGAGGGACAGTGTCATGGGAGAGAAGAGTAGGGATATAGAGGGCAGAGGGTGCCTGCAAGTTTTGTCATGGATGGAGCTTGTCACTTATGTTCCACTTCCTAGAACTAGCACCTGCTTCCACTCATGAAAATTAACATTAATTAGTTTTCTTTGAGAGGTAGTGATATACAGGTAAAAGGATGCAGACTGCCCTTATTTGGAACACCAGCTCTGCCTTAACTACCTTGTTTCTTAGTTTCCTTATATATCTTAGAATCTCCTTCATTGGCTTATTATTAGAAGGCCTAAGTTACAAAGGGAAAGCATCTGGAAAAGTACAAGGAACACAGTATGCCTTTCTATTGTGCAAGTGGTTTTGAATCTTTGATCCTCAGGCTTAGGTAATAATTGCTTTTCAGGGTTGTTGTAAAGATAAACAATAATGAATGTAGAAGACTGAGTCCTGCCACACAATGAATTGAAGTGTAGGTATTAGCTTCTAAGTGCACTATTTATGCATAGCCTCTGCCATCAGTTCGCTGACCATCTTCAACCTTGTAGTGACATAGAGATAACTGAGACCCTCTGCCATTAAGCTCCCTTGGCCATTTCTCATCTCTGGGCTAACTTCTGTGCTTCTCTTTTTTTATCTCTGTGACAGGCCCTACAAAATCATTTTGACTCACCTATTGCTGACTGTCTCCCTTGGTCTTGTCTTCTGCAAGTCTGACTACAGGTAGATAATGTACATAGTACATAGAGTCCCACCTTTTGGTTGAAAGTCCCCAAATCCCTGTCTATTGCCTGAAGACCCTTGTTGGCCCTTTGCTTCTTTGTTTTATTCCTGCCACTGCAATTTAGCCTACTGGACCTCTTGATGCTAAGCCCTGGAGATGCTATTGAGGCACCCATGTAAGTGAATGCATGTCCTCTTAGGCTGCTTGTGACCACCAGGACATTTGCATTTCTGAGACCTGGGTAATGTTAACAATGATTTTTCCCTTAAGTTCCCCCCACTCCACATTGTACAAATCATGCTTCCTTTGGTTCTTGCTCTGTCCCATTTGGGGAACTTGTTTTTCCTTCTCCTCTCCTCTCCATCTATTTGGAGGCAAAAGCAGCCCTCGGTGTTCAACCAGGCATACCTGAATTATAATGCTGCTCCTTAACATTTTGGTTTTACCAATAAATATGGCATATGACAGACATTGCACCCACCCTGGCCACCCCTTTTGCCAAATCCCAGCCAAATCCCAGGCAAATTCCAGCTCTGAAATCCTATTGGATTTAGCATTTGTTCATAATGGTTAATTTTATAATAGTGAATCATTACCTTGTGTTGTACTTTTATTTTTCTCAAAACTCATAACTATGAGTTTATTTCATCTTCTTATCAAACAGGTAGGAAAGTTATTTTTATTTCTATATGACCTGTAATGAAACCAAGCCCCAAAGAATGTGTGTGTGTGTGTGTGTGTGTGTGTGTGTAGTGAATAAATGACTTTGGTAAGATCCCTGTAGCTAATCTGTGGTAAGGCTGGCATTGAAATGCAAGACTTCTTTTCTTTACACCTGCACTGTACCCATGAGATCATCCTTCCCTCTCATATCCTGTTGCGCCCTTTAAGTTTTAATCTATGAATATGATTAGTTCCAAATTCCCCACCTCCCTACACTCAGACACACCTGCAGGTGAAAGCTCTTAACAAAGATCTTTCAGATCTCATTACAATTAATATAAAAACCGTTGTGTCTTATTAATGAAAAGCACGTTCAATATTAAGTTGGTAATATCAGTAATATGCATGCATAAGTATATGCAGCAGATAAATTTAAGATGTGTCATTGCCCTCACAAAATATAAACTTTTCTGAAGTAGATAGAACTCACTAGAGCTTGGGGAGCAGCTCTGGTTATCTTGCCAGTTGATTAGAGACTGCAAATCAGTCTCTGATGGCAGAAGCATTCCAAGGGTATATGAGCTGCATCTGCACACATTTTTTGAGATAAAACACTGAATTTTTTGCTGAAATACAACATTTCAATGTGAGAGCATGAAGAATTAAGAAGACCAGGACCACAGATTGATACCAGGAACATGACATGTCCTTCTTTTGTGAGAGCTTAACCAGACTCTTCCCTTATGTTACTCAAACAGTAGTATACATGTATGGCATATATATTGTAAGGGAAAGTGAAAAATTCTCCCTGTTGATTGTGGTGAATATTTCCCAGTATATACATATATCAAATCATCAAGTTGTACATCTTAAAAATATACAATTCTTAAACTGTCAATTATAACTCAGCGAAGTTTGAAAGAAAGGAAAAAAATTCTTCCTGTTGAAAATTGGGAAGAGACTGACTCCACCTCCCTTTTCTTAGAGCACTTACTTTAGGAAATTTGTCATTGCAGGTCCTTTCTCTGTCTCTGTGAAATATGTGTAAAATCTTTCTAAAAGTTAAATCAGCCTCTTGTCAGCCTCACAACATAGGAATGTCTTTCTCAAGGATCTGGGATCAATCTCCTTGAAATGTAATCATCAAGGAAGATAGTATCCCTATTTCCTAGTTTCTGTGGGAGGGTAGAAACCTAATATGAGCAGATTCCCCAGTCCAAGTTGCAAAACTACTCTTGTCATAAACATATGAGTTTATATTTCCTTTGGATAAAGCCAACTAGCTAACACAGATGGTCACCACAATTACCCAGTGAATTTAGGATAAACTATGTATGACAAATGGTGCTGTCAAGTTTTCTTACTTGAGGACAAGTTATTGTTTATCTTGTAATGAGTTGTATCTGCTTGGATATATAAAAGGGTGAGATTTCTTCCTGTTTTTGCAATCTCTTAGCAGATTGCCTGTGATCATATTTGGTTTCAGCTTATTCAATAATAAGATTGTTTTCTTTCCCCTACTTTGTGGAGATGTTTTCTGGGTTAGGAAGAGATTTTTTTTAAAAATATCTTCAATAATATGTACACTTTGCTTGAGCAGAAACTTGTAAGGGAAACATTTCAGGGCTCCAACCTACGTATTAGTTCTTTAGGGGTTGTTTCTGTGTCTTTGGTCCATATTTTTGTATACTACAAACCATGTTTTGATGTGGTATCTTTTGTTAAAACTCGTGTGGTCATCTCTGTGGTGTGATCTCCAGAAGGCCCTGGACAAATATTTCATCTAATTTGTCATATGGTCAATTTTCTGTAAGTACTTGAAGACCAAAATGATGCTACAAGGAGAACATAGGAACATGGAGCTAGTTGCTGGCATTTAAAGCTGATGCTGGCATGCTCATTAAGCCTGGGAAATTGAGGCATTCTGGTTAACTCTGGCCACTTGAACCTGTGTTGATATAACTTGAGGAAGACCCCTCTGGGTTCAACCATCCTCAGAGTTTTGAGATGTGTTCCAGTGCACTTACCTATCTTCAGTTACACATGGATTTCTTTCTTTCTAGGAAGAGAGAAAGCCAAGTAATCAACTTTAGTTTTCTTTTCCCCAGTGTTGTCACTTTATCTTCTCCCATATACAGACATCATTACTTCTTCCGTGGATGTTTATTTTGGTATAGGGGTAACTCTGATCTTCCTGAATGTCTTTTACTCCTTAGTAGACCCACTGCAACTCTCCTTCCTCATTTAATACCAAAAGGGGTGGCAGAGAAAGCTTAAGCTGTGCACCTATTTGAATAGTTGACCAATTTTCTAGTGGGTAGCAGAAAAACATATCAGATAAGGTTATAACTACATGGGGACCTGAGAGTCAAGACTAATGTCCCTCAAGATCTGGTATTAAGGACAAAGGACATGCACAGCCTAAATTGGGTTAGTGTCTTCTGTGTAGGATAGGAAGGTGTGAAAAAGATTGTTGACAGTGGTTGCTCTAACTTAGCAGAAATAGTAAACTGAGGGCTTGAAAATGCCTTGTACATCTACTGTGTACTTTGTTCAGGCCATAAAATGTGGGTTTAATTGAATTTCACAACCAAGAAAAAAATGAAATCAAACATAATGGAACACATGCAGGTCAACACATTGCCTTCAGGACAACTGGGCTAATCGGGGGTCGAGCCCATGTGGAGAATTTGCAAATGAGATGACACTGGTGGAATTTGGACACAATAACACTCTGATTAGTGAGCACAGCTGCTCAGCCTCCAGAATTGTTCTGTGCCAGTCTCCATTTCAAGCTTATTGTTGCCTTCCTGAAGTTTGGTGTCTCATCACTGAGCCCCTCTGTCCTGTTCAGAAGTAGCAAAGGAGCAAATCTAACATCTATACGTTCTCAAATGATCAGTTCAAATTTGAGATTCTTTTTTTGAAAGGCTTAAGCAGCATTTCATCGGTTTCCTGATTGTACTGATTTCTCTTCTCCCCTTTGCCTCTGCTGCTTTCTCAATGATATTGTGAATATTGAAATGAGTTCATAACAAGAGGAGCTGTATCCACGTTTACTTCTCAGAAGCAGAGAGAAAGCAGATCTACTAGAGAGTCCACTGGGCTTAGGATTAGACAGGTGTGGCTCTAACTCCCAGTTCTGGCCCTTAGTAGCTGCGTGAACTTGGGCAAGCCATGCATGCTTTGTATGCTGTTTCCTTACTAGTAATGCAGAGTTTATGTTCTGGCCCACAGGACTCTTTGCACAAGTGTTAGGTACATTTGATTCTGAAAAAGGAAATATGAGGATAACACCAAAAAATTTTGAGATGGATTGGACTTTGGCCATTTCAAATCAGTGGTCCCCAAGGGTGGAAATGCTCCCTGGGGATATATCTCAATATAGAGAGAAGGAGTCTCTGTAGTTTCTTTAAACATCTTTAAATTCCTGTTCTTTCCAAGAAATAAAGCACCGGGGAAGACAGTTCCACAATATCTTAACTATTGAAAGATACCGAGACGATAAAAAAGACAGAGTTGGAAAGAAGGGAAAGAAGAGAAAAATAACCATAGAAAAGAAAAAATAGTACAAAACAAGATGATATAACTAGGTCAAAATATAAAGTAGATAATTGCAAATGGTCTGGACTTGTCAGTTAAAGAAAGAGTTTGTTGTGTTTAATTAAAATGGAAACTTGGTAATTAGCTGCTTATAAGAGACAGACCTAGAATCTTAGTTTTAAAAATGGGAAAAAATTTGCAGGTGGAAGGTTGGGAAAAGACATCAAATATTAACCTAAAGAAAACTTTGATATATATCACATATATATAATAAATCAAATATACATACTATATAATCTACATATTTATGTATTTCAAACATAGGTTTGGAAACTTAGAATTATTGTGAACAATTCATAGATCAGAGAATCAGAGGATAGAGCATAGTGGACATCAGAAGAATACATTTAAAATTGTACTTTAAATGATAATAATGCTCATCAAACAAGTGAGTCAATAGAATAAGTCCCCAATGATTATCTTGGAAAAGAAGAAAGACTGGAATTTAATGAGCTAAATTTGCAACTCAAAGTTAAAAAGGCAGAGTAAACTCAAGGAATGTGGAAGTGTGAATATAATAGCAGATATTAATGGATAAGTAAAGGTATAATACAGAAACTCAATTAAAAATCAAGTTATTTGGAAAACAAATTAAGTTGATATATTTTTTGGGCACCTGGGTGACTCAGTTGGTTAAGTGTCTGACTCTTGATTTTGGCTCAGGTCATGATCTCAAGGCTTCCCGCATGGACTCTGTGCCACAGACAGCATGGAGCCTACTTGAGATTCTCCCTCTTTCTCTGCCCCTCCCCTGCTCACACTATCTCTGTCTCTCTCAAAATAAATAAACTAATTTAGAAAATTTTAATTGATACATTTTGCAAGACTGATCAAGAATAAAAGGGAGAAGGCTCACAATAAAAATATTAGATATAAAAAATTGGAGCATATTAAATTAGAGTAGAAATTTGAAAATAATGTAAACTATTAAGAACTCTATAACAATAAATTTGAAGGTACGCAAGTAGACAATTCTCTATACCTTACTAACACAAAGAAATAGAAAACTTGAATATTTACATTTATATTTAAAGAAAGAAAATGAGTAGTTAAAATATCTAAACAATAAAAAGAGGTGAAATCATATTGCCCAGATGACTTTTTACAGGAAAGTTCTATGAGCCATTTATACAAACTATTCTAGAGATCAAGAGAAAATGCTTCTCAGCTCATTTTAAGAATCAAGTATAATCTTGATATTGAAATCATATGTGGGAAAGAAAAATTAGAGATCATTTGCACTAACAAATCAAGATTAACTAGTCCTAAATAAAAAAGAAAGCACGATGAATCCAGGCATGCTTAAGAAAACTATGGTATGAGTCATGTGAGTTTATTTCAGGAATTTATCAGAAAATTTATTAATGTAATTTACCTCATTAATAGATAAAATACATTAGATGTAGATAAATCAAACAGCAACAACTCCAAACTTCGTAGCAAACTAACAATAATAATAGGAACTTCCTTAACTGTGTGAAGGTATATAACAAAAACAGAACAAATATGATGCCTGAGGGGAAAATATTAGATGTAATTCTTCTAACCTCCAGGATTCACCAATACATCTATCACAACTTCTATTTTATATTGTATAGTAAAAAGACACAAAAATGAAATAAAAAGTATAACAATGAAAAAGAAAGAAAAACTATCAGTATTTTCAGATTCTATTATTGTCTATATAGAAAATCCAAGAGAATCTTTAGATAAACAATTGAATTAATGAGTTCAATACAGTGACTGGATACAATACCAAAGATGAAAATCTTTAGTTTCTTTTTGTCAGCCACAAACAGTTAAGTAAATGTAATATAAAAAAGATGATGTTTACATTGTCAAAAGAAAAATATATAATATTTTTATGGAAAAAATTTTAAATCTTTGTTGAATGATGTTAAAGACTCACATAAGTAGAGAAATATGATATGATTGTGGATGGGAAGTCTCAAATCATAAAGATCTTCATTATCTAAAGGTTAATTCATAAATCCCTATCATTTCCATTCAAAGTCCCAATAGGATTTTCGTGGACCTTGACAAACTCATTCTAAAATTTATATAGAAAAACAAGGGATCAAAAATGGTCAGAGCAATTTTGAAGAAGAATTAAATAAGATTCAAACTTACCAGATATAAAGACTCCTTATAATGTTTATTAAAACAGTGTGCTGTTTACACAGAGATAGACATATGGAACACAGTAGGAAGCTTATACAGAGATGTATGTATATAAAAACATGATATGACAGAGGTAAGATTGCAGATCAAGGAGAAAGGAGAGAATATTTATGAAATGATTCTGGGACAGTTAATCTATATGAAAAAAGTGAAATTGGATCCATTTCTTACATGATATTCTAAGATCAATTCTATTTGGATTAAAAATCTGTATGAAAAATAAACATTAATGGTGTTTAGGCTGTGGTGTTGGAAAAGATCAGTAGGACTTTGGTACTTAGAAGTATTTCTTTAGAAAAAGGAAGCAAAAATTTAAAGGCAAAGATTGATAAATGAGCTATGTTAAATATTTAAATCTGCATCAAAAGATATCAAAAACAGTGAGAAAGTATTTATCACAGAATAAGATTTTTTAAATGAAAATAATATATAAGATCATCATATAGTATACTTAGAGGACTTCTAGAAGACAGGAAGATACAAGCAATTCAGTTTAATAACAGGCCAAGAATATGATCTGGTAAATCACCAAATTAAAAACTCAAAAGGCCAACATATGTGAAAAATGCATAATATCAATCATGTTCAGAAAATGCAGATTAGAAGTACAATGAGCTATCATTTAGTACCAATGAGACTGACAAAATTAAAACAATTAACAATTTCAGTTGTTGGAAGGAATGGAACCATAAGCAATCACATACACTTCTGGGGGAAGTATAAATTGATCTAGTGACTTGGGAGAGCAGTTGACAGTAGCCGGTCAAGGAGCACCTACCCTGTGACCTATGTATTGGAATGTTCATTGGAGCATTGCTTGTAATGGTGAAAAAATTGGAGACAACATAAATGTCTATTAAAGGAGAAAGGATAAATCAGTTCCACTATATTCATACAGCAGAATCCTTTAAAGTGGTTAAAATTAATGAACTAGAGATAAATGTATCCATATGAATAAGTCACAAAAACATAATGCTCAATGTAGAAAGCAAATGGCCAAAGAATACTGTGTTTGTTCAATCCTCTAAAATGCAGGTGCCATGCCAAAATTAGATGTGAAAGTAATTTATTGGGGGAAACCCTTAGGAGGGAGTAAAGGAGGGGACTGGAAAAGGTAGGGAGAGCTTTTAGACCCTGATGTAGGTCTAAGTCCTGTAAAGGAGCAAGGTCAATAGAGTTTAGGAACCAAAGTTGCCAGTTAATGTAGTACTCCATTTTGCAGGAATGGGTCTTGCATTAGCAACCCTCTTCTCTCCAGTTATTGGCTAGGAGTAACTTATGGGAAGCATAACACAAAGTGGGGTGGACCTAGAGAACAGCAGCGTGGCAGTCAGATAATTGCTCTACATTAAGAACAAGGAGATCTGAGTGGCACATTTTCATGGCTTACCACAAGGACATACAATATGATTCTGACTATACAACATTCAAATCTGCAATACAATTCTACATACTGTTTGTGGGTGGATAGATATACAGAAACATTTTATTTTCATTATTATTATGTTTTAATGTTTATTTTGAGAGAGTGCAGGTATGAGTGGGGGGAGGGACAGAGAGACAGGAGAGAGAATCTCCAGGCTATCAGCATAGACCCTGACATGGGGCTCGATCCCATGAACTATGAGATCATGACCTGCACGGAAATCAAGAGTCCCACACTTAACTGACTGAGCTACCCAGGCACCCATACAGAAACATTTTAGAACATGCCTTGGAATAATGGCCAAATTCAGGATAATGATTGATGACAAGGGATGGGGATAGAGAAAAATGAGAGCAGGCAGGGTACACAAAGGACTTTATTTCATAAATTTTTATTATGGCAGAATCTAGGTGGCAATTACACTGGTATTTACCATGTTAAACTCTAATGTTTCCATTATCCTAATGTATTTTATAGTAATCATACATTAAATCTAATTCCTTAAGAAGTAATATAGTGGGTATGAGTTATAAAAAATAGTTGGAACATTTACTGGGAAAGAGAAGTCATCGAGATATGGACAAAACTCAAAGTTTTTATTTAAGACCACTGATGTGAATCAGATTACACAAAACAAAGTAATCATCAAATGAAGAATAGTTATGCTACAAGGATTGATTGACATGTATTCCACAAATTTTGATGTACTGTGTTTTCATCTTAATTCTTTTCAAAATATTTTCTCATTTCCCTTTTGATCTCTTTTGACTCATGGATTATTTAGAAATCTGCCTCTTCTGTTTATAAAAATGGAGGATTTTCCAAAAAATATTTTTGTTTTTTGTTTTAAAAATAATGTTTATTTACTTATTTTTGAGAGAGAAAGATAGAGCATGAGCTGGGGAGGGACAGAAAGAGGGAGACACAGAATCCCAGGCAGGCTCCACATTGTCAGCACAGAGCTCAACACAGGGTTTGATCCCACAAACTGTGAGGTTATAACCTGAGCCAAAATCAAGAATCAGACCCTCAACCAATTGTGCCAACAAGACACCCCTGTTTTTTACTTTTAATTGTGCTATATTCCAAGAACATACTTAGCACGATTTGAACCATCTATCATTGTGTTTTGTGTGCACTTGAAAATTATGTGTATTCAGATGTTTTTGGATGGAGTGTTATATAAAGGTTGATTGTGTCAATTGACATTTGTTTGATAGTATTATTCAAGTCTTTTATGCTGCTACTGATTTGCTGCTGACTTGTTCTATCAATTACTGAGAGAAGGGTATTAAAACATCCCACTGTAATTACAGTTTTATTTCTTTTAGTCCTATCAGTTTCTGCTTCATGCATTTTGAAGCTCTGTCATTAGGGGCATAAACATTCAGGATTGTTACATTTTCTTACTGAAGTGATCTTTTTGCATTATAAAATGACACTCTTAACCTGCTCATATTCTTTGTTTCAAACTATGCTTTGTCTGACAGAAATGTAGACCCTTCAGCTTTCCTTTCACTAGTGTGAACATGACATATCTGTTTCTATCTTTTTACTTGTTTGTTTCTTATAGGAAGCATATAATTTGTTACTATTCTTTTTAAAACCCTATCTGACAGTCTTTGTCTTTTAATTAGAATGTTTAGATCATTTACAGGCAATGTGATTATTGATATGGCTGAGCTGAAGTCACTTACTATTTGCTTCTGTTTTTCCTACCTGCTCTTGGTTCTCTTTTTTTCCTTTTTTTTTTTTTTTTGGCCTTCTTTTGATTTAATTGAATAGTTTTAATTGACTAATTTTAATTGGCTAATTTTATTACTTTTCATTTAATTGAATAATTTTAATTGACTGATTTTAATTGGCTAATTTTGTTAGCCCCTTTTATCCTTAGTTGGTTTGTTTAGGTGTTGCTTTAGGGTATATAGCTTTAACTTATTACACTGTACTTTTGAGTTATATACCGCTTCATGTATAGTTTAAGAATTTTATAACAGTGTACTCCCCCCTTTCACTCCTCCCAGGCTTAGTGCCATTTTAGGCATACATTTTACTTCTACGTATGTTATAAGTATATATTATTTTATTTATGTTATATTATATACAGTATATATTGTTATTTTACTGTAACAAGTTATCTTAAGGAGATTTTTAAAATAAGAGATAAAATCAGGGTGCCTGGGTGGCTTAGTTGGTTGAGCATCTGATGGCTCAGGTCATGATCTCACAGTTTTAGGGACCGAGCCCAGCCTCAGTCTCTACACTGACAGTGCACAGCTTGCTTGGGATTCTCTCTCTGTCCCTCCCCTGCTCATGCTTTCTCTCTCTCTCTCTCTCAAAATAAATAAATAAAAATTTAAATAAATAAAATAAGAAAAAAATATTTAATATTTACCCACATTTTTACCATTGCCAGCGCTCTTCATGCCTTTGTGTTGATAAAGATTTCTATCTGCTGTCATTTTCCTCCTGTCCCAAGGGCTTTTTAAAAAGATTTTTGTAGTATAGGTCTGCTGGTGATTAATTCTTCTGGCTTTTATATGTGTAAACATTCTTCCTTTTGCTTTTTTTATGGAAGATTTGTTATTGTTGTTGTTGTTGGTACACAACAGTCGACATTTTTTTCTTTCAGTAATTTAAAGATGTTGTTTTACTTTCTCATTATGGTTGTATTTTTTTGTTTGGTATGCCTACTAACTTTAAAAAATATTTGTTTTTGAGAGAGAGAGTGTACACATGTGCAAGCAAGGGGGGAAGGGGCAGAGAGGGGGGACAGAAGATCCAAAGTGGGCTCCACATTGACAGCAGAGAGCCTGATACGGGGCTCGAACTCACACACTGTGAGATCATGCCGTGAGCTGAAGTGGGATGCTTAACTAATTGAGCCACCCAGGCACCACTGCCTGCTAACTTTTTGAGTGTATGATAGACATTGTGAATTATACCTTGTTAAGTGCTGAATATTTTTGTATTCCTATAAATATTTTTGAGTTTTGCTTTGGGGTATATTTAATTGACCTTCAAATAGTTTAGTCCCTTCAAGGCTTTCTGTTAACTTTTGCTAGGTGGGACCAGAACTAGTTTATTCCAGAACTAGTTTAGTTTTATAATGAGCCAGTACCCTATGGAATTCTCTACTCCAATCCTGGTTAATTATAAAGTTTTTCCTTCTGGATTGTGGAAATATAAATATTTATGATTCTCTGTGTTGTCTAGGATTGTTTCCTTCTGTTTATTTTAGATCATTCTTTATCTGGCCTTGAGTAGTTTCCTTACCTGGTCAATATTCAGATGAAGACTTGAGTGGGGCCTTCTGCAGATCTTGAGGTTTTCTCTCTGTACAGCTCTCTCTTCTTTGGTGCCCTGCCCACTGAATTCTAGCCTTCTTGCCAGCTTAAAACTTGCAAATCTCTCTTTTCAGTCCATAGGATCACTGGGCTCTACCTCATGCCCCCCACCCTCTACTGAAGACTGAAAAACTCTCAAAGCAGTAAGCTGGGCAGTTGTAGGGCACAACTCATTTCCTCTCTCAGGGATCACTTTCCCCTGTTACCTCATGTTAAGTGTCTGAAAATAATTGTCTGGTTGTTTAATTACTTCAGACCAGAGGTATAAGTGTTCTTTTTTTCCTTCATCTTTGTCATAATAAGAAGTGGTTACTTGGCTAACTCATAGTCATAATTTTAGTTGCTGGTTTAATCTTTGTTGTGAGGTACACCCTTCCTGATCAGTCTATGTAAGGTAGGCTCCCCTGTCCTTATAAAATGTTGTTACCTTCGTTCAGAATCATTACACAGTTTGAAAATTTGGGGTAATTTTTGAGTTTGTCTTTTCAGAGTCTATGTCCAATACTAAATAGTAAACCTTGAACAGAGAGCAAGTCTGTCAGATTCACCTTTGTATCCTCACTGCCTAACACAGTGCAAGGCATATGGTATAATTTCATATATTTTTTTGAACAAATAAATGGCTGTAGGACTCGGACAGTGCACTTCTGTGTCACGTCTGTGTTAATGTATTTTTATTTGTATTTCCCTTAAAATTATTTTGTTGGAATATTGCTGGAATGAAAGTAATATTGGAAATACAGACTGGTTATCTCAGAGTATTTTCATCTATTTAGCTAACACACAACAACATTTATATAAGTAGGCATGTGAGGCTATTAACATTTTGGTCTTCAAATATGCTAAATTCTAGCTTCTGTGCATTTCTATTTATCCTAACAGGTGTGTGTGTGTGTGTGTGTGTGTGTGTGTGTGTGTTTGGAGAGTGGCTCACTTGGACTTAGTATCATCAAACCCAATCATCTGATCTGTGTCACAGATATAACCACTATTGTGAGTAGAGTTGGTAGACTTCCATATTTTTTTTGTGATTATATATATGTACAGTAAAACCTTGACTGTGAGTAATTAGTTGTGTGAGTTTTCTGCAAGACAAGCAAACATTTCTAATAAATTGTAACTTGATAAATGAGCAGTGTCTTGCAACACAAGTAGTACGTGATGTTGAACATCTCATGATCACAACTGAGCCAACGGTTCTTCTCTCTCTCTCTCTCCCTCTCTTGCTCGCTCGCTCGCTTGCTCACTGTGGGATTGTGGGTGATTGTCTCCCATGCTCGGATGCTTGGCCTCAAGGCTGTGGTGTTTGGCAGAAATTAGTGATTTTTCAGAATGTTGGAAGGTGCCCACAACTGGCCCTAGTGTATTTTTTGTCATTTCAAAACACCTATGGGCAGGCTTTTGCTTTTCCATAGAAGAGTAAGCTTGGGATTGCTTTGCTTCATTCTAGGTCAGGCTGCCTGCACATACAGACCCTTTCCTCTGCTGCTTTATTGTCAATTACATTAAATACAGTATATGACAAGAGTTTATTAATACTGCACTGTAGTCAACATCCGTTAGTGATTGTGAAAGTCATCTTACACAATAACCCTCTTTTCTCTTATGTCCCTCACACCAGCCACAAAGGTTTTCAAAGGTAGTGCAGGTTAAATTGTTTATTTTTCTTCATATTTTGTATTTTCTTTATTATTTTCTATTATATTATACTATTGTAACATATATTATGAATTGTAATTTATATAAATTTATATTTTTACATAAAAAGTTTTGGGTTGTGGAATGAATCATCTGAGTTTCCATTATTTCTTGTGGGGAAATTTGATTTGATATACAATGCTTTGGATTACAAGTATGTTTTGGGAACAAATTATGCTCACAAACTAAGGTTTTACTGTACATATGTATAAAATTTGGCTTTGTGTATTTTAAAACTATGTTGCTAGGAGAATACACATTTATGTTTCTTATGACTTGTTTAATTATTCTTTTCACAATATGAAGTACCCATATATTAGTATTGTTATAGGATTTGTTTTGTGGGGATTTGCCTGATATTTCTTTTTGCAATCCATTTGTTTTCAGTCTTGTGATGTCTCTAATTTTTTTTATCCATTTAGTAGATGAGTTTAACTATTTTTATATTCATTGTGATTTTCGACGTGTTTGGACTTGTTCTGGTATCCACTTTTGTATTTTTATTTTCTCTGCTCTTACGAGTTATCTGTTGGTATCTACCTAATTACCCCCAAACTTAGTGGCTTAGAACAGTAATAATTGTTTTATTATCCTTGTGCTTATGGGTGAGGAATTCAGATAGAGCAGAGCAGATACAAGTTTTCTCTGTTCTTAGATGTTCTCAGGTGGAATCATTTGAAAGCTTGTTCATTCATACATCTAGTAGTTGTTAATGTTTGCGAGGAATCTCGCTGGAGCTTTTTGATGGATATTCTTCACAGCCTCTCCAGATGTTGAACTTTATTACTACATGGTGCCGGGGTTTGAGGGCAAGGGTACTGAGAGGAAGAGCCAGGTAGAAGCCATTCTATCTTTTATTCCTAGCCTCAGAAGTTATTTAACATTACATCCACTGAATTCAGTTACTTGAGGTATTTATGAATTTCTGTCCAGGTTCAGGGAAAGGGAACATTAGACTCCATCCCTCAATGAATATATGTCAACAATACATTTTAAAAAGAACATATGGATGGTATATATAGTAGTGTGACCACCTTTGGAAAATATAATTGGTCACCTCTGGTTTATATTTTATTAAATTGATATAATTTGCTTTGTTCTATTCCCCCCACCTTGCTGGCCTCAAACTTATACATTTTACTTTTAGTTTACCCGTGACTGGTTAAAAATTTGTGATAAACATATGTAAACTCATATTTTGCTAACAAACTTCAGAGTTAATTCCTATTCAGTTCTATCAAACAAGGCAAACATAACACACTTTTCTTCCTTCTGCTTACCAGCACTCTGCCAAAATACATGTTGCAATTGAATGGAATTTTAGTTTATGTTTGTTATGAAAATAAACTTTTAAAGTAATCAGCATTTAATTTATTTTCTAATTTCCTTTTGCTTGCTGAGAGAGGATAGAATGAAATGCTTAATTTCACCAAGGGATCAGTCTAAATTTGTTAGAATCTTGGCTCCATCACTTACTAGTTGTGTGACTGGACAATTAATTTATCTGATCTGAAGTTATTTTGTCTTTAAAATGGGAGATGGGGGGTTCCTGGGTGGCTCAGTTGGTTAAGTGTCCAACTTCAGCTCAGGTCATGGGTTCAAGCCCCCCATTGGGCTCTGTGCTGCCAGCTTAGAGCAGGAAGCCTACTTCGGATTCTGTGTCTCCCTCTCTCTCTGCCCTTACCCCACTAATGTTCTGTTTCTCTCTGTCTCTCAAAAATGAGTAAAAACGTTTAAAAATTAAAAAAATAAAAAAGTAAAATGGGAGATGTGTCTAAAATATTACCTACCTTCTAGGTAGAACAAATAAATGAGATGATACATGTAGCACTTACTTAGCATAATGCCTGCCACTTAGAAAACTTTCAATATTATTTAAAATATTACCAATGGTTTCTAAATATTTAAATATCAAAACATTATATTTTATTTTGTTATTAATATCTTCTATGGCTAAAGGTATTTTAATATTTTTTCTTAATTAATTTTTGTCTTTATTTCCAGATATGATATGACAAGTACATGAAGTACATGGCTTGAGTTTGTTGTGTAAACACTGATATTTACATTGATTACTCCTACACAGTTAAGCAAGGACGTTCTTAATAAAAGTAGAAGGGAATTTTTGTTTTAATTACATGAGACTGATTCTGATATTGGTAATTTGAACTGATATCCATCATTTATCCTTGTTACAAAATTAAAATATCTTATTTTTTAAGTTTATTTATTTATTATTATAATCTCTACACCCAACATGGGGCTCAAACTCAACCCTGAGATCAAGAGTTGCATGCTCTTCTGACTGAGCTGGCCAAGTGTAAATGGCATTTAGGCATGTATTCTAAAGGGAACAGTATATGTTGGGATGAAGGAATAGACTGTGAACTGGTGGTGGTTGATCCATCTCACTTGCCTGTGTTTCAGGGAAGGTAATCAGTAGCAAGATGACCTATCTGTAGAAGGTCTCATTCAGAGTCGGCTAGTACTTTGAAAATATACTAGCCATTTAGGAATGTGATTGTTTAAACCCATAGGTTAGCCAAGGGGTATAAATATAATCTCAATGGAGGGTAGGGGGTTGTAGAGGGAAACAGGTAAATATGCCACTCTGACACTTAACCCTTGTCTCTGGAGAAAGGAATTATAACTGTCAAATACATGTTAGAATTTTCAAAAATACTTGGGAGTTATTATCTGTGTTTATTATAAATCATTATTCATGACTCTGTTTTTTTCTCTGACAGTGTGATCAAAATCACATAATTTTAATCATTTTAATTAAGATAGAAAAATAAAAGCGAGGAAACCTGTAAGTACTCGAGCATAACTCAACTAATGATGACATCCATTTTAGGAAAAACCCTATTGAAGTTTTTTCCCTTTTTGGAATAAGTTTGTGTATTTATCTTGACATTGGCATGGCATGGTACATCAGTTATAAATTGCATTCATCTGTGAGAAATACAACTTCTCAAAATGATGGCTTGAAAAATTAATTTTCTTTTTTTAGCTTAAGGTAGGTTTGGCACCCATGGCTGATATGGTAGCCTGTTTGGGTCAGAATATAGCCTCTTATGTGTCTCCTCAGTCTCAAGATGGGTGATTTATTCTTGGTTTCATGTCTGAATGCCACGGGGAAAAAAAGTATAGGATAAAGGAAAAGGGCATTCACCAAGGCAGTGAGCCATCTTTGGAGGATTTTTTCCCAAAAACCTCCCCAGCAACTTCTGTTTATATTTTCTTGGCCAGAACTGTGTCACATAGCAAATAAATGCTATTTTCAAAGGGGTCTGGGAAACGTAATTTCCTCTCCCACTTCTTCTTCATTCTTTTTCTCTTTCTTTTCTCCTCTTTTTTCCCCTCGTCTTCCTTGTATCTAGACATATTATGGTTCCCAACAAAATTTGGGTATTGGGTAGGCAACCCATAGTCTCCCTCATACTTGGACCAATAAAGAATACCAATAAAAAATAAATTCTTCAATCATTGTACCATTCACCCATGGTTAGTTTCATTTTCTTTCTTGGCAATTGTAATTATCCAAAGTAGTATAAAAAATTTTTCCTTTTGTTTCTCCTTGGAATTTTTTTCTCTCAGTTATTATGCCAGAAACTTGTCTTTTTTACTTATCATTATTATTTTGATTTTAGAGAGAGAGCACAAGTGAGAGGGGCAAAGGGAGACAGAGAGAGAATCAAGCAGACTCTACACTCAGTCCGGAGCATAATGTGGGGCTCAACCCCATCATCCAGGCTGAAATCAAGACTCAGATGCTAAACCGACTGAGATTCCTAGGCATCCCTGTCCCCTTTACTTCTTTTTTAATCTCAACTTTTTCCTCCTGGTGTTTCTAATGACCCAGAATCAATTTGGATGATGTTAGTTCCTTACCTGGTTAAGAATGCTTGGACAGCGTTGAGTGGCAGTCGTTAGAGGTTCAGATTTAGAAGATTCAGAAACCCTGTAAGGTACAGTGATGATTCAGGGCCACATGTACTTGGCAGTGATGGTAAGGTAAGTGGGAAGGTAAGGGTTTGGGGGCTATAGATGTAGGTGGCTGGATGGTGGCACTGTAATACAGATATATTAATGCAAAGGGACATCATGATTCACCATTATATCTCTGAAAATAAATCTGGAGGTTATTATATAGATGACCTTTGCACCTGAGTACAAAATCTTTTGATATTTTCTGTTTCCAAAATCAGATGGGTCAGTTTTCCTCTCCCAGTCAGTGACTCCAGTCTGATTGGTTTGATGGGGAAAGAAGTTTGAAGTTAGGGAGGAGAGAACTCTGTTAGAAAATCTATTTGCATGTGGATTTGGGAGCGTTTGGAGATAACCCGAGAAGACTGTGTGGGTCCTCTGGAAGACTCATTGGTCTCTTGAGACATGTAGAAAAAGAGGAACACATTGCATAGCATATATTTATATACATGTATTGTACACACACACACACACACACACACACACCTCTTTTTGGGCACAAAACTGATTTTTTTAATGTTTTTTTTTTTTTTTTTGAGAGAGAGAGAGAGAGAGAGACAGCGTGAGCAGGGGAGGGTCAGAGAGAGGGAGACACAGAATCCGAAGACAGGCTCCAAGCTCTGAGCTAGCTAGCTGACAGCACAGAGCCTGATGCGAGGCTTGAACCCACGAATGTGAGATCATGACCTGAGCCGAAGCCGGACACTCAACTAACTGAGCCACCCAGGCACCCCAAAACTGATTTTTTAAAGTTTATTTATTTTGAGAGAGCATGCACATGCACAAGCAGGAGAGGGGCAGAAAGAGAGGGAGAGAGAGAGTATCCCAAGCAGGCTCCACACTGTCGGCACAGAGCCTGACGTGGGACTCCATCTCAAGACCATAAGATCATGACCTGAGCCAAAACCAAGAGTCAGATGCTTACCCAAATGAGCCACCCAGGAGCCCCAAAACCTGTTTCTTGTGACACATATATTCTGAAGAAATTTCTGGGGCAAAAACAAGCAGAGCATAGTGGTTAAACAAGTGAGCCCATGGATGAAGACTGCCTGTGTATGAAAGCTGACTCTAAAACCTACTAGTTACGTCCATATGGGCAAGTTATTTTAACTTTTCTCGCCTCACTTTTGTCATACATAAAATGGAGTTAATATTAGCTCCCTCATAAGGCTGTGGTGAGGATTAGATGAGGTAATACGCGCATTTAATTGTAAAACATTTCTAGCACTGCTGTTCATATTCTAGATCCCCAATACATATTGGTGATAATTTGTAACACCTGAGAGATTAAGAATGGGGCTAAGAGTAAGTAAGAGTATTTGGAATGTGTCCTCATACTTGTGATGACTTTTACTCATTCCTCGGGATGTTGTTACGGACCTGGTGGGTACACAGATTGTTAGAGGCATGGCCTGATGCAGTCGAAAGAACACAGCCTAAGGCTTTCAGAGTTGTGGCTCTGGCTTGAAAAAGTCACCTTAGCCATTTCAGCCTCAGTTTCTTTTTTTTTTTCCTAACAAGTCTGCTTAATCTTTGGTCTTCCTCTCTCACAGGGTTGTCATAAGATAGAATGCTTTATAAATTTTAAAGTGCTGTAGCTGTCTCACATTCTTTTTGGGAGCAGCTGTGTATAAATTATAAATAAAAGGAACCATGCAAATAGAAGGAATTATTGCTGTTGTATATTCTGGATGTGCCATTCTGATATATACATCCACTTAATATTAGCATGTGTTTGCCAGTATAGGAAGGCCTCTAGTTCTAAATGACTGCATGTATATGTGTGTGTGTGTGTGTGTGTGTGTGTGTGTGTGTGTGTTTGGGGAGAATGAAATGTGTATATGTTTAAAAATGCGATGTTTTATGAGAAGTTAATTGTTTCCTAGAAGGAAAGGGAAAGGAAAGTCTTAAGCTGTCCTGAAAATCAAACCATTCCGTAGTCACCTTCACCAGAGTGGCCATGCACAGTTGGCTGAAGGCAAAGCAGCTGTTCATCAGTTAGTCCTGGGAGGCCGTGACCCAATGTGCCTGTGTAGGTTGCTGAGAAGTGCAGTTCTTTGAACCCAGAATGATCTTGGAAAAATTTTTCAGGCTTATATTTATCATTTAAACAGAAATGCTCTTTTTAGGTAAACTCGGGGTAAGGTCATGGTGCACCAATCTTGACTGTTTGGGGTCTTCGTGCTAGTTGTCTTCTATTTTAGTTTGGGTTTAAGAGGTGAAGAAATGTTGACATGTATGTAGTTTGATTTGATGAGAAGATGAGCCCGTGAGGTCTCCATATATTTTAAATGAAGCCCATATTCTTGCACTTGAAAAAAATATCTTGTCCTGTTTGGTTTTTGCTTGTTTCTCCAAGGCTCATCTTCTTCTGCTCAGTGTTAGCAATTTGTACTGACCCCACTGTGAACAATTTGTGATTACCTAATCACGTTCTTCCCTCCTTTGAATGTGCTGTTCCTCCTGCCTATAACTTTCATACCTTAAAACACATCTTTTCATTCTCCTCCACTAAGTAACTTCTCACTCCCCAAAGCTGAATCAGAGCCCCTACTGTGTGATCCCCTAAGGTAGCTGTTATGGTGTCCGCTATCTGGGTTATGATTTCTTGTTTACTTGTCTCTCTCCTACTAGGTTGTATGTATGCAGTTTGAGGGCAAGGAATTGGATAAGTTAAATTTCAGTTTAACTTTGCTATGGTCTGTATGATCTTGATCAACACTGCCTCTCTAAAACTTATTTTCTTCATCTATAAAATTATTTGACTAATACTTGCCACTTTATCATTAATTTACAGAATATAAAGATAAAAATAGATAAAAATGTAAATGCAAATTGAAAGCAAAGCCAACATAAATGTAAAAGGTTTTTTTTTCCAAAAAAAATGCCATAGAAATAAGGCATTTATAGTTTTTATATCTTTTTGATATAAAAATTATACATTGGGGCATCTACCTATCTCTGTTGGTTGAGCATCCGTCCAGCTTTTGGTTATGGCTCAGGTCATGATCTCACGGTTTTGTGGGTTCAAACCCCACTTCGGGCTCTACACTGAAGTGCAGAGCCTGCTTGGGATTCTCTGTCTCCCTCTCTCTCTTACCCTCCTCCACCCACGGTGCCTCTGTTTCTCTCAAAATAAATAAATAAACCTAAAAAATACACTGATATTCCGTCTCAGAAGATTTACTGATGAAGTTGGGGAACTGGGTCTTGGGTTTAGCTAGCTGGAAATCAGTGCTGCTTCGATGGTAAATAGCCTAACAAATGTAAAGACATTAAGTTATTCTTCTAAAAAAGTGCACAGTTCAAGGTGCCTGGATAGCTCAGTCAGTTAAGCGCCTGACTCTTAGTTTTGGCTCAGGTCATGATCTCATAGTCCGAGAACTCAAGCCCCACATCGGGCTCTGTGTCAATAGTGAAGAGCCTGGTTGGAATTCTCTCTCTCCCTCTCTCCCTCTCTCTGCCTCCTCCCCCCAAAATAAATAAATAAACTTAAAAAAAAATACACAGTCCCACCTGGGAGAATCATTGTAATTAGGAACTTGGAAATGGTTTTTGTATGGTAATGAAGTCTTGTTTGTGAAAACATGTTGATATTTGAGAGGGTTCCCTCTTTCTTGTCTAAGTCCTATATCAGTTGAGAATGAACACAAAAGAGCAAGGTAGATGAGAAACAAAAATATCACCTTTGTTATTCATAAAGCCAATGGAGATCATGGCATACAACTACAGGCAAGTGAGCTTGTTAACGGTGAACTCTAGAATTTTATAGATGTTTTGTTTGTTTGTTTTTTTACCCAGTCAGAGGTAGTATTGGCCCCCTGTGAAATTATCAAAAACTTAGAGGAGCAGAGCTGGACACATACACATATTCTTTTTTGGGAGAGTTGAAACCTAATGGGACAGAGAAGGAGAAGAGAATGGTCTACGGATATTTCGTTATAATTTCCCAATTTACTAATCAGATTAAGCAGCTTTGCTTTTTCTAGAAAAGGCAGACCCAGAGTGTGGGATGATGCCAGGAGGTTTATTCTGGTCAAGCATCCTCCTCTTTCTGCATGAGGATAACAAAAAATCAAACAAAAACAGGAGCAGGAGTGGGAAGGAAGCTTTATCTACTTACCATGAATATCTCAGCCAATTTGTTCCTCCTAGGGAGTGTCATTTCCAAAGAATTATTTATTCCCAAGCCTTGGCTGAGTGAATGACTTCCCAGGGAGCTGTGTCATGAGGCCATCACCTATCCCAGACCTCAGGACCTGGTATAATGGGAATAAAGAAGCCCCTAGACTTGCTACTGCCCCCGAGGTCACCTTTTTATAATAGAAAACTAAGCTTGCAATTGTTAAAGCCATCTGATAATTGGAAATACTATACACTGACTTTGTGCCATAAATTTTGCATACCTCACAACAACCCAGAGATGGTATTATTTCTATACTTTGGATATAGGAACCAAGGCTCAGAGTGGGAAAGTAACTTTCTCAAAATCATAAAGGTAATAAGTGGGATTTGAAGTTAGGACTGTCTAAATCTTAAGCTCATTCTATTTCCTCTTTCTTGTGAAAATGAAACAAAATAAAGTCAGAAAATGAAAGGCGCAGGTTCCTCTTATATCTGTTCTCAGACCCTGGATGAGTATGGATAGTGTGATTTTATATTAAAGCTGGATCCATATTAAAGCTTTATTCTTGGGCCCTGTTTTGCTTTTCTGGAAGTGTGTTGACCTGTCCACTAGTCTATGGGAGATGAATAACAGTCTGGGCATTTGGATGTAGGTGATGGTGGGTTAGACGGGAAAAATATTGGCAGCCAGGAGGATTGTTTTACAGCTGTAATTATGCCACTCTCAACTGCTCAGGTAACAAATGAAAAGCATCTTTTAGAAGAGAAGTGAAAGAAACTCCAACCCATTTGGAGAGATCATTTAGAAAATTTGCATTCTGCTGCGTTCACTCATCTTTCAGAAAGATGAATTTGAGTAACTTTGAAGAAGTATCCAGAGTATGTTTGTGAATTAAAGTATAAACAGTTGCTTTGTAGTTCACTCTAGGGCCCCCATATGTCCCGACCTAATGACCCCTTTTCTCCCCGGATGCTACATATACCCAGCTCTAAATGGAGAACTTACTTTTCTCCTATGTGATTTCCCTTTACTTTCACACTACCACCACCCTGACAGTGTTTCACTTCTCACATTTCTGTCTGAAGGTTTTCACCCACGACAAGCAATTCTCTGTGACACCAGCCAGGTGTCCTACAGTTTAATTCAATTCTGACACTCTCTACTTGAAGATAGTGCCAGATCCCCCAGGCTAAGGGCTCAGTACCACAATACTGCTCTCACCCCATGTCAGATGCCAATTGCAAGTAGTGGGTCTCCAGGTTACCCACAACTTCTGTCTGATTTGGTGACAAACGTTTCTATAACTCCCTCTTCAGGTGTGATTAATTTGTTAGAGTGGCTCACAGAACTGAGAGAAACACTGAATTATTTTTATCAGATTATTAAAGGGTATGATAAAGGATTTAGATGAACACCCACATGAAGAGATACATATGGTGAGGTCTCAGAGGGTCCAGAGCCAGGAGCTTCTGTCCCTATGGAGTTGGGGTGAGTCACCCTCCCAGCGTGCACTATCTTTACCAATTTGGAAGCTCTGCAAACCTTATACTATTGGGATTTTTATGGAGGGTTAATCATGTAGGCATGATTGGTCATAAACTCCATTTATAGCCCTTCTCCTTTCTCAGGAGAAGGGGGGCGGAGCTGAAAGCTCCTACCTTCTAATCATGGTTCTTTCCAGTGACTATTGCTCATCCACGAGCCCACCGAAAGTCACTTCATTAAAACAAAAGACACTCCTATCACCTGGGAAAATACAAGAGTTTCAAGAGCTCTGTGCCAGGAACCAGGGGCAGAGATCAATATATATTTTTTTCTATTGTGTCACACGAGCTTAAACACAGCTGTATCATTACTTAAATACTTTATGCTTCAAAATGATTTTTAGCTATTATGTTTGACTATTCCTTAGCAATAGAGGCATAAAGATGGCATCCTGGTAAAATAGAAAAATTTTGGGATTTGGAGTTAAATATGGACTTGAATCATGCTTTTCTACTTACCGACAGAGTAATTTTGAAAGGCTCAGTTTCCTTATTTGTGATGTAAGAATTCTAATGTACTGTTGGCTGTGTCTCTGGAGTATTAATAAGACATGCAAGCACAGGGCACTAATATTTATTGACCCACCATCTCTGTGAGTACTTTGAAAGATATCATTCAATATTCACAACAAGGCAGCCAGAGATTGGCCACACACATTCAAATTTAAACTGTAGAACATTTTCAGGATTTTCCTCTCCTTTTACTACCTGAAAAGTTAAGAAGAGTTCCAATATGGGTGAAGGGTGAAATGGAGTTTAAGAAGAGCCAAAAGTCATTAATGTATAATCTACCATCTATAATGATTGTTGTCATCTCTCAGTGCTATTGTCACTCACTTCCTTAAAAGCAGGGAAGGAATTCCAGGGAAATATAGTACTAATAATTCTTATCTAGAAATTTGGCTATAAATCCCTATATAATCTCTCATGCTGTTGAATATGAATATGAATGTAAACAGGTATGAAGCACCAAGAGTCCTTTTGCCTTTGTGATTCAGGGTCCAGAAACATAGTAACCTTACTATGAATCCCCCATGGAAAAAGAGCCTACCCAGTGTGGAAGCCAATAACATAAAGCACAGCCTGAGAAAGAAGATGACACAGGAGAGAAAGACTTAATCATAATTAAATGATGTAACTCATGAATCCAACCATGGCTGAAGACATAATTTTTCTGGAGTTTTCAGTTGATAAGCCAGTAAGTTTCTTTTATCGTTTCTGCCAGTTTGAGCTTGTCTCTGCCATTTGTAATCAAAGATTCCTGCCTAATATAGATATAGACAAAGACAATAGACATAGATATCAGGAGACGGATGTGATGGAAATGAGAGAGAGAAAGTTGATATGATTTCATAACTGAGTTGAAACAGAACTTTAGAGAGGAAAAGGAGAACATGGCTTTGGGGCTGATGTCCAGAGTTGTAGAATAATCATAACAGATTGTTCTTCACTTGGCAGGATATCTGCCTTTGTTCCTCAAGATATACTCTCCTCCCTTTTCTACCTTGTTCTTTGCCCTAGAATCCTGACCTGTGTGAGTTACATACACAAAAGCTACTGTATCTCCTGGCTGCTGGAAGGATATAGCCAATGGGGAGAAATCAGACTCCATCCCTCTGGTTCCCTTACTATGAGGTCACTTAGGGCTGGCTATGTCTGTGAAAGAAGATCTTTGCTCTTTTCAAGGTAGCCAGATCTTCATGATTCTGTCATTCTAGGTTCTTTCGGTAATTTCTCCCATCTTACATCCTTTCAGGCTTAGACAAAATCACTGTCATGATGCTGCTAGTCTCAAGTTCCTGCACTATCCCTTGTGGTTTCTCTATTCCCACCTATATTTTGTAATTAGTCCCTTGGTAAATCACCCCCTTACCTTGGAATTAGTCTAATTTGACAGTTCCATCTGTTTCTGCTTGGAATACCAAACAGATCCACCCACACTTGATAGTTCATAAAAAGATAGGTTTCCTCATTTATACAGAGTGCTTTACAGTTTTCAAATTTTCATTCTCATGATCATGTGATAGGCAGGTCAAGTAATGTTGTTCTGATTTGTAAAGAAAATCAAGACTTGGATAAGAAATAGGTGTCCTGGGTCATATAACCAATAGGCCATCCTGGGACCTAGGGCTTCTGACTCCAACTGCTGTGCATTCATTCTGTCACACCTTGATTTATCTGAAATGAGTTAATTTGATTAATGAATTAATTACATTTTACTCTTTGTCTTTTATCTCAAATCAAATATCTAGGTCTTATAGGAATAAGCATAAAGAAGTATAGTTGTTCATTAAATAGATGCAACAGGCATTTGGTAATATATACAGAGAAAGAAAAATGACATAAGTTGAGGGAATAATGAGTCTACCTTCTGCATGTGAAGAGTCACCTAAGGTATACTGCAAAAATGGGGGGCAAAAATGATTATAGATACGTCTGTAGTTCTTGAAACAACAAACAGTTCAATATGATTTATGTAGTTGAGACAGGCTAAAGGCTTACTAGTATAATAGCTGAGTCATTTGTCTTAGCAAGTATCTTGTTATTGGCAATCAATAATGCAGCCCAGATGACTGATGGCTTTGTTTTCTTGTGGTGCCTCAGCTGGTCTAAATTATTTATTTGACATATTGCCTCTTGGCAGATATAAGGAAACCAATGATAATATGTTTGCATTGCCTGGATATATATATCTGAGAGGGAAAAATGGGTATTTTCTTCCTGTCACTGATCTTTGGACATAGATAGGTAGTGTTATGTTTTGTAGAATTGTCATGTCATCTGCTACATGTTTGGAAAGGAGTGAGGCCGTGAGGTTTTTGAAGTGCTATTTCTAGTTGTCCTGAAATGTAATAAACTTCATTACTGTCAAGAGTGCATTACAGTGGCAGACATCTGACTTCTTCCAGCCACAGTGAATATATGTGGGCCCAGGGCCCAAGGCTCTATTATACCACACTTTGTAGTGATTTATATGTTAAGACGTCTTTCCTTCCCAATAGATAGGCAGGTCCTTGAGGACAGGAACTGTGTATTATATATCTTTGTAATCTTGATATTTGGCAGAGTCTGACACACTAGTAGTCAGTTAATAAATGTTTGTTGATGAATCAAAGATAGGAATGAATGATCACACAGAGTATTTACAGCTTTTGCCATAGGTTTACAAGTTATTAACCTTATTCAATAAAGTACTGCTTTGGAAAGGGGCATAAAATAGAAGGCAGATATTTTTTCTTTTTGAATCTCAGTGACAATAGACAAGTTATTTAACCGTGGTAAGCTTCAGTTTTCTTTATACAAATGGGGAACACAGTACTTTCTTCATAGTGTTATCATGGGAATTCAAGTGTAATAATGGACTTGAAAAAGTTTGTAAACTCTAAATGTATGTATAAATAAGAAATTTATGTGAAGGTAGTGGTTTACTGGTAAACTGGCTCCACCAATAAAATAAATAGAACAAACTAGCTCTGATCTGTAGCATGTGCCAATTTCTGTGGTATAAATGCTCCCACTATGGCTGATTTCAAACTAATAAAGGTTTGAAAGCCAGTTCACAAAATTCCTGAATGTTTAACAAGTTGTTCTTATGTGGTGGCTTCTAGACACCACTGGGTGAGAGGAAGGGATTTGGCTTAGATGGTCCATAATTTTGATGCCCTTACTGTTTGGTTGACAGGTGGAAGAGAATTCTGTATTTTGAGAGGGGAAAGACTACCAAAATATTTTGGCAGGGATAGATTGAGACTTCAGATCTGTACTAAGTTGAGCAATATGACATCGTTACGATGATTTTTTTTTAGCTTACACAAAGGCAATTTATTAACAGAGAACAATAAGTTGAGGAATCCTGTTCACAGATGGTGACCATGGCGACCCCCCTTTCTGTGGGTACTATCAGAAGGGATGGGGGTGATATCCTCAATCTGCCCAATCTTCATTCGTGAGCGGACAAGGGCTCTGAGAGCTGAGTGGGCCCCAGGTCCAGGGGTCTTGGTTCTATTTCCTCTTGTGGCCCAGAGTTTGATGTGGAAAGCAGTGATGCCCAGCTCCTTGCACCTCTGGGCTGCATCCTGGACAGCCAACATGGCAGTATAGGAAGAGGACTCATCTCGGTCAGCCTTCACCTTCATCCCACCAGTCACGCGGCAAATGGTTTCCTTGCTAGAAAGATCGGTGACATGGATAAAGGTGTCATTGAAGGATGCAAAGATGTGGCACACACCAAACACATTTTCTTCTTCAGCTACCTGAGGTCCAAGGCTGATGACCTGTTCTTCTTTTCTTTCCCTTGCAAGGTGCCACTTTTATGCGTCTTCTCTAGATTCTGCCACTGGAAAGCACAATGATTTTCTTAGTGACAGAGAGGTACCCAGAAATTCTTTCACCCTTAACCAAAAATTTTTGGCGCTAAGACTGAATGATTCATTCAACAAATATTTATTTATTTTGGGTAAGAGAGGGAAACTGGTGAAAAAGCACTAGAAATGGCGAATGTATTCATTAGATGATTTGTGATTCAAATAATGGATTAACATTGACCTTTTTTAGGGAAATGGGAGGGTCAATGGAAGCATACCCTGGACCTGACTAGGAGACATCAGAATCTGGGACAGCTCTACAGATGTCTTTACTTTGGTCTTCAGGATCTTATGTGGTGTCTTTATTTCTCTCTACTAGTCTCAGGTTTTCCACAATTTGATAATGCAGCAGATGTGGTTATATGTTATGGTTCATAATTCTGTCTAATGGTCTTCACTTAGCATAAGCTGTATTCATTGGGACATATCAAAAGTTCAGTGTGACTAAGTTAATGCACATGTCAGGAAGTCATTCTCAATTTTCAGCAAGCATTAGAATCACCTGGAGAGTTTTTGAAAATTAGACTCTGGGAATGTAGCTAGAGTCACCATAACTCAATATCTTGGGGTGGAGCCCAGGAAAACAAGCACCATTGATTACTCTGATGCAGGTGGTTGGAAAAGGTGTTTGGGGAAAAAAAAAAAAAAAAAACCCTGCCAATTGTTTAAGTAATTTACCTTTCGTGATTGGAGTTTGTCTTCTAAGTCAGTGGGTTCTCAACTTGGCTACACATTGGGATTACTTGAGAGCTTTAAAAAAATGCTGGCACTTGGCATCCCAAAAATTCTGATTTAACTCATCTGGGATATGGTCTGATACTGGGATTTTTAAGAAGCTCCTCAATTGACTCTATTATGTAGTCAAGTTTGAAAACCCTTATGCTATGGGAGCCTGTGAAGGGGTTTATGCAGTATGGTGTTGAGGAGTGAAAGAGTCAATTTTGCATTTGAATTACTCTAATAGCTGAGTGGAGAAAGGAACTGAGAGCTACAATACACTTATGTTCAAACAGGAATGAAAGGCAGGAGATTGGTACAAGAAGGTAGGATACTTAAGATTTCAAAGGTGGAACACAGGTTTCAGATGAATATAAGAACTAAGAGTATGGCTGTGGAATGAGTCATGGAAGAAAATAAGTGAAGGTCATCAGAGTTAAGAAGGTCAATGAACAGAGAAGCTGGGCATAGATAGTAGTCATGAGGAGGGATAGAAGGGGTCTAGTCATATGTGAGAACCTCAAAGAAAGATGTTTTTTACACAGGATGGAAGACTAATGGTGTGGAGGTAGGGTATCATGAAACAAGAATGCTGACACGAAGTGCTTCCTCTGAGAAGAGAAGCAGGGGACTGTGTGGATGAGAGAGAAAGGAAGAAGAGGAAAGAAGTTTGGAGAGGGTTTATGGGGTGGGGGCTGGGGGAATGCTTGTCTAAGAGGGAGACAGATCTTAATTAAGGCAGGAGATGGAGAGAATACCCTGGGATTAGACATACTTTCTAATGACTGAGAAAGAGTTTTAGAGAGTACATTCGGAATGTCAGAATGTAGGTTGTGTTTGGGGTGGGACTTGTATAGAGTTGGTAGTCACTAGGACTGACCACAGATACTATAGTTGTCTCTTCTTCAGGGCACATGGCACAATTGCACTTTTTTTCATCCTTTGATCAAGGGTGGCCCTGTGGCTTGCTTGGACCAATGTGACAAGTGAGCGGAAATGATATGTGTTACTTCTATATGGAAGCTTTAAGGGCTAGTTCAAGATTTATCATATACACTTTCCTCTGTCTTCAGCCACCAACATTTAAAATACCAAAGTCCTTATCAGCCTAGGGTCCTGGATCAGGGCCCTCCTGCTGATCTATGACAGACACGAAGCAGGAACAGGGACTGAACCTTTGTGGTTTTTTAAGCCACAGAAAGTTTTATTTGCTTTGTTACCTTAGCATAGCCTAGCTTGCTCTGACTGATAAATAACTAGTGCCTTAAAATCATGCTGCCATAAAGAAAAAATTCAATATATTATAATGGTTAAGGGACAGAGTGGTTAAAAAACAAGGAGTTTCTTCAAAGGCTGGAAAATTGGCAATCCATGCTATTTTGTGCTAAAGCATTTGATCACCTGAGGTGACTTGGGAGGCAGATCATGTACGGTCCAGGGCAAAAGCTCAGAGAACAAACCATTAGTATCAGGTGTTAGTTGCAGGTGGCTGTATTTGGGGGGAAAAGGCAGACTTACAAGCAGTAATGAAAGGAAATAAAATATATACACACAAAATAATACTTCACAGTTGGAAGAGGAAGTCACTTCCCAATTCCAAACAGAAAAAGACATAATTCCAAAAACTCCAGAACAGTAAAGAACAATTAAAGCTTGGCATTGGAGCAAGTATCAAATTAAGAGTATGGCCATCATATCCATTATAGGTGAGGTTACCTTAAGGTCAAAGTCCAACTAAGCATATACTGCCTGGTAATGTGGTACTGAATGCCACAGAGCTGTCATGTGGATAGGATGACCACCGGCTCAAGTTTGCTGGGACTTTCAGTGCAAAAACTGTGACAGTCCAAGACACTTAGGAAAGAGTTAGTCATCCTGCCTATGGGCCCCATGATGGACAATCTTGCCTGGATGACAGATAGAACCTTTGTGGTTTTAAGCTGCTGAATATTTTGGTATGGTGACTACAACATAAAACTGGCCTCTTCTGGCTACTTCAGGAGGAGAGGAATCACAGGAGGAGAAGAGTGGATACGGGGAATGGACCAGAGCATTCTGTTTTGACTCCTTATGAAGTTAGGAAGTAGTGAAGCCAGCGGGGTTCGCTCACCTTGGAGTTCTAAATGGTGCTCTAGGTCAAAGTGCAGCCAACATATGCCACACACTGGACACATGTGAAGGCAGATGGCATGTTTACTTTGACATTTTTTGGTTTGTTTTTCAAGCAAATTCCCTAAGGACCCTTAAAATAACTTAATCACCTCTCAAATTCTCACACAAACATTTAGATGCAGATCTATTGCATGGCCCATGGTATTCTTTCCCTGTGAATTTTTTTTTTGAGTCTCAGCAATGTATATGGGCTGATGAGGTTTCTAGACCAGTTTGAACTGATGGGGGAAAGCGTTAATTGTTGCATCGCTATCCTCCCTTAGGAGGATAACCCTAGGCTCAGAATTACAGTGATTGAATATGAATGAGATCTGGGACTTTTTATTTTTATTTACTTTTCCTGTTCCAATAAAATGAATATGCATTGTAATGGGAAGGCAGATAGGGCTATTACCAGTGCAGCTGAGAACAATTAGTTCCTATTTGCTTAACACCGTTTCTTAATGTGCAATTGTAAAACTTTTCACAGGATGTTTTAAATGTAATCAATTTTTCATTGCTGTTTCTAATAATTCAAAGAGCCTGACATTTGCAATCAAGCTAACTATGGTCGATACCCATTTTCTCTTAGTTAAATAGGAATTTAACTCAGTGATACAAGTGGTGGCTTTTGGAACTGATTCTGTGTGTTTACTCTTTTGTGAGGGCTGCATCAGATTCATGAGTTTGCAGGACAGAATGTCAAGTATCACAGGGCCAGCTGGACTTCCTACAGAGCAGGGGTCATCAGCCCCATCAGGGCACACAACCTGGCCCTACTACTTCCTAGAAGTGTGCCCTTGGGCAACTTGCTTCTCTGCACCTCAGTCCCCTCACTTATAAAATCAGAAAGAATTTCTTTTACAGAGTTGTATTAGGATTACATGAAATAATGCCCTCGTCATGTTATATTACTATTAGTGGCAAGTGACAAAAAAAATCCAACCCAAACTACCAAAATTTAAAAGGGAATTTAGGGACTTAATAGGGTTTGGGATGTGCTAACCCACACTGGGGCACTTTGGTATATTGAATATGTTAAGTTGGAGAATTTGAGGAACAGCAGGTACAGGAAGGACTTCCTGACATTTCCTTGAAGCAGGTCATAAGACTGTCCTGTGGGAGGTGTCCTCCCTGTATATGGAGGACAGGAGCATCCTATGGCCAAAGATGCAGGGATGCTAAGAGGAATTTGAATGAACAGCTTTTGCTAAGTTACCCCCCATTTACTACTTTTAACTCATACTCCTTTGTCCTATCACATTTTTTTCCATGACTCTCTCCTCTTCATCAAACCTAGTATAACCTGAGTATTCAACCTCAAGTTGAAAGGTTTCTTTAGGTCTTCATTTCCTTATGAAGGCTCTTATGCTATGTAAAACTTACATTAAATCAATTTCTATGCTTTTCTCTTATAATCTGTCTTCTCTTATAGAGACCCAGCTGAGAACTTAAGAAAGAATGGGAAGGCATCTCCCTTTGAGCTCACATAGGAAGTGTATCTAGGGTTTTTCTGATTTCAGGGATAGCTGGATCTTAGGTGCTGACATGATGTCAGGATCCCTTTATGCCATTTGTAGCAATATGTGTTGGTCTTATTTTCTTCTTTTCAGATCCAGGTTCTAAATCAGGGGCAACAGGTCTAAAGCTATGAGGGGAAAAAAGAGTTTTGGGGAGAATAAAGACAGAAAAAAATGGCAGGTTTAATGACTTTTTTTTAGTACGCCTCATGGGCTTGCCTCCATACTACTTCCTTGAACATCTCTTTATCATATTCTAAGCCAAGGATTCTAAGCCAAGGATCAGGTGGCCAACAGGTAGGGCCATATCTGGCCTGCTGTCTAGTTTTGTACGTGGAGCTTTATTGGACTACAGCCATGCTTCCTCATTCTTGTATTGTGTGTGGGTACTTTTATGCTACAATGATGTTGTTGATAAGTTGTGGAAGAGACCACATGGGCAACAAAGCTTAAAATGTTTACTCTCTGGCCATTTACAGAAAAAGTCTGCTGGCCACTTACAGAAGAAAGTTGAATGAAACTAGTAGATTCAGAGTGGCTTGTTTACCAGGTAGTATGAAAGACAACGCATTGTGAAAACTGAGAAATGTATTTCAGCTTGTATTTTTTCTCATTTTCTTTTTTTTTAATTTCAGCTTTATTGAAATACAAATGATATAGGAACTCATAAAATATTTAAAGTATATGTATACCTATGCATTGTGAAATGGATTGGCCTCACCTAGTTAACATTCATCACCTCATTTATACAAATGAGTAAATTTCAATTATACAAGACAGTGTTATCAACTGTCATTACCATGTTTTATGTTAGATCCTGAGCCTTATTATCTTATAGCTGAAAGTTTATACCCTTTTATCAACTTCTCCCCAACCATCCTAGCCCCTGGCAACCCCTATTCTACCCTCTGGTTCTAGGATTTTGCCTTTTTTTTTTTTTTTTTAGATTCCCCATATAAATGATACCATGACAGTAATTGTATTTGCCTGCCCAGCGTATTTCATTTAGCATGATGTCCTCGAGGTCTATCCATGATATTGCAAATGGTAGAATTTCCTTCTTTCTCATGGCAAATAATATTCCATAGTGTGTATATATATCACACTTTTTGTCTCATTTTTCTTTCTGTAATATTTAGAGTAAACTTTTCTAATACTTAATATACATCTTGACAGGGGCGCCTTGGTGGCTCACTCAGTTAAACGTCTGACTTCGCCTCAGGTCATGATCTCCTGGTTCATGAGTTTGGGCCCTGTGTCGGGCTCTGTGCTCACAACTCAGAGCCCGGAGGCTGCTTTGGATTCTGTGTCTTCCTCTCTCTCATGCCCTGCCCCTGCTCACACTCTGTCAGTCTGTCTGTCTGTCTCTCTCTCAAATATAAAAATATATATATATATATAGATCTTGACAGTATTTAATGAATGTATGTAACCAAAAAGTATATATTTAATATATATAATATGCATTTCATGTAACATATTAACATATTAAATATATAGATATGTATCATATTCATATTAAATATATTTAAAATATATATTAAATCTATACATTATATTAAATCTATACATTTATTTATGATCTATTTTGTATTTAATATAATGTACAAACTATATATTATATTTTGAGAGAGAGACAGACAACAGAGACAGAACTTAAAATTTTGTATTGCTTGTCCGTCACTTTAGGACAATGTGTGTGTACTTAACTCCATTCTCCTTCCCATCTCAGCTGGCTAAGTGTGTCTGCTCCTAGTGTATACCTTTTATCACTGCATGATGAGGGTGGCATGCTAAATCTAACTGTTCATTTAGAGATAGATGTAAAATAATAAAAATTCTGCAGAAGGAAGAGTAAGGGAGGCAGGCTGCTGCCTGTGATTATTGAAGCCAGGCACATTGTAGAAGCATCAAAAGAATAAACAATCATATCTGTCTTATTTCTGAATTTTAAAAGAGAATGGTATTTCTATTCATCATTTATCTTACCCAGGATTTGAACAAATACAGAATTTCTGGCAGCAATTATTGATTTTTCAATATTTATAGAAAATGACACATGTTCTGCCAAATGTGATATTTAGTAAGTGAGGTGAGTTCTATAAATCCAGAGGATTGGGGATTGTGCTAGCAGGACAATTTGTAAAATATGTTAAAGCTGATTAATAAGAAATAGATATGTCAATGAGGTTTTAAAGTGAAGCAATACAGGCATGTTGGAACCCAGTGGGAATACCTTAGGCTTGATTCTACAAGGACTGACTGGGCTCAGAGCAGGGAAGCGGGATCAACCTTTCACACTCCTGGGAAAATTTTGTTGTGGGACAAAGAAACCTTTCCTTGGGGAGCAGCAGGTATGTGAGAGGAGGACAGTTTTTTTCCTGATGTTCTTTCTGTCAGTCTGACCGCCCATCTTTTTTTTCCTGTGTGGCTTGCTGCTTGGATCTGTTGGATTTTTCCCTCACTTAAAACATATATATGTGTATGAGAGTGAAAAGCTACTGTTATGCAGTTAAGATTGTTTAAGAAATGTGGAGCTGGGGCACCTGGGTGGCTCAGTCAGTTAAGCATCTGACTTTGGCTCAAGTTATGATCTCACAGTTTGTGGGTTCTAGCCCTGCGTCAGGCTCTGTGCTGACAGCTCAGAACCTGGAATATGCTTCAGATTCTGTGTCTTCCTCTCTCTCTGCCCCTTCCCCATTCATGCTCTGCTTCTCTCTGTGTCAATAATAAATAAACATCAAAAGAAATTTTAAAAAATGCCTTCAACTCTTGATTTTGGCCAGGTCTTGATCTCAAGGTTTGTGAGTAGGAGCCCTGCATTGGGCTTTGAGCTGACAGTGCAGAGCCTGCTTGGGATTCTCTCTTTCTCTCTCTCTCTCTGCCCTCCCCTACTCTCTCTCTCTCTCTCTCTGTCAAAATAAATTTATAAAATAGAAATGTAGAGCCCTTTAGGTAAGGGGTCCCTTGGAGAAATGATGGAGATCCTAAATCTTTATTCTTTTTTGTTTTATAAAATGTTTATCTATTTATTTATTTATTTTGAGAGAGAGAGAGAGAGAGAGTGCACACGTGTGTGGAGTAGGGGCAGAGAGAGAGAGAGAGAGAATCCCGTGCAGGGTCTGGATCGTTAGCACATAGCCCCATGAAGGGCTCAATGAGATCATGACCTGAGCTGAAATCAAGAGTTGGACAATTAACTGACTGAGCTACTCAGGCACCCCTAAATTTTCATTCTTATATGGAAGGTTTCTGGAATTTCTTGAGGTGGGTAGCCTGGGATTCTGCCCAAATTCCTAGGGCAGACAGTGCCCCCAGGCTTGCATTATAACATCTTGACTGGCAAGAAGAGAGATGGGGCAAGCAAAATGGCTTCCTGCACTGAATCTATTGATGGGAAAAGGGAAAGAGTAAGTCGATGTCTTCGACAAAATGGTGGTTCACGTTCTTCCCTCTCCTTGTCTACCTTGCTATGGCAAATTTATGTCCTGGGGAAAATGGAGAGAGAAACCTGTTTCAGAGTTGTGATACTGGAATCCTGGGTCAGTTTTTGTGTGGATCGGATAAGACAGTTTTACAGGGGGGACATTTTTTTTCTCATACTTTGAAGAACATTTACATTCTTGGCAAGTAGTTGTCCAAGTATCAGGGCAAAGAGCAGGAGATCTGGTCTCAAACTCATTACTTCAGATCAGATAGGCAGCCCACAACACTTAGCTGATGGCTTTTTTCCCAAGTACCCAATTTTCTAGTTATTGTGGGATGTACCAGACACAAGGGGGCACCACTGAGCTCTGGGTCCTATACTGAGACAAAAGAAATTAGCCCTTTTTTGAGATGGAGATTCTGGGATAAGTAGGAGAAAGGAGAGCTTCATAGAGAAGGACGAGATTTCTTGCTCTATTAGGACACTCTAATTACACTCGTATTACGCCTTGATGCAGTGCCATGCTAGCTTTTAAGAACAAGGAGGTTGAATTAGATGGGTGTGATGATAGGCTTACCCAAGTAGGCAATGAGAATTGATAAGATGGTCAAGAAAGTCTCCCTGCAATCCAATGTTAGAACTAATTCTTAGCAGGAAGGGAAGGGACTAGGGTTGTATCTAGGTACAAAGACCACTTGTGAGAAAGAGTAGAATACCATGAAGCATTGTGATCTGGGGTAGGCAGTTTGGTATGGCTGGTTAGAGGGATTCAGTGGGAGAGCAGGGATTCAGTGGGAGAGTCCTTGTGAGATCGAAAAGATTCAGGTCACCAGATGAAAGACCTTGAATGTCCAGGTAAGAAGTTTGGATTTTAGACAAAATGCAGTGAGGAATCATTAAAAGATTCTGTAAAAGGGTAACATGATTGTGGTTTTTTTTCTTCAAAGTTAACTTTGTTATGAGTTAAAATATATTGAAGATATAGAGGTGAGGCAACCCTCTGGGTAAGAATTGTAGTAACCCGGATGTATCATCAAACCACCATGTACACTCTCTGCAGTACTCATGTGATCTGGAATTTGGGCAAATGATATGCTTGTGTTTGCAGATAAATTTCCATGTATCAATCTCAGACCAGAGAATTTAGATGGGAAATCTGGTGTCTTTAACCTTTTGCCCCATTCAGCCCTAAGTGGTATCTTTTCTTCTCAGCTACTCAGTAAGTCTGCTTTTGTCCCTTTAAGTGTTAACTTGAATATTGATCATTCACTGTATATGATGATTGTGTTCCAAGATTCAGGATAAGTCCCAGTTATAAATAAATGTGCAGTAAACAGTGTTGTCTTCTAGTCAATGTATAACGTGATTTCTCTTCTTATGCCGCATGAGACTGTAGTTGCAAATCTTATTTGTAACCCAGGGTGCTCATTTATTTCTGGTCAGTTTCTGAAAGTTATTTTCTGTAGATCATGCCAGAAGAATCACAGTCCATGCTTAAGGCATGCTAACGGCTCTGAGAAGTCTTGCAGGAAGGAATCTGTCTTTGCTTTTTAACTCAGGATTTCTCAAACTTACTGGATCACAGAATCTCTTATGTAAATAATCAATTATAGTGTGCAGAACCAGTGTTTCAAACAATGTACTTTGGGACTTTCTGTCTTACATGACCAGATTTATAATAAAAATATTAACATAAAATAATATATGTTATAATATAAATAAAATAATATAATATTAACAGAAGCTTGACCCAAGGGTCATTCAGGCCTTTTTTGCATTGAACCTCATGGTTATTCAGTAATCCTTCTAGACTCTTGGGTAACATTTAGCTCTTTGGCGCCTAGAAAACAGACAAATGATATTCTGAGTAACTGAGGTAATCTTCCATCTTACAGAAATGCAAGTGAGAATATTAAGCCCTCATGACAAAAACCTGGGAGTTGATGACAAAAATGAATGCAGATTTATTGATGGAGATGGGGAAGAGGCACAGAGTGTGAGGCTCAGGTTTTGTTTTCTGGTCTGAATGTTCCGGACCAGGCTTAAGCCTTGGCTATATGTATCCTAGATAGGGTGCCTGCTTTGTGGAAGCAAAGCTGAGAAATCTTGCTGGGCTGAAAGGGTTAAAAACCTGCAGCCATTTAGTGATTTCAAAGGCAGAGTAATATAGGAATTAAAGCCCAGACTCTGGACCTACACTGCCAGGGGCCCCCACTTATTAGCTGTGTGACCCTGGACATGTTGATTAGCTTTTGTGCATCTCAGTTTCCTCCTCCATAAAATGAGACATATTACAGGGTCACCATCACAGAGTTGTTGAGAGGACTCATTGACTTAATTTTCATGAAATTCTGGAAATAGTGCCTGGCCTTGATGCTACATCGTACTTGATACCATGTGAGAAGGGAGGGATAATATGACATCATTCTTGCCCTCAAGTTCAACAGACTACTGTGAATACATTATAGTGATTTAGGGTGAGAAATTGATCTATAAAGGCATGCAGGAGAGAGGTAGAAATTGTTGGTTAAGAGAGCAATTTCCAGGGTCAAAGAGACACGGTTTCAAATCCTGGTTCTGCTACTACGAATAGCTTAGACAAGTGACAAACATTCTGAGCCTTATGTAGTCACTTGAAAAGTGACCACATGCTACAGTGAAGGTACAAATGCTGGATGTTGTTATTACTGAGCTGGCACAGAGGAGGGAAGAGATGGAGGAGGTGCCTTCTGATTTGGCCCGCCCACCTACTCTGGGGAGTCTTTCCAGTAGAATCCGAATGTCTGCCTGCCTCTGTTCTTACACAGTGAAGAAGTTGAGTTAGTGTGGAGGATGTGTCAGAGGGCCTTCCCAAGGTGCTTCCAACACTCCCCTCTGAGACAGAAGAGCCCAAGAGGCTTTCCAGGCCTGCCAAGCCATTTCCTTCAGGTTCTGTATTTTTCGGGTGCTCAGGGCTGAATTCAGCCCAGGAAATCCCAGAATGACCTAATAGTCTCCTCTCCATCTCTCCGAGCCCTGCAACGCTCTCCTTGTCAGAAGGCAGACAGAGGTGGTCGTCAGCACTGATGTAAGCTCTGGTTGACAGTCTTGCATGAGATATCAAGGAGTTGTCTCCTGGTCTTGGCGAATCTCACTGTGGCGGATCTTCAGCATCTGGGCTCCCTAGCTTGGAGTTTTGGTCTTGTCAGGTGGATGCCATCTGATTGAGCTCTTGCGAGGGCACATCTGGAAGGGCAGCCTGCAGCTTAGAAGGGGGCCAGGATGCGGTAAGCAGTGTTTTAGCCTTCCCAGCATGGAGCAGGAATAAATAGATCTCTGGCTACTGCGCTCTGGCTCTTCCCTTCTCTCATTGCATAAGAGGGACCCGGCCTTGCTTTCAGTGCTGGAGATTGGACTTTGCCTCCATGGATGGTGCTTCTGAAATGAAACACTACCCCAGGCTGCTCACCAGAACAGAAATGTCACCTGAAGGGAAGCCAGGACCCGTGTGGGCAGAGCTCTCTTTTGCACTTTTTCGCCTCACTCCTCCTTCCCACCTTGGGAGCCTAGAGGTCTTCTCCTCACACATGAAGGAGAGATTGAAGGCAGAAGCTGTAAATGCAGGAATGCAGGAGGAAGGGAGAGTGAAAGCATCTTTTGGTAAAAGTGGTTATTGGCTCCCTTTGGAGAGAGAACGCTTCCATCCAGCCTGGAAGATCTTAGCTTTAGGGATATGATTATATGATCAGGTCTGGCTGAGATAAGCCCCGGTGACTACCTGTGCCCTTGCACCCCTTACCCCTTTACTCCTTGGGCCCACACCTGTCCTGTGAAGGTATAGGGACTCTGATAGATTCCAGATAGAAGTGAGAGCTGGTGCAGGTAGATATTCAGGGTAGAAATTTGCTGGCATTTAATCAAACACATGTATACATGTGCCTTATGATTCAGCAAGTCATTTTCTGAGTATACATGAAAGTTTTACATGGACCTGTAAGGGGAAATGTATGGGGATATTTATTGTAGCATTGTTTGTAAAGATTGGGAAGCAATCTGGGTGATCTTGATATTCACCCCTGGAGCAATAAATAGGTACAATGTAGTAGGCTTAACCAAGAAGCACTACACAGTGTTTAGAAGCAAAGGAATAGACGTACAAATAGCAGCAATATTACAAGTGCAATAGTAGATTAAAAAAAAATTAAGACACAACCAAAGATTTATAGCCTAACACTATATTAAAAATGTACACAGAGGGGGTGCCTGGGTGGCTTAGTTGGTTAAATGTCCGACTTCGGCTCAGGTCATGATCTCACGATTTGTGAGTTCAAGTCCCACATCAGGCTCTCTGTTGACAGCTCAGAGCCTGGAGCCTGCTTCAGATTCTCTCTCTCTCTCTCTCTCTCTCTCTCTCTCTCTCTCTCAAAAATAAATAAACATTAAAAAAATAAAAAAATTAAAAAATAAATGTATACAGAGAAAGCAGCAATACATGTTTTATAAGAACCCATACAAATAAAAGGGTTAATATCAGATATGTTAGAATATTTGGGGAAAATGAGAATAAATAATACAAGAAAAATCTTATGAAAACCAATTATGCTGCTGTAGCAAGAAATGATGAATGTTATTACTCAAGTCCTCTAAAAAATAAGGTAAAAAATTTCCATTGGAAATAGTCAATGTTTAAAGTCACTTGGTGTCAAATGAGTAACAGCCAATGTGTCATTCTTGTTTTTGGCTAGTTTATCCCTGCACCTTGTCATTTGGAGCACTGAGTCACAGTTGAACTCCAAGTCAAACCTCCACTCCCCTGGAAACCCTGGGACAACTACAAGACTTGGCTTATAACGTTTCTCAGTTACTTTCTAGATCATTCCCGGAACATTCTAGCCTTTTGTGGCAGCAATTTTCCAGTCATTTTCACCTCTTCCTTCTCTTTATGCTCTTCAAGAAAAATAGTCCCTCTCCCTGAGTTGCTACTAACTCCCAGCTCATGTTAGAGCTCATCTCCAGATCATTCAAGGTTCCTTATGATAACATTCATACCTCTATCACTCTTATCTTTGGCTTACAATCTCCATATTTCAGGCTGCAATTTCTTCTTCCTTTTTTTATTTTTTTAATGTTTTTTTTTTTTTTTTTTTTTTTTTTTTTTTGAGAGAGAGGGAAAGACAGAGTGTGAGCAGGGGAGGGGCAGAGAGAGAGAGGGAGACAAAATCTGAAGCAGATTCCAGGCTCTGAGCTGTCAGTGCAGAGCCCGACGTGGGGCTCGAATCCATGAGAACCATGAGATAATGACCTGAGCCAAGGTCAGATGCTTAACTGACTGAGCCACCCAGGAGCCCCGACTTCTTTCATCTAATAATTTTATTAAATAAATGTATATTTTGAGCAAGTTCTTGGGTTTCATGTTGGGAGGAAGTGTGTGATAGAGTCTGTATTAGTTTCACAATGCTTCTGTAAGAAATTGCCATCAATTTGGTAGGTCAAAACCACACAAATTTATTATTTTACAGTTTGGAAGGTCAGAAGTCCAAAATCAGTTCTACTGGGCTACAATCAAGGCATCAGCAGGCCTTTGTTCCTTCTGGAGGCTGTAGGGGAGAATCTGTTTCCTTGTGTTTTACAGCTTTCAAGGTCACCTGCATTCTTTGACTCATGGCCTCTTCTTCCATCTTCCAAGCCAGTATCTTCTCTGTTCTTGACCTCTGCTTCCATTATTATATCTTCTCTCTCTGGCTCTCATCTTCCTATCAACCTGTTATAACTACTCTTGTGATTACATTGGGCTCATTCAGACACTGCAGGATCATCTCCTTTTTTTTTTTATTTTTTTTTTATTTTTTTTTTATTTTTTTAAACTTTATAGTTTATTGTCAGGTTGGTTTCCATATAACACCCAGTGAGGATCATCTCCTAATCTTAAGGTCCTTAACTTAATTACATCTACAAAGTCCCTTTTACTGTTTAAGATAATACATTGATAGGTTCCAGGAATTAGTACATGGGCATCTTTTGTAGAGTAATTGTTCAGCCTACTGCAGAGTCCTTGCCCTTAAGCCATCCATAGCTTAGCAGGGGACACCAAGCAACAGGTTGATAGGCAATTATTATAGAGTGATGAACGTCATGACCAGGGAAGTATGGGACGAAAGAAAGACATAATCTAATCTAGGGTTAGGGGTGGCTCCCCAGAGTTATGTTCAAGAGAAGTGTAAACTACCAGGGTTTGGTAAAATGAAGATAAATGGGCACCATGTACAGAGACCTAGAGATAAGAGTGAGAATTAGCAGAATTAAAGCTGACCTACTTCTTGCTGGCTCTGCTTATCCTCCCAGTTCCATCACACTGCCTTTGTTTATCTTCTCAGTCTTGTTCGTAATGCCTCCTTCACCACGCCACTGATCTGCTAAGCTTTCCTTCAGACTCTATACTCATACTCCACAGTTAGCATGACCACATCAAAAAACTCCTATAACTTTGTATATTTACTCTGTTTATACTCATTTTTAATTTAGCATACAGGTTATAAGCCTTCAAACACTGGTTAAAAGTATTTACTAGTGGTGCCTGGGTGGCCCAGTCAGTAAAGAGTCTGACCTCGGCTCAGGTCATGTTCTTACAGATTCGGCTCACAGCTGTCAGTGCGGAACCTGCTTGTGGTCCTCTGTCTCCCTCTCTCTCTACCCCTCCTCTGCTCATGCTCTTTCTGTCTCTCTCAAAAATAAATAAACATTTTTAAAAAAGTATTTTCTGGGGGCACCTGGGAGTCTCAGTTGGTTAAGCATCTGACTCTTGATTTTGACTCAAGTCATGATCTCATAGTTCGTGAGTTCAAGCCCAGGGTTGGGCTCTGTGCTGACAGTGGGGAGCCTCCTTCGGATTCTCTCTCTTCTTGTTCTGCCCCTCCCCCACTAGTGTGCTCTCTCTCAAAATAAATAAAATAAAAATTGAAAAAAAGCGGTTTGCATATATATCATTTTTCCCTTCTGAACTTGAGACAGGACTCAGTAGGAGACTGTAAATTCCTTTACCTCATGCTCCCTTCTCCTTCCAAACCATTTAGCACCAAGAACATAACAATCAGGAAATACTGAATGATTAAATGAGCAACAGCACGTCTAAATTTAATTGTATATCAGCTTCTGTGGCATAACATGAGAAATACATGGTTTCTCACATCGAGGTTTTTAATTTGATTTTTAAAGGATACAGTGAAGACATAATGAGTCAAAATATTCATCTATTCATTTAAAGTGACCATTGTAGGGGTACCTGGGTGGCCCAGTTGTTAAGCATCTGACTTTTTTGGCCCATGGTTCGTGGGTTTGAGCACCATGTCAGGCTCTGTGCTGACAGCTCATCAGCCTTACTCATGCTCTGTCTCTCTCTGTCTCTCAGAAATAAATAAAGTGACCATAATAAGTACATGGATCCAAAATAATATTTTTTGTTGATAATGGTTAATTATAGTAAAGACTGACTCAATATTAACATGATGAAGTAGTGATAGAATGTGTGTATTCACTGTTTTGTTATAGAGATAAAGAGGGATAGATGGTGCAGAATTGGATGGAAGAGGACAAATTTATGGTTATCATTATTTCTCATTGTGTACAATCCCTATATAAGATTTAAATATCAAGTAAGGCTCATGGAAAATATCCTGTGTGAAAAAAATTCAGAATCTCCACTACCTACACCATGACATAATTCCTACCTAGATGAGATCATACTTTCATCCTCTAGAGAACAAATGTGTATCTGTTTCAGTCTTCCAAAAAACATCTTTCTTGAGCAAAATACTCTGGTATAGATAAAATTTACATCTCATCCAAAAATAAGCTAAATGTAATATTTAGGGAAATTTTAAAAATCAAATAATTTTGCAGACAGTGTTTAACCACATCCCTGCCCCTGCCCCCCCCCCCCGCCCCGTACTCCCTACTACCAAGTTTTCTTTGTTTTCAGAGGCTGTAATCAACAAGTTTGTAGCACCTCCTTGTGTATCTGGCTCTTAAAGACTTTGAAACTAGACCCTACACTGGAACTTTCACTTCACCACCTTCTCCTCCACGACAGTATCCCTAGCTTATTTCTACCTTCAGGTTTGGACTCCCAGGAGATTTTCTTATCTCCTGATCTGGGGAGCCAGCTCAACTCTTGTGCTCAACTGACTACTTATTAATAACTTCACTGTCGTCCTGTTCATGTCCATTCCTCATTCACTCTGACTATTTTGCGACTTAAGATTTTTCCAATGGTCCCATACTTTACAACAACAAAACTGGACTGTCATTACTTTCTTGTGTGAGACCACCAGGACAAATCCTGTCATAATTTTCTTTCCTTTTTACCTTAGGCATCATCAGATGATCATAGCTTCCAGATAATCTGTCACCCAAACAATTGAAATTGAGGTTATGCACATGATAAAACAAGTCTTAGGAAATAGAAACAAAATTGGGGGGTGCCTCTCATTTATGGAGTATTTATTTTCAACCTCATTACATGGATATCCAGTTGTTTACTTGACTTCTCTTAGGTATCTCAAAGGTACTTAACACTTGAAATGTCCAGTCAGTCTATGACCTCTGCTCAAAGCCTGGTCCTTTACCATTCCTTATTTTGTGAATAGCACCACTATCTATCAAGTTGCATAATCCAGAGATCTGGGTATCCTCCCTCTTTCTTACTCCCCACACCCAATACAGCATTACCACATGTTGATTTTACCTCATTAATGTGTCTTGAATTCATCAGCTTAGTCTCACCCACTACGAGTCCAGCTGCCCATCATCTGAGTCTTTCTCTTTATGGAAGGAATGATTATTTCCCTCATCCCAGCTACTGTAATAGTTTCCCAAGGTCCCACCCTTTATTCTGCCCCTCCTCCAATCCACTTATTAATCTTTATGAGAGTGCTCTTTAAACTATGTAAGTGTAAGCTCTAAGCTGGTGGAGAATATAGAGACCCTGAGCTTGTCTCATCCCTGAAATGCAGCTTAAGCAGCACCAAACCATTTTGAACATCTAGGAAATTGATCTGAAGATTAACACAACAATTTGCATAGCTTGAGTCACAGAACTCAGCAGGTATGCAGGACAGAGAGGTGAACTGGAGGAGAGAAAAGCCACAGAGGATAGGGAGCTGTTATTGTGGAGAGAAGACAAAGAGAAAGAGGGAGAGTGCAGTACATCAGGATCCTGCGAGGAAAGCACTCCCCTGAAAGAAGCTACAAAGAAAGCGTGAAAACACTCGCAAGGAACTTGACAAGAAATCTGCCCCCCCAAACCACTGACAGGAAGAAAGGAGAGGGTTTCAATACCACCAGGATGCTATAAACAGTGGGGTGCAGAGTCTGAAGTTTTCTGGAGCTCAGTGCCTGGTGGTGCTCTGGTGAGGAAGCAGGGCAGATACCGAGGAGCAGGCAGCGGGGTCTGAGAGTTTCATGTGCCACACAGGGAGAAGCAGTTCCCCTGCTTGGAGCGCATTTGGTAGAGGCTATATGGCCTCCCCACAGGCTAAGGCCCCAGTGGACCCCAGGGAGTAGCCACGTTTGCTGGTATTGGGACAAAGACACCAGAGTGTGGTGAAACCTGGCATGAGCTATGTGTTGTGTGATTTGCCACAACCTCTGAACCTCTGTGGCAGTGCGATTGCTCAAATGTTTTCTGGGCCCTGCCGGCCCCTGGCTATTGCTCACCAAGGCCCTCCCCTAGAGAGCTGGCCTGGGTCCAAGCTGCAGGGGTCTCTGAAGCATGGGGTTTCAAAACACAACCCCATCTGAGATAAAACTCTGGAGGAGGTGCTGCCTGGCAGGCAGACAGCTTGGACACAGATGAGGTAGAGGTGGGGAAGCCTGAGACAAAGAAGGGGTGCTTGATCATGTGTCCCTGAGAACGCGAAGTTCCTGCACCAAAGACTAGGAAACTGGGTGAAGCCTTTTCCACCTCTTGCGCTCACACATGTACGCCACACTGATCCACACCAGTAAGCTAAACAGCACTACCTAGTGGAGACCGGAACCATTACACCAAGCCCCACCCAAGTGCGCCCTCTAAGCACATCCCCTAGAAGGACAGCACGTCACTCCACCAGCTTGATGTATGGACTGCAGAAAGCTTCATAGTTTCAGCTCTAGGGGAAATGATGTAACTTCATTCGGGTTTCATTCTGTTTGCTGGTTCACTTATTTGTTCATTTCTTTGCTTCTGATTTTGCTTAAATTATTTACTTTTTTCCTTTTCTTCATTTTGGATACAGAAAAAGAAAAAACTATTTTTCTTTTTTTTACTTTGTTTATTATTTTTTAATTTTAGCTTTCCCCCTAGGGTCAGGAGCACTATAGGGATGTCCACTCTCACCACTGTTATTCAACATAGTATGGGAAGTCTTAGCCTTAGCAATCAGACAACCCAAAGAAATAAAAAGCATCCAAATTGATAAGGAGGAGGTCAGACTTTCACTCTTCGCAGACAACATGATACTCTATATGGAAAACCCAAAAGGTTCCACCAAAAAACTGCTAGAACTGATCCATGAAATCAGCAAAGTGACAATATAAAATCAATGTACAGAAATCCATTGCATTTCTATACACCAATAATGAAGCAGCAGAAAGAGAAATCAAAGAATATATCCCATTTACAATTACACCAAAAACCATAAAATGTCTAGGAATAAACCTAACCAAAGAAGTGATAAATCTATACACTGAAAGCTATAGAAAGCTTATGAAAGAAATTGAAGAAGACATAAAGATATAGAAAAATATTTCATGCTCATGGATTGGAAGAACATATATTGTTAAAATGTTGATACTACCCAAAGCATTTTACATATTTAATGCAATCCCTATCAAAATAACACCAGCATTCTTCACGGAGCTAAAACAAACAATCCTAAAATTTGTATGGAACCAGAAAAGACCCTGAATAGCCAAAGCAATCTTGAAAAAGAAAACCACAAAGAAGAAGAAAAGAGGCATCACAATCTTGGACTTCAGGTTGTATTACAAAGCTGTAATCATCAAGACAGTATGGTACTGGCACTAGAACAGAGACTTAGATCAATGAAACAGAATAGAGAACCCATAAACATGGCCAACCAATCTTTGACAAAGCAGGAAAGAATATCCAATGGAAAAAAGAGTCTCTTCAACAAATGGTGCTGGAAAAACTGGACAGCGACATGCAGAAGAATGAACCTGGACCACTTTCTTACACCATACACAAAAATAAACTCAAAATAGATGAAAGACCTAAACGTAAGACAGGAAGCCATCAAAATCCTAGAGAAGAAAACAGGCAAAAACCTCTTTGACCTCAGCTGCAGCAACTTCTTACTCAACATGCCTCTGGAGGCAGGGAAACAAAAGCAAAAGTGAACTGTTGGGACCTCATCAAGATAAAAAGCCTTCTGCATAGTGAAGGAAACAATCAGCAAAACTAGAAGGCAACCTATGGAATGGGAGAAGATATTTGCAAATGACATATCAGATAAAAGGTTAGTATCCAAAATCTGTAAAGAACTTATCAAACTCAACACCCAGAAAATAAATAATCCAGTCAAGAAATGGACAAAAGACATGAATAGACCCTCTTCCAAAGAAGACATCTAGATGGCTAACAGATACATGGAAAAAATACTCAGCATCACTCATCATCAAGGAAATACAAATCAAAACCACAATTAGGTACCACCTCACACCTGTCAGAATGGCTAACATTAACAACTCGAGCAATGACAGATATTGGCGAGGATGCAGAAAAAGAGGAAACTTTTGCACTGCTGGTGGGAATGCAAACTGGTACAGCCACTGTGGAAAACAATATGTACGTTTCTCAAAAAATTAAAAACTAGAACTACCCTATGTCTCAGTAATTGCTCTACTAGGTGCATATCCAAAGGATGCAGGAGTGCTGATTCGAAGGGGCACATGTACTCCAATGTTTATAGCAGCACTATTGACAATAGTCAAAGTATGCAAAGAGCCCAAATGTCCATTGACTTATTAATGGATAAAGAAGATGTGGTATATATACATATATATATGTATATCTATACATATATATATATGTACACACATACATATTTACAATGGAATGATACTTGTGATAATAAAGAATGAAATCTTGCCATTTGTAACAATGGATGGAACGAGTATGTATTATGCTAAGTGAAATAAGTCAGAGAAAGACAAATATCATATGATTTCACTCATGTGAAATTTAAGATACAAAACAGATGAACATAAGGGAAGGGAATCAAAAATAATATAAAAACAGAGACGGAGACAAACTATAAGAGATACTTAAATATAGAGAACAAACTGGGTGTTGCTGGCAGGGTATTGGGTGGGGGGAAGGGCCAAAGAGGTGTGGAGCATTAAGGAGGACACTTGTTGGATTGAGCACTGGGGGTTATATGAAAGCGAAGAATCACTAAGCGCTATTCCTGAATTTTTTTTTAATGAATGACTCAAGCACCAAAGCAATTTAAAAACCTTTAATGTTTATTTATTTATTTATTTATTTAAGAGAGAGAGAGAGAGAGAGAAGCGGAGGGACAGAGAGAGAGGGAGACATAGAATCCAAAGCAGGATCTAGGCTCTGAGCTGTCAGCACAGAGCCTTACATGGGGCTTGAATCCATGGACTCTGAGATCATGACCTGAGCTAAAGCTGGATGCTTAACTGACTGAACCACCCAGGTGACACATTCAATGCAATTTTAAATGTACTTTTTTTCAAAAAAAAATAAAATGTTGAACCAAGAGAAACATTTAAAAATATGTGAATTTTATCATGGAAGTATTCTTTAAAACATCCAGTGGCTTTCTCCTGCTTTTAGAATTAAAATGCTGCCATGGCTTACACTGACTTGCCTGGTTTGGTCACTTCCTACCTCACAGCATTCAACATCTGCACTCTGCCCACCAACTTGCTCTAGCAATGCATTTTTTAGTTCTTTCTACTTATTATTCTCTGCACCCCGGCCTTCCACTAAAGTATATTACAATTTCTGTACTCTCTACAAGCCATACCCTTGCCCCTCCCCCCTTGACTAGTTTTATTATTCTAACATTTTCATTACTCAGGGAAATCCCTGAGAATTCCCAGTGGGTCAATCCTTCCTTTTTGGACTGACAGAGCACAATGAATTTCTTCCTAACACTTGCCAGAATTGAAATTTTACATTTTCCTGTCTAACTCTTTAATTCATGTCAGTTTTTCCTACTAAACTGTAAGTTCCATGAAGGTAGACCATGTCTCATTATTGCTTCCCCAGATTTTGGTAAAGAGTAGGAGCTGAATAAATATTTGGTAAATGAATGACATACAGGCTCTTAGAACCAACACCTAATGACTGCTGTCTAAAATGAAATAGGATTTACTCGCGAAAGTGGCAAAAGTGCCCGCATATTTTAAAAGAACAGAGTGACATATGACTACAAATGGGTCAAGAAAGAGAGCTCAAGTGGCTCCATTCAAAATGCATTTCTGAGAGTAGCTGGAACAGGCTGGTTTGGTCAGAAAAACAGAACCACTACAAAAAACATAGAAGTAAATGTTTTAATATGGGAATGAGCATGTATGCAAATACAGGAGGAGCTGGGGAGTGAAGGCTACAGGAAGAGGACTGGAGAAACCTTCACTAACTACTTCAGTCCTCAGCACTGGCATGGGGGCACTCATGGGAGCTTTTGAGGAAATTTGACAAACAACTTGAGTCTAGCGACTATAAGGAGGGATGTCCTGGCAAGTCCAGCTAAGCTGCTGTGATTAGAGAGTAGGAGGCTTCTGGGAAGGTCTGGAAAACTGCCAAATCTGTGGAAGCTGCCTTGTCTGACCCTCATGGCCTCTTAAGATTAATGACCTCAGCTTATTTGTACTTTCCAAATCTCATATTTGCAAACTCACTGACAAACTCTGACTTAAAACAATACAATAAAAGGTTTCTAGGAAGCACTTGAAAGTGATACTGGTTCTGACAGTTTGGTAGTAGAGAAGGTTATCTCTTGATTTTATTCCAGGGCTTTCTTTGGGTACATCATTTTGAACCAGGACTAGTAAAGGAAAACTCAGTTCTGACATCTACTCCAGATTTTTTTTTGAGGTACCAAGGTTGTAGATTAAAAAAAATAAGTTTTAACATGCACTTATTAATCTTCAGGTGGAATCCAGATTTTCTGGCCTTTGGAATGGTTTTCAAACGACAAAATAATAAACGTATAATCTGAGTCTAAAGGATTATTATATGGCATATGAGCCTGACTCTATGCAACCATTTCTCTTCTTTGGTCTGGACTTTCTCTTCTATAGAAGAAATGAAATCCCCCTTCCCTTATGGTACATTACGGTACTAATTGCACTGTTTGTTTATGGTTTATGGTTTATTATCTATCAGGTTCAGTGATTTCTGTACAGAGCTCTTATCCATACAGTTGCCAAGAAAGACTGGCGGAAGCAATAATGCATCTTTGGGTGTTATGAGGGTCAAAAGAGATATCTATAATGCACACAGAATATTGCCTAATACCGAATAGGCATTCAAGGGACCTGCTCTCCTGTCATACCTCATAAATGACAGTGTAAAGATTGAATACTTTGCTTATCATACATATTTTTAAAAACTTAGAAGTCATTATGAAATTATCCTCATAAATAGGAATGGTTAATTATAAAAAAAATAACAAATGCTTTATTTAATCTTTAGTTCTAATCTATTCTTGGCATATATTCTATCATTGGCCTCTCTATATGTGTCAATAATGAGTAATAAGGATAGCATACTACCGTAATCTTCATGGTTAATTTTCACTTTTCAAAGTATTTTTACAATGTAATCTCATTTTATCTCCCCATCAACCCTTTAAGATAGGCTGGCCAATAATTATTATGTTCATCTTAGAGGTGTGGAAACTAAAACCTTTGGCTGGTTAATGAAGAAATAAGTTCTATTTATTGGGTTCTTATAATATCCAGGGAATTTTTAGTCTCTATTACATTCTTACAGTGAGTTTCCCCTTGTGTAGACATAAAGTAAACTCATAATTTAAATAACTAAATTTATACAGCTGGTGAGGACATTCCAATCTGATAGTTCAAATCCAAGGCTGTGTGGCTTCAGAGTTCTTCTTTACATACTCGCACTCGAAATCTATGATGAGTCAAGGGTACAGCCTCAACTAGGACCTTGGACTCTGGTCCCTTTTCCAAATGTATAAGCTAATCAATAACATATTACTGAACTAAAAACTCTGGTTATAGTACATATTATAAAATTAACCATTAGGAAAAGAGTTGTAACTCTACTGGAATTATTTTTTTTAACACAGTGTTATAGTAAGGATGTTATGCAAATGAACAGGCCTATTCCTTTTTCTTCAGTGAAAGGTTTAGATACATAATTTTAGTTCTTTTATATTTGCATTTATCTATTTATTTTTTTGTTTCTTAACAGGGTTCTGTTGTGTATTTGTTTGTGTATGTGCACATATACTTATGCACACCATATATATGTACAGCTAATTGGGCTCTATCCAAACAAAGAATTTCTATTTTGTATGCTGAGAGTTCTAGCTACTATAGATTATAAGGGATTAAGATGGTGATTATCTCTGCCTTCCGTGTGGTTACTGAGACCATTTAAAAAATCCCAGCCTCTGCAATGGACTCTGCAATGTCTCCTTATCTTAAAGGTTACTCATTAGCAACTTTAAACTTGCTGAGAAATTTACCTCAGTAATACCCCTTGGTTCAGAGCTCCATAGATTAAATTTACATTTGTAAAGATCACTTTCCTTTGATCTAAACACTGTCATAGTCTTGTATTATAGGACAGGGTTAATCGGATCACACCATTAGTTTAATATATATATATATATATATATATATACACACACACACACACACACACACACATATACATACATAATATACATATATGTATATATATATTCATATCTTTATCTCATCTCTTTTTATTTTTCCCCTTTTCAAAGTCTCTTAAATCATATAGCACATGCAGAATGTATTTTAAAAACTTCTCTGAAAAGCTAAATTGCTCTGAGTTTAGAAACTGGCATAAACACTATTAATAAGAGCTTCTCTCATGCTATAAAGAAGTGTTCCTTAAACACGGGCACACACATGATGAAAAGAGCTAAAAGTGACAGTGCTGTAGTTAGGAACGATCTTAGCAGACTGCTTTATTTATATGGGAGTGGGTTCAAAAAAATGCTTTCGCATTTGGAAATTAGAGTATCATTGGTGTCCCGTGAGAACAATTTTTGTAGAATCCTGGAGCTGAAAGCTGAGTCCCATGTACTGAAGAGGGTCAGTGAAGTGAAAGTAGAGCTGGATGCTCGGTTATACTTTCAAAGTATTGAATAGGGAAGACTGGCAGCTTGTAGGAGAATTGGCATTGACAGAAGACCTGGATGTATTAGAAGATAAATATGCTAACTCTTGAATAGACTGACATTATTTCATGAATGGAATATTTTCAGTATGGGTATTTGCTTATTTACTGATTCATCTAAACAGACTACTGAATACTTTAAAAATACCATGCCTTTCCAACTCCCTCCCTTTGTCCTCCCTTTCCTCCCTCCCTCCCTCCCTCTTTTCTTCCTTCCTTCCTTGTTTCCTACCTTATTGCCCTTCCCTTCTTTCATTAATAATATTGTTGAGCACCTACCATGTCCCTGCAGTGTTGGTCTCTGATAGTACATCATGACGAAAACATAAGTCATGTCCTCAGTGAGTAGAAAAACTGTGACAGAGCCACTATCTCTCAACATAAAATCACCTGTCTAAAGAAGAGCTCAGGAAAGGGAACCATGATGTGTTTTTAGTTAGTTCACTTGGTTCCAAATGATCACTGGTCATTTCAAAATGCTTCAAGCCATGTCCTTAATAACCTGTTCCAAAACGTTGCTGGGATAAGTATTGGGTTTGTACTTTCCAAATCCACGATGGGGTGGGAGAGCAGTTTTCCTCATCAGTAATCTAGCATCTTTTCAATTTGCTGTGGATTTTCAGAGATTTCATAATGTAACTCTTTGAATATATCTGGGTTACAGTATTTTTTTTTTTTTGTCTAGTTCATTCTGGTCCAGAGACTCTTACTATCTTTTCATCTACCTTACCCCCTATTTCTCAATTCACTTTAAAGATGAGTCTCTACAAAACAAAAACAAAAACTGAAAGCAAAATAACCATAGTGTAATAACTGGGCTGTTTTTGCTATTTTAAAAAAATGCTTTCAGAGTTTCAGAAAGGTTGCAAAAGTAGTTCAAAAACTTTTTTTCTGAACCCTTTGAGAGGAAGTTGTACTCATGATGCCTCAACACCCTTAAATACTTTAGTGTGTGATTCCTACAAGCAAGGACTTTGGCTTATCTAACCTCAGTGAGATTATCAAAATCAGGAAATTGACATGAATAATTACTACCACCTAATCCACATAACTCATTCAAGTTTTGCCAGTTATTCCAATAATGTTCTTGAGGATCCATTCCCAAACCATGTGTTTTATTTATTTGCCATAGTTCTTTCCATAGTCTCTTTTAATTTGGAAAAGGATCTTTAGTTTTCTGTTTCTTAGCTTTAATAACCCTGATATTTTAAAAAATTATGAGCCAGTTATTTTTATATTTTTTCTGTTTGATTTTTTTCTGATGCTTCCTTGTGATTTTTAATTTAACTAAAAAAAATATATATACACACACACAGTGTAGACATACAGTGTGCTCTTGGTTTTGGGGGTAGATTCCCATGATACATTTCTTACATGCAACACCCAGTGCTCATCCCAAAAAGTGCCCTCCTCAATGCCCATTTCCCCGCTCCCCCACCCCTCCATCAACCCTCAGTTTGTTCTCTGCATTCAAGAATCTCTTATGGTTTGCCTCTCTCTCTGTTTGAAACTATTTTCCCCCTTCCTTCCCCCATGGACCTCCGTTAAGTTTCTCAAGTTCCACATAATGAGTGAAAACATATGGTATCTGTCTTTCTCTGACTGACTTATTTCACTTAGCCTAATACCCTCCAGTTCCATCCACATTGCTGCAAATGCCAGGGTTTCATTCTTTCTCATTGCCAAGTAGTATTCCATTGTATATAAAGCACATCTTTATCCTTTTATTAGTTGATGGACATTTGGGCTCTTTCCATAATTTGGCTATGATTGTGGTCATAAAATTTTGGCATGGATATCAGTGTGATTTTTTCACTGTGACCTATCTGGTTACTTGCAATTTCAGTTTGTCTGAATATAAGTGATGTTAACTTTGATCTTTTCCCTATTCTAAAGTGACTCTTCCCTTTGTGTTAGTATTTTTGGAAGATACTATGAGACTATGTAAATATCCAAATTTTACCCATAAGTCATAGCATCTATTGGTGCTTTCAGCTAAATTAGTACCATGTTGGTTGCCCAAATAATGGTTTTTAAATGTCATTCCTGCAAAATGTATTAGTTGCCATTCCACTGTAAATCAATAATTTCTCTCCTCATTCTTCAATTTGCTTATCTACATCAGTTTTGGCCTACATACTTCCATTTTATTTGATTGGTATCATTTGTTGTTATTGTTACCAAAAAGCTTGGCATCATTCTTCAGGTTTCGTTTTTCTTTCCCTCACACCCTATAATCTAATCTATCATTTAGACCTGATGGGAGTACCTTCAAATCACTTGTACAATCTGTTGACATTTTGCAGTTTCGTTACTCCCAAGGAAGTTTAAACTATCTTTATCTTCTGATTTATTTTAGTGACCTCTTGCCACATTTATTTTAGTGTGGTCCCCTTGCCATACCTTCCCTGCCCCTCTACAGTCAGTATTTCATGCAGCCATCGAATGATCTCTCCAAAATGAAAATCACGTCATGTCACTCACTTCTTTGCTTGAAATCACCTAGTGACTTCCCGTGCCTTTGGAATAAATTTCAAATTCTTTACTTTGGACAGTTCCATAAGAGCTAGCTCTACTTAACTCTCAAACTTTATTTCACTTATTTCTACCCTATACTTATCATGCTCCAGCTGTTTATGGTATTAAACTGTTTTTAATACATGCCCAAAGATGAAAAATTCTAGGCTTTCTTTGTATTTGCTGATTACGCTTCTTCCTGTGATTTGCTTCTTTTCCCATTCAGGCAGCAGTTTAAACTTTACTCATCAGAAAGGTCTGCCTTGACCATCTATATTGAAATAGCTCCTCTTACTAGATTGTGACACACTGCATTTTCTGGTATCACCTATTGCTATATCCCCAGGGGTTACCAAAATGTTTGGCACAGAGCAGGTGTGAAATCAGCATTTGTTGAACTTTTTTTATATTGTCCATTACCATTACACCACCATCCTCAAGTAGATGAGTGGTTATTTGTTATATCGTTTATGCAAGAATACATATCCATATAAATGAAAAATAAATAATAAATGTAAATCAAAAGTACTATCTGTTGTCTTCAGCATTTTTAATAGGCTCATATTTTTGAAAGCCATGTACAAAGATAACAGAATGGTCATTATTATTAATAGTGCCAAAAATATTGGCGTAAAGTTTTATGTGTAAGACAAAAGCATATATATGCTATAGGTAGGACAATAAATGGTTCAAGGAAAATTCTTGGGCTTTCACTTGAGCAAGTGACACTTTGTGTGATCATCACCAGAGTCACTGTCTCATTCTGAGATTATCAAAGAGTTCCCCATACATCCATAACTACTGCAGAGCGAGATGTTCATTTTATACATTCTCTCATCTATTATGAGAAATCTTCCTTTTGAGGATTTCTGACCATAGGATCATATATTTTTCCTTTGAAACTTTAGAAATCTGACTTCCTAAATTCTAGGAAGTATCTGATAATATCATATCTTCTATTTCTGTAGTGGTTGGATAATTTAACTTATGAAATTATATAATGACCTACTATCTTCATGAATTCCTATCAATTTATATATCACCAATAGTTTCCCTAAAATCTGATTCAGATAGTCTTATTTCCTCCTCTGATTTCCAAAAGATGGAATGGCCAACAAGGAACGGAAACACTTATCAAGGCACTGCTTCTAGAAGAATGAGACTTGCAGATGTCAAGAGAATTGATTTTTTTAATATATTTTATACATTTTAAACTGTGTCTGTTGGTAAGGCCTTTGTACTCAGAAATGCATATAGATTATGCTATAAAACTTCTTTTTAAATTCTTTCTTAGTGAACAAACTTTGCAAATTGGTGAGAATCCCAGATATGTGCCATGTCTTTCTAGGTTTGAGTTTCCTAAACTAGCAACACATTAGTGGCTTTGCTCAATTACTATTAGGTTGTTCATTCTTTGTATAGATTTTGCTAAACTTCCCTTCATTTATAGTGTTTCAAAAAGTTTTTTTGCATGCACACACGTGGATTCATGAACCATTCCATTCTATAAGATTTCTTACTAAATGTCTTATTTATTTTTATAAGAACTATGCTAGGCACATAAATAAATAGATGGGTAACCTATTTTATAAAAGCATTATACCTTTTTCCTATTGTGCATGCTGGGCAGAATATAACTTCACTTCTTAACTGAATTTTAAAGTGATTTCTTGACATAAGTGCTTAGCACCCTCTGAATTAGAATAACAAAATATAGCTAAGGGAAAGTTTTGAAAAGACTTTGGTTTTTGGGTAAAGAATAGATTATATAATGGAATACTACATGGCCATGAGAAAGAATGAAATCCGGCCACTCGTAGCAAAGTGGATGGACCTCGAGGGTGTCATGCTCAGCGAAATAAGTCAGGCGGAGAAGGACAGATACCATATGTTTTCACTCATAGGTCTAACAGGAGAAACCTAACAGAGGACCATGTGGAGGGGAAGGGAGGAAAAGAGTTAGGGAGAGGGAGGGAGACAAATCATGAGAGACTCTTGAATACTGAAAACAAACTGAGGGCAGAAGGGGGAGGGGGAAAGGGCAAGGGGGGTGATAGTCATGGTGGAGGGCACTTGTGGGGAAAAGAACTGGGTGTTATATGGAAACCAACTTGACAATAAACTATAAAAACAAAACAAAACAAACAAACAAAAAAGAATAGATTGTAGAGGGGCAGAAGAGGTGCAAAGAAGCCATTAGGAAGCTATCTTTGCAAGCATCTTGGTGAAAATGGTGGTGGCTTGAACTAGGATAGTCATGGAGGTAGCAAATAGTGCAAAGTTTCAAAATACACTTTTGGAGTGCTATCAGTAAGTCTTATTCATGGATTGAATGTAGGTGCTAGAGGAAAAGAGAACACGCTTAAAGGAATTGTTAAAAATCATTTGCAAACCAAAACAGATGCGTTTTTTCTCCTCTGAATATCATTCTGAACTGCTGAATTTTGCTCAGACATTTTATTTGGACATATAATCAAGCATTTTTAGTAACCAGGTCTTTGGGACAATTAGGAGGCCAATGAATATTCTGAAATTGCACACAAAATTTTAAATTTATGCACGTGCTTTTCCTAAGGAGAAAGTCACAGCTTTCATCTCAAGGAATTCTTTGAACAAAAACAAGTTAAAAATGTCTATTAGTCCATTATCACACAAAATGCAGTACAACAAACCACAATAAATCTCAGTGGCTTAAATCACCATGATTTGTTCTCTCGCACATGCTTCTGTGCCAACCAGGGTTGTTCTGCTGATGTCTTTTGGGGGAACCTACACTTTGCTCCAGATCATGGGTTCAGGTCAGATCTGTTTCTTGTGCCACTAATCCTTCTGGATCTGTTGACTTACCTAGGACATGTCTTCATGGCAGAGGTACAAGAGGTACAAGAGTGGAAGCCCAGCCCTATGAGCACATTTCAAGCCTCTGCTTGTGTAGCATCTGCTACCTTTCCTTTGGTCAACGCAAATTACATGAGAAATCCCAAAGACAAGAAAGGGGTGGGGAAGATCACTGCACCTGTAAGTGGGAGGGACAGTCACATGGCAAAGGGACATGCAAAAGCCATAAGGCCAACTAATATCTTGTTTGTTTGTTCCTGGTTTTTTATTTCCCTTTATAAGCATGTACTACTGAAAAAGTCACCTTGGCATTTTGTGGAGAATGAATACACCACTTTCTCCCATTCTTGAAGCACCTCCTGCCTGGGCTTTGTACTTGAAATCTTTCTCAACTCAGGCCCTGATCTTTGGATGTGGCTTGATGGGGACGCACATGACATCCTGAATTTTATCTTTCTAAATGAGCTTAACTAACTTAGTGTCCAACCCCAGGACTTAGTAAGATGAAATGTTTTTGCCCTGCTTGACTTCACGCTTCATTCCGACAGCTTGTAGTCAGATGTGAAAGAAACAAAAATTCAATGAAACTAACACACACACACACACACACACACACACACTCTGTAAAGAGACATTTTTACTCCTGTGATACCACTTTGATTTTCCAGCAGCTAGGTATTCCCTGGGGCTATTAATAAAGGGTCTCAAAACTCAGAATATCTTCTCTTTTCCTCAAAACTTCAGCTTGTTCCAAAAAGGAAATATACTGTATCTTTTAAATGAAAATGCAAGCAATGAGATGATCTAATATAAAATCAGCAAAATACTGTATGCTCCCGTCTGCCTTGGCCAACAGGATTAAAACTCATTTGTGGAGTCAGAAACTCCCTGTAATCACACCCAACCAGACTTCCAATCAGAGCACTTGGTTTCAGATGTATTTAAAAATGTTTCCTTTTATTCTCTAGGTCTTTCTTGAAGAATAAACTTTGCAGTTTCTTGAAAGCATCTCCTCTGGTGTGCACATGTGGTTTTTAATCTTTTCCTCTCACCAGGGCAAAGATGGAAAGGATCTGTAATTAGTGACTTGAAAAATATTAAGCTGTATTTAAAGAAAGAGACCCTAACAGCGAAAAAGCTCCACATAACCAAACGTCTTCTTTAATTGAAGGAATGCTAGAGAATTCTGCAAAAATTGCTAATATACTGAGGCAGTTTCACATTAACTCGTATAAGGGTTATGGAGGCCTGTGTATTGGTGTTTTACTGGCTCTCCTGATGCTGGTTATAGAGTCAAAATAGTCTAAAGGTGATCAATAATTAATCTTAGATGTTTAAGGTATGTTTTTATTTGGTGGCAGGGGACTCACCTAGATGACCTCTTTGTATCCTTTCCAATTTAGACCAAGCCAAGTTGACTTCATTAAATAGGATTCTCTTTCTCCTTCAAAGTTATCCATGTTTAGAGAGAAAGGATGTAAGTCTATCTCTGCCTATTGATTTCTTTCCTTGTAGAATGTGTGAAGGGGAAACATCTTGCAAGATCTTTCTTTGGCACAAGAATAAGTAGACAATCTAATTTTAAAGGTGCCAAAACATAAAGGAATACATATGAGGGTCTGCAGTCACAGTGGTTTACATTTGAATCCTGACTCCATGGCCTACTCTGTGGCTTTGGGATTGTGGGTAAACTGGTTTAACCTCAGTTTTCCTCAAAGGTTTTTATAGGGATCATGAGTAGTCCTCATTCCAATTCCTGCACAAAGTGAGCCCTTTAACACATTATTTAATAAATTGCTGTCTCTACTGGCTTTGTTTAAAACTTCAGAAATTAGTGGTAGTGTAGGCTATGAAAATGAGTGAAATGTTAGTTTTAATTTGTTGGTTAAAAATAACTTTGAATGTACTATGCACAAAGGCTTATTCTACTTTTTGGGTGACTTGGAACATTGCTAATAAATGGCTTTCTAATTAAATGACATTCTCAAAGCAACTTGTCAACAACTGCTTGTGACCAGGCTCTAACCAAAGTATGTAAATGGGGGCCACAGCCTGACTTGGGGTAGGGTCCCTGCCAAGCGCACCACCACCTTTGTCCTGAGTCTAATAACCTGAGTTTTAGCATTTCCAAGAGACCCCTTGGGAGTTTTGACTGCTAACTATCTCCTTTCCAGCTGGGACCTGTTGGCAAGACGATACCTAGTGACGTTTGTACAACTGAAAACTCTATTTTGTGGTTTAAAAGGAATAAAACTGACTACATTTTACCTCCAGAAAAGAAAGGAAATGGTGCCATGCAGTCAAAAGGTGATCAGTTAGGTGGACTAGTCAGGTTTTCACTAGGCGAAAAGGAAATTAGAGGCATTCCCTTCCTTTATCACTCATCTTTTGTTACCTTTTATGTACCAAGCCCTATCCCAGATGCAAGGAGGGAATCAAAGGAGAAAAGGCAAAGTCCCTGAGCAAGCAGAGCTCTGGCTTAATGTGTGCTTGTGCCAGAGCTTGGTGTTCTGTGGGAATGTCTGAAAACTGACTCTCTCCTGGTAGTGGGGATTTGAGTGGGGGAATAAGAAATGATGTTGATGATCTGGCTGGAAGCACTTGGGGAAAGATTTCAAAGGACATCTTGGGAAAATTGAGAAAAATTTAGTAGAAAAAATAAGAGAGGACCCTAATAGGTTCTTGATTTTTTTTTTTTTTTTGGTAGAAAGAAGTGGAATTATGTAAATGGCATTGGAAAGTGCTTACTTCGGCAGCTATAAGTGCAATTGATTAGATAAGGGAGAGGATGAGGTTAAAAAGTTACATTTATATATAAACAGCTACATAGGTATACATCTGTCCTGTAGGGAATAGAATTATTCTCCATCTGTGGAGTGTAAGAGAATTACAGATTGAAGGAGACCCAGAATAACTCCTAGGTCACCCAATAGGTCACTATGGAAGTTGGTTCTGATAATCTTGTTCACATGGTCCCCGCATCTGAGCTTATGACTCAACATCTCTCTGTCCTTCAGTTCTTAATGTAGTCCCAAAGCATTGCAAGAGGGAATGATGAGGAACCTAGTTCTAGTAAGAGGTTGTCTGGTCAGTTTACCTTTTTCTATGATGGTTCATGGTCAGAGTCAATCAGAGAAGCTGACATACAGGTGTCTCAAACTAAAAGTAATAGTGGCTTTGCAGAAATAGAGATAGGGAGGGGGCAAAAAATGCTTCACTATTTTTCAGAGACAGGCTAGACTTGATTTTTAATTTTAAAGTGATATTTAGAATATTATATCAAACAGTATTTATGTCACCTCTCTTATGGACGAAATTGTGCCCTCGCAAATTCACATGTTGAGGCTGTAACCCCAACATATATTTATTTGGAGAGAGGGCCTTGAAGGAGGTGATTAAGGTTAAATGAAGTCCTAAGGATGGGACCCTACTCCAGTTAAGACTGTGGTTTTTACATGATGAGAAAGACACCAGGGCTGTGTATGCAGAGCGGGGAGGCCATGTGAGGACACAGCAAGAAGATAGCATCTGCAAGCCAAGGAGAGAGGCCTCAGGGAAAACCAAAACTTCCAGAAGCTTGATCTTGAATTTCCAGCCTCCAGAACTGCGAGAAAATGAGTTTCTGTCGTTTAAGCCCTGGTCTGTTGTATTTTGTTATGGGAGCCCCAACAGACTATACCTTCTCTATATACAAAACATAACTATGATATTTAAATAAAATATTACAATGTCCATTTCACATTTTTCTTCACCAAACACCCACTATTGAGCAGGTACTGTGTGGTGTCTGTACATACATCATTTTATTTAAGTGGCGCTGTTTTGCTATGTGATAGCTATTCTTCTTGCCTAACTTCAAATATCCGGGAAGCCTCAAAGTTGGAATCCAAGCCTAAGTCTCAGTTTATGAGTATAATTAGTTTTATATTATTCCATGGTAGATTCCACTGAGTGGAATCTAAAACTCAGTGCATTTTTTACTCATAACAATTATTGTGTGACTTCTGAAGATATAGACTTATCACATTGTCCCTTTTATTCTCTTCTGTGAATCCACACATTGAACTACAACCCCACAGCAACACTGATCAACTGAAAACAGAGTGTCTGGTTTTGCTGCAGGCAACAAGCCCTCACTTTCCATGAATACACGTATTATGAACTCATGGTTAGGGAAACCTTGTATCATGTTTCAATTTAACAGCTATTACTTCTTGTTCAAAGGTCTTGCTATGTGTTCCATTTTCCCTCCAAATGTCAGAGGGGAATGGGAAATTGAAGTGCTGTAAAACACTTGGAGCCTTCATTTATTGCAGATTAATTAGAGAATCAAAGAAGAGTAAGGAGCAGGTCTTCTGTTTCAATCCCTGGGGAGCTAGTATGTAGCAGAATGAACCAAATAGTTATTAGGTATTGAGATTTTTTTCATGTGCAGGGTTCATAGGAATAGGACTGGTGAGTGTGAAACTTAGTGTATCACTTATATTGTAGACTAGGATAATGTAAAAACAGGGATTTGTTCACTACCTCCTAAACCTCTAGAATGAGGATTTTTTGAAACTCTCCAAATGAAGTGCAGCCAGTTTGGGAATTGAAACATCAGGGAAACAGCCTCATTATAATGACTGAGCATTTTTTGGTCTAAAAGACACCCCTCATTTCCAGATGGTCTACATTCCAGTTGACCCAGTCCCTGACTACAGGATTGTGGCCTTCCCGTTAATACTGTTCCCATTTTGTCTCTTTTTTTCTCTCTTTATCCCATACAACAATGACAGGGTGTCTGTAGCAAGAGGTATACTGTGACAGGAAGAGGGGAGCTGGTTCTTGATATTGTTACCTTTCTCAGCCACTAGATCATAACTAAAAAAAACCTGGGGGCCCATTTCTAAGTGAAGAGACCAAATGCATTACATGTGGAATTGTTTCTGTACCACTGAACCTTTCACACAATTAGCAATGCACTGATACCTTCCTAATGAACTTGGAACTTCTTAGCTTCTTGTTTATTTGGAAAGCTTAGCCTGTGCTACATGAGGATTTGGAATCGGAGACTCCCAGACACTGCTTCTTTGGCGGCCTTAAAGGAAACATTTGGAGAGATGGCAGGAGGGGTGTCTGATGTTAAGGAATGTGCCAGAAAGGGTGGGTTACAAAATCCTCTATGTCTATCATCATTTGCCTTTGTGCTGTGCCTGCTGTGAGGTTAGGTGGACATCCCAGCAACTCATTTTAAGTCCACAGTGTATTTTTTTCTTTGTTCTGTCTCTATGGATGTGATAGTTGGGAACATGACAAATGGTTGCCTTTGGATTCATGAAAGAAAATTCTATCCAAAGAAAGGGCCAAAAAGCAGACTATAAAAGGTTGTAAATTAGTATCTTGGGATGATTTTTTGGAAAGGAAAACAGCATTTTCATTTCTGATGAGCTGGATCGTCACAGCTCCAGGAAGAGTGTGTGTGTGTGTGTGTGTGTGTGTGTGTGTGTGTGTGTGAATCCATACTATTATTTGTATAGGAATAGAAGTTTGAAGTTTGTGCACTGCTTTCCATGTAGATGATATAATTTGATTATCATAACATCTCTTAAGATATAAATGTTACCCTAAGTTATCAAATGAAGAGTCTGAAAGGTTAAGTCCTTGGCTCAGCTGGTAGGTGGCAGAAATATGAATCTATTTCTAGGCAAACATCATCCTCTCACAGTGGGGCTACACTGAACATTTATATAAGGTCTAACATAGTGTACTACATACACCGTGGAAGACAGCACCCCTACCTATAGTAATTTACTTCAAAAAATAAAAATAGTTAATTTTCTCCTCCTAAAAGTAGTTAAAATTGAGCCTAGTGGTTTTGTTAAACCAGTGGTTGCAGTGAATTTTTTTTCTTTTTCTTTCTTTTAACATGTTTTCTGTTTGTTTTTACAAAAGCAGTGCACAGTTATCTGGTTTCAGCTCTTTCATGTAAAGAGCTCGGAAGTCATCACTCTTTTCTTTACAACAATAAAAAGCTTAACAAACAGAAAGTCAGTGACACTTTTTGGACCCATCAGAGAATGGAGATAGTAGGGCAAACCATCCCCCTGCAATCTAGAGCAACACGTGAAAAGAGAGAGGAATAGCTGAGGTCTACTTACCTAGAGCAGAAGGTGTTAGTTAGAGCCATAGCTGGCAGGAACTCTTCAATGATAAATGATATCACCTAGTGAGAAACTCCTGGGAGGACAGTTTGGGTGGAGGTTCCACATGTCTATGGGCTTTACCTCCAGGAACTTCATCTGGTTCTCATGAAAGATCTGAGAAAGATCCTCCCTTGGCTCTGGCAGGGGAAGGGATAAAGTAGTCACTGTGAAATGTGTTCGGCATAACAAAGGACTATCTCCAAGGGAAAAGACTTTACCAGAGTCCTATCCCAGCTGGGGGAAGGGCATTTTTCTCCCTTTATCACCATTTAACTTTTCTGTCTCACCTTAGGCAGTGGTGGGGAATGGGAAACTACCACTGTGAAGGTCACAACCCAAAATGCAGATCCACTGAAGACCAAGATTTAATCATAAGATTATAGAATGCTTCTTTTCTCCAACACCTTTCCCCCTGTATCAACAGGGCCCTAGTGTAGTAACAATGGATTCCAACTGAACGAGCTGCAAGACACAAAAGCTCTGAGGAGTACTAGGGAAGGCAAAGTCAGGAGGAGAGAGAAAAACAAGGACATTTGAAGAATTTGAAGTTTCTGGCACTTACAGCTTCAGGAAACACTAAACCCAGCCAACTTCTAGGCAGATTTATATAAATCATCACACATAAAATGATTTAAATAAATCATTCATTTACATAAAACCATCACACCTATTTACCTCATTTCCTATTGCCTAATTTAACTTTGGATACAATTTTGGGGGAAAAAGTATAGGACAAGAAGAAACAGTCTGAAGAAGCAAAGCAAGCATCATAACCATACTCAGTTAAGACATAGACGGTAGAATTATTACACAGAGCATTTACAATAACTGTGATGAATATCCTAAGGGTTCTAATGGAGGAAGTAGATAGCATACAAGAATAGATGGGTAATACATACAAAGAAATGGAAATTCTAAGAAATATTAAAAGGAAATGGTAGAAATCAAAAAGTGTCACAGAAATGAAGGCCTTTGATGGGCTCATCAGTAGACTAGACATAGCTGAGGGAACAATTATTGTGCTTGAAGATGAGTCAGTAAAAACTTCTTAAAACAAAGATGCAAAGTACAAAGGTGAAAAAAGTAATACTGAACAGAATATCCAAGAATTGTAGGACACTTACAAAGGTGTCTGTGCCAAAAGGAGATGAGGGAATGAAGCAGAAGAAATATATTTAAATAATGGCTGCAAGGATTTCAAAACCACCCAACCAAATATTTAGGAAGCTCAGAGAACACTAAATGGAATACATATCAAGACAAAACAAACCAACACATAATATATCATATTCAAACTTCAGAAAACCAAAGAAAAGGAGAATATCTTGAAGGAAACTGGAAGAAGAAAATACCTATAGAAAAACAAGGATAAGAATTATAGTGGACTAATCAGAAAACATGAAAGCAAGAAGAGGATGGATTTAAAGTATTGAAAATAAACCACACCTACCTAGAATTTCATGTCCAGTGAAATGATCCTCTGAAAGTGAAGGAGAAACAAAGAATTTCACAGACAGATGAGAGCTGAGAGAATTCATCTGTAACAGACCGGCCTTGTAAGAAATGTTAATTAATACTCTTTAGGAGGAAAGAAAATTATATAGGTCAGAATCATGCACCTACATAAAGAAAGGAAAATTATCAGAGAAGTAAAAATGAGGATAAAATGAAATATTTTTCTTTGTCTAAATTGATCTAAAAGATAACTGTTTAAAGTAATAATAGTAATAATAAATTAGGTGATTATAGCATATGGATAAATGAATAAATGTTAGCAGTGTCATAAGGAATGAGAGGGAGGAATTAGGAATACTCTATTTTACTATACCTGCACTACACATGAAATTGTATAGTGTTATTTCAAAGTGTAATTAGATTAGTTAAAAATGTACATTGAAAACTGTAGTAATCAGTATACTTTGAGAAGTACAAGTGATATGCTAAGAGATCAAATGGAACCATATAAAGTGCTTTATCAAACTCAGAGAAGGTGAAAGAAGAGGGCCTGGGGAAAGAAAGAATAAATACAACATAGAAAACAGTTAAAATGTGTTAGATATTAAACCAACTCTATCAATAATCACTTTCATATGAATGGCCTAAATATTCCAGTTAAAAGACAGAGATTGTTAGAGTGGATAAAATGGCTGATTATAGGATTAAGGCAGGAACACATGAGATGAATCTGGAGCATATTTTAGTACCAGAAAGCAAAGAACTGGTCTAAAAAACAAAATGAAATACCCACAATAACGTAATATGTCAGAGACACAAGAGCCAACTGAAGAACTCCCAGCAGTCAAAGCTGGAATAACTTTAGCAACAAAATTAAATAGTATTGAATTACATATTCATGACTGTATACTGGATAAATATTCATGAGTGTATATTGATACAAATAAATAACTCAATAAATGAATTAATGATGGAAAATCAATTTCTCATGCAGAATCCCAAATAGTTTATATAGATACTCTGCCCTCAAGGAAGTGGAACATAACTCCTTCTCAATAAGTATAGGCTTCCTTCCAAAGAGAACTGCCTGGAAAGGGGGAGGAAAGAGTAACTTGAGAGAAATCTGGCAAACACTACCTCAAAATTGATAGTAATAAGTTATGTTGATAGTATGTATCCTTGGTAGGACGTGATAAAAGTTGCACTTTTCTTCAGTGGTCTCCCTCCCCAAACACATATCCCCAGTCTATCACGAGAAAACACTGGACAAATGTCCATAGAGGGACATTCTACAAAATACTTGAACAATGCTAAAAACCATTAAACTCATCAAAAACAAGGAAAGTCTGAGAAACTGTCATGGCCAAGAGGAGTCTAAGGACACATGACCACTAAATGTAAGGTGATATTCTAGATGGGTGTTAGGACAGAAAAAAAAAGGCATTTAATGATTAATGTATGAATTTCAGTGAATAAAAAAGATAATACATAATCATTTAAATTTATAGAGGGGCACCTGGGTGGCTCAGTTTGTTAAGCATCTGACTTCGGCTCAGGTCGTGATCTTACAATTTGAGATTTTGAACCCCACACTGAGCTCTGCTCTGATAGCACAGAGCCTGCTTGAGATTCTCTCTCCCTCTCTCTCTCTCTCTGCCTCTCCCGTGCGCGCGCGCTCTCTCTCTCTCAAAGTAAATAAACTTAAAAATGTTTCTAAAGTAAAAATTTTATTAAAAAAATAAGTTTCTAAAAACATTGAAAGTTTGCAGAGGAACTAATTTTTCCTACAAAATAAACATTTTGATATATTTTTTCTAGTCTTCTATGTGTTTGAATACATACATATCCAAATGCATATCATAAGATGTATCTTTTTCCTGAGATAATGTCTAATGAATGTCAGGCAAATTTAATGAATATACATATGTTTATGTACAAATATATGTCTATGTATACATACCTACATAATACATGGAAGTGGAATCATACTTTTTAAAAGCTGTATATGCTGCTTATGACTTACCACTCTGCCTATGAATACAGAAGAGGTGGTTGTAAGTTCTCCACAGTACTTGACTGATCATACTTTACTTGATCAGACTGCTATCTTCTCCTTGCTAGCCACATGTGTGTTTCAGGTGAGCAGGCTCACTGTGCCAAGCTAAGTGTCCTCTGCCCTTGAGCGTTCCTTGGAGAGGCCATGTGGATCAGACTAGATGACTCTGCAGTCTGTGCGATCTGGGTTCTCATCTCTACTCCTTAATTGTGTTTTCTTAAGAAGCCCCTTAATTTTTCAGAGAAGTTATCTCTTTCACAGAGTTTTTATAAGAATAAGGCAATGAGCATGGAGTCCTTATTTCAGTGTCTGGTGCATAGAAGGGGTCAATGAATGAAAGTTCTTTTTCACACTTATTTTAGATTTAAAAGGCCTCTTCTGTGTCCCAGGATGGGCCCAGATTTAATAGATTTCTGGTACCTGGTGACTATAGTTTAGGCAGAAGATCAGATCTTATGCATTCTCAACATGGCCACTTCGCTTGAAATGTCATTGGGAAGATGCTGAGAGATAGCAATTATTATGTGCCAGCCAATATGCTCAGCCCTCAGTATTCAATAAATATTGGGTATGATCCCAAACTGTCCATGCTATCATTATACCTGTCTGGGCTAGCATTGCTCCTGTGTGAGTGAGCCTAGGCTGCCATAAGAAGATACCAGAGACTAGGTATCTTCAATAACATTTATTTTCTTAACAGTTCTGGAGGCTGGAAGTCCAAGATCAATGTATCAACAGGGTTGGGTTCTGGAGAGCCCTCTCCTCCTGGGTTGTAGATGGCCATCATCTCTCTGTGTCCCCACATGACCTTTCTTCTCTATTCACGTGGAAAGAAAAAGATCTCCAGTGCATCTTCCTTTTCTTATAATGACACCAGTTATGTCAGATTAGAGCACCATTCTTATGACCTCATTTAACCTTAAATACCTCCTAAAAGACCCCATCTTTAAATATAGTCATCCTGGGGGTTAAGTCTTCAACATACTGATTTGGGGGGAATACAATTCTGTCCATAATAGCTCCTAAATGGTAGAGTCAGGGTTGAAACACATTTTCATATACAGTTTTAAAGCCACATCTGCCAAGTGGCATTGCTCGTAATGGGAATGAAAACGTGTCACTGGTCAGCATCATGGATTGTCATTATCATCCTCATCATCGTTATTCAGAACAATAAACTGCTCTGTATCTACAGCCATCATTTTTTCTTTTTCAAAGTCTCTTTCCTTTCTTTGGGCTGTGATTAGATCCCTTTCCTGAAATGATGTCAAATGAATGTCAGAAGGAGCTAATGAATTGTGACAATAGACTGAAAGGGGCTGCCTGATAGTGGGAGGGTTTTGTCAGCCCCAGCTGTGCACATCTCTCCTAACGACACTAAACCTTTGATCCCAGAAACTTCCATACAGTCTGTTAGGATCCATGAATTCAATCTTGTGAATGGTTGGGGTCACTTGGGAGCTGTTCTCAAGGCTAAGTTTTATTTCTTTTTATCCTCATATGGCTTTTGGTCAGTCTAGGTCTCTGTCTACTCTTCCCTGGGTTTTACATCATAATCCTTTCCCTGTCTTTTTCGGTATCAGGTGCAATTTGTAGTCTTGTCTGAAGCCACCATCTCACTTCACAGATGGCGAATTGCAGTTGAGAGTAATGGGCCTATTCGGTTCAGCCCAGAGAGTATATTAGTGTCTGATAGCCTATAACTGCTGAACATTAGACATCATTCATGCTGCTCCAAGGTCATCTGTAGGGCCGCCTCTTACTCTCCTCCATTCCTCTCTCTACCTCCATCAGATGTGAATTACGCAAAAGTCATGAGGCCATTAGGAACTAGTTCTGGGGCTGTGGAACAATGAGTCTTTGTTACCAGACTAGCTCAGTTTTGCTCCAACTAACTGAGAAGACTGGCTGAGCACTTGAAAGAGAATGTAATGAAGTGATAAAGCTAAATTTAACTGCTAGGAATATGTGGGTCTTCTCTTAGAGGAAGTATCAGCCCCATACTCTAGGAGGCATCACTTCAGATAAGACAATCAGAAACCAGGCAGCTAATAGAGTGCGTTACTGGACCATTTGAAATATTAGTTACTATATGTAAATAGGGTGCTGGAAATTTCGATGCTAAATTCTGGTCTTGAACTTAATTACATTAAATGAAGCAAGGTATGTGAATATGTCTAGCTTAATTCTTGGTACCTAATCGTATAAATGTCTTCTGGCAGTACAAGCTCAACAGACACATGGACATCATCTTGTTTAGAGATTGAGGTAAATTTTACCTTATTTGTCCTCTTTTATTCTGAGTAGAGGCAAAATTGACGAAGGTGATACTTAGTTTACAACTCAGGTTTTCTGGTTCCTAGTCTAGAGGTTTTTTTGTTTTTTGTTTTTGTTTTTGTGTGTGTGTGTGTGTTTTTTTCTGGTTTTTTGTTTCTTTGTTTGTTTGTTTGTTTCAAGAAATACCCTACGTGGGCTCTGTTGCGATGCCACTCTATAGCTATAGTTTGAAACTGTTCCAAACATTTTCTTCCATCCTTCCACCTACCCAGAGCCAATATCCCATATTTAATGGTAGAGTTTCAGGGGGCTGGATAAATAGAATTTTAAGCTAAATGAGAGATAAGACAAAAGAGTAGGCAAATGAAGACCAATTTTATCATTAATAAAGTTGATATTGAAGAATAAGGTGTGTAAGGCAACAATGATCTTTCTAATATTGAATCCCTCTACTAGAAATCAGACCAAGTATGTCTCTTTCTAACTCTAAGGAAGGAGCAAGAGAATTTGAAAAGAAGCCAAGAGCATTTAGGAAAAATCAGTTTCATCGAAACTGGAAGATTGAGGAATGAGTATCCTCCTCCACACTCTCCTTCCCAAGCACATAAGATAACAATTGAATTCTAGGTCTGAATATACTGTCTGATTATAGAATGTGATATTTAAATCTGGCTGAATCTTACAAATTTGAAGTAGCCATATGGTTTCCTTTTGAAAGCTTCCAATTTTTATCCTGCCTCGGAGCAGAATTTGTTCTTTATAAAATGAAAATAAATTAATATGATAAATTTAGTATATGCTAATGACCAAATTGGAGATGACCAAGAGAGAAATAATACATGGTTACCAAGGGCTTACACTCCCCTTGAGTAACTTTAACAAAATTATGGCTTTCTGAAATAATATCTCTACTTTTAGTGGTCTATCTCAAAGAGTCATCATCATACTATACTATGGATGGCTTCACTTGGAATTGGTAAACTTTTTGGACTCTGGGATAGTTGGGTCCTGGATTCAAAGTTTAATATTACTGTCTTATGTTCTTCAGACATCTGTATTTCTTTATTAAATAGAGTCACTCATGGAAAACTGTAGTACCTCTGTCATAGAATACTTTGTTCATTTTCTCCGGTTGACTTATAGCATCTGCTTTTTTTTGCCCTCAGTTTTTTTACGGGGATGTTTCCGTGCACAGAGATGGCAAGATGAACAGCACAGGATGCTTCGAGCTGCTCACAAAGAGAAGCTGGGAAAAGACTTCCCAAAACAAACATCTCCAAATTAGGGTAAAATTCTGGGGAGCAAAGGCTGGGAAGGAAGATTTTATTTCTAAAACAGGTTTGTTCAGAACGTCCATTTAAGAGGCGAGTGGGGTACTATGATATCAACACCATCTCTTATGGCTCTGTTAGTCACATTGATATCTGTAGTTACTAAGTTTTATTAAGTTAACAAAGTATTAAGTATTTACTAAGTTATGTTAGCACATCAAAGAGCCATAGAAAAGGAGTTACAGAAAAAGGAGACCTCACACCAATAACAAAATAATCATAATTTTGTTTCTGGTCAGAGGAATGACAAAGCATGTGGTAAGATCTCATTTGAGCAGAGGAGGGAATATGCATAGAGAGGAACCACATAACTCTATCTTTGGGGCTTCTGTCTTCATAAATGTCAGGTCCTACTGAAGTTGAAAACCCAGTTGCTGTCGTGCATTCCTTAGTCCCTGAGTTTCATGATCAGCTCAGCTCCTTGTTTGTAAACTTCACCTGTCCCTGCTATGGAGCTCTCAGAGGCTCTGCCTGAACTCACTGAATTGCCCTAGCAGGACGGATGGGTAGGTCCAGAGCTCTGGGCCCCAGCTTCTTACCATTTTGCTTACTCTGCTCTGCCTTCACTTCCCATTTCCAACAATCAGCTGCCTCCTGATGTAGGCAGCTTATTCTTTCCTTTTTCTATACCGGAGTCAGGCTTGGCCTCGCTTAGGAATCTAGATCATTCATGCCTGAGGCTATCACTTTTCTCCTTCTTGTCTCTCAGGGATTGAAATCCTATCCTTGAAAGGCAGTTCTTAGTCTCATCCTCTGTTGCCTCCTGGACCTGAGGCCACTAATGATCCTGCATATCTATTTGCCATTTATTTTTGTGTTTTTCCAACCATTTTCCTAGGAAGTCATGTGTTGGCCGTGGACTCACATATCTTAGCTTCATGTGGCTCTGGAGGTAATGCAGTCACAGATGAGGTTTTTCAGAGAAAACTCTAATTTCCAGACCTGCATGCAGTAAATTTATTAGAGAAGTCCTTTTGGGGGCATGAAGGAAACAGGATCAGACAGAGTGGACTTGTGCTCCGTTCTCAACAAAGGCCTCAGCTAATTCTACAGAAGCTTTGATGGTAGGAGGGCTTTTCAGAGTTGCATTAAAAGGAGGCAATGGGACCAGGCCTTTCTGTGTTTGCTTTTGCCAGTCACTGGACTCAGGCTTCTGCAGAGGGGATGTATGATCTTGGGGGAGGAGACCCCCTTCAGATGAGAGCCCCACCTTCCTTGCTGTCTGCTGCCAACACTGTGAGCAGCAGGGTAATGTGTACTGAGGGGAGGTCTAGCAGTGCACAGGTCACGCACCTTACAGTATAACATGAGGTTAGAGATAAAGGTGAGGGAGGCCCTTTGGGTGTATTCTAAGTATTTTTCTTAGGTTATCTTATTCAGTATTTACAGTGACCCTGTAAAGTAGATATCATCATCATCATCATCGTCGTCGTCGTCATCATCATCATTTTATTGTGCTAAGAGCACATGAGATCTACTCTCTTAACAAATTTCTAAGTATACAGTATATTATTGTTGACTTGTAGGTACCAGGTTTTACAAAAAATCTTCAGAGTTTATTCATTTTGCTTAACTGAAACCTTATGCCCTCCGATTAATGACTCCCCACCCACTCCCCCAAGCCACTTGCAACCACCATTCCACTCTTTAATTCTATGAATTTGACTATTTTATGCACCTCATAGAAGTGGAATCTAATAGTACTTGTCTTTCTGTGACCCATTTATTTCACTTAGCATAGGGTATTTCCTCAAGGTTCACTCACATTATACCAGTATTACCTCTATTTTGGTAATGAAAAGACTTAGAGAGGTTACACTTGGGGGGAATTCTGTCTGTCTTAGCCCTTGTCCTTTGAGGATGTCTGGGGACTCAGGGTTTTCTGTAGACTGTATAAAACTTCTGGGGACTCAGCAAGATAATGTGTGCATGGTTCGTGATGCCCAAAAGATTAACCTTATTTACTAGAAAAACTGAATGATCTCATTTAGCTTAGAAATACAAAATCTGGTGGCCTGTTTTTTTTTCCCCTGTGGCAATGTATACTAGACAACACTTTTAATAAAACTGGTAAGATCTAAGTATAAATGAAAAGCATGGGTTCACAGTATTTGTCACATTTTCTTGCTGTTATCCAGAGAGAACAAACTGAATCATCCTTAGTTGATGTCACATGACCTCTGGCAGCTGTCAAGTTGAAAGGATCCAGAATCTTTTGATGTTTTGACATCCAGCTGAGGCAAGTTAAAAAAAATTTCTTTTCGTGTACTTAGGACATGAATCTTTTAGGGACCTCAGCTTGTGTTTTGGTGAGGCCGATAGCTGTCTGCCTCCTTGTTCCCCTTCTTCTTCTTCTTCTTCTTCTTCTTCTTCTTCTTCTTCTTCTTCTTCTTCTTCTTCTTCCTCTCTTTCTACCCACTTTCATTTCTTTTTCTTTCTCCCCCCACCCCTGCTTTTTTTGTTTTTTTCTCACAAGAGAGACTTCAAGCTGCTCTAGCTACAAGCTGCCTGAAGTTGGTAGGAAGATAGGAAGTTGATTTAAACAGTAGCAAGATCTGCAAAGAATTTGCCCCTTGACACTGCCTGTCAGCTCAATAAGCCTTAGCAGGTAACCACAAGGCCTACCAGGTAACCACATAAAACTCCATCTTTCTGCAGAGGAGAGTTGGGGAGGGTCATTATCTCTCTCACTAAGGTTTTGTCTGATTAGCTGCAATTAAGGTAAGGTTGGGACATGGTTATTTCATTCCATCTGTGTAAGTTTTGCTAGTATTGCAGAGAGTGGAAACAGAGGCCAGGGCTCAATCGACAGAATTCAGACCTCTGTGAAGGGCTGCCATTACAGGGCCTGGCACTAAGGGTCCTGTGCTTGGTTTAATACTCCGCTATTGATATCTTGTAATTCTTAATGATATTTGAACAGAAGGCTCACATTTTCAGTTTGCATTAGGCTCTACATAGTATGTAGCTGGTTTTGTTTCAGTAACCCTGATTCATTCATTCACCCTGAAGTCAGAACTTTTTGCAAATAGTTTCAAATCCTAGGGACATCACTCTCTCACTGAGAATAGGATAGTTTTTCTTTTCTTCCAGCTTTATTGGGATATAATTGACATATAACATTGTATAAGTTTAAGGTATACAATGTGATGATTTGATATACATTGTGGCATGTTTACAACAATAAGATTAGTTAATACATCCTTCCCATATTTACTTTCTTGTTGTTATGTGAGCACATTTAAGATCTCCTTTCATGGCAACTTTGAGATACACAATATAGTCTTCTTACCTATAGTTACCATACTGTACATTACATACCCAGAACTCATACATGAAACCTGAAAAAAGCTCAACTCATAGAAACAGAGACTAAAACAGTGGTTTCCAGGGGCTGGAAAATGGGTGAAATGAGAAGTTGGTCAAAGGGTAAAATCTCAAGAATGAATAAGTGAGATCATATAGCATAATGACCTCGAGGTCCATCCGTGTTGTCACACATGGCAGGATTTCCTACTTCCCTATGGCTAAATAATTTTCCACTGTGTATATGTACTACATTTTCTTTATCTATTCAGCCATCAGTGGACACTTAGTTTTTTCCCGTGTCATGTATATTCTCAATAATGCTGCCGTGAACATGGAGTGCAGCTATTTTGTTGATATATTGATTTTATTTTCTTTGGATATATACTAGGAAGTAGTATTGCTGGATCATATGGTAGCTCTATTTTTAATTTTTTGAGGAAACTACATACTGTTTTCATAATGACTATGCCAGTTGACATTCCCACCAACAGTGCACAAGGATTCACTTTTAACTCCTCTTCAGCTTTTGTTATCTCTTGTGTTTTTGATACTAGCCATTCTAAAAGGTGTGAGATGATATGTCATTGCAGTTTTGCTTTGGATTTCCCTGATGATTAATGATGTTGAACTCCTTTTCATGTACTTATTGGCCATCTGTATCACTTCTTTGGAAAAATGTCTATTTAGATGATTTCCCTATTTTGTAAATTAGATTATGTTTTTCTTGTTTTTTTCTTTTTGCTGTTGAAGGTTGTATGAATTCCTCATATCAGATATTTGCTATGTTTGCAGATATTTTCTCTCATTCCACAGGTTGCCTTTTCATTTTGTTGACTATTTTTTGTTTGTTAGTTTGTTTTTGAAGTGCAGAGGTTTTTAATTTGATGTAGTCCTACTTTCTTACTTTTGCTTTTGGTGTCATATCCAAAATATCATTGTTAAGACTGATGTCAAGGAGCTTTTTCCCTATGTTTTCTTCTAGGAGTTTTAAAGTCTGGGGTCTTAGGTTTATTCTTTAGTCCATTAATTTAATTTTGGGGAGAAGCACAAGATAGGGGTTCCATTTATTTCTTTTTCATGTAAATATCCAGTTTTCCTAACATCATTTATTGAAGGGACAGTCCTTTCCCCCTTGAGTGTCCTTGGCTCCTTTGTCAAAAATTAGTTGACCATATATGCATGGATTTATTCCTAGGCTCTCAATTCTGTTCCATTGGTCTATATGTCTGTTTTTATGCCAGTACCATAGTGTTTTCACATCCATAGTTTTGTAATGTAGTTTGAAATCAAGAAATGTGATGCCTCCAGCTTTTATCAAAACAATTGCTTTGACAAAATCCCAGTTGATCATGGTGAATGATCCCTTTAGTGTGCTGTTGAATTCAGTTTGCTAATATCTTGTGGAGGATTTTTGCATGTATATTCATCAGGGATATTGGCCTGTGATTGTAGTATCCTTATCTGGCTTTGTTATCTGAGTAATGGTGACGTTATAAATAAGTTTAGGAGTGTTCTCTCTTCTTCTTAAATTTTTTGGAACAGTTCATAAAGGCTGATTAACATTAATTCTTCTTTAAATGTTTGATGTAATTCACCAGTGAAGTCACTTGGTCCTGGGCTTTTCTTCGTTGGGGGGCTTTGATTGCTGATTCAACCTCATTTATTTGTTTGTTTTATTATTTTTTAAATGTTTATTTTTGAGAGAGACAGAGACAGTGTGAGCAGGGGAGAGGCAGAGAGAGAGGGAGACACAGAATCCGAAGCAGGCTCCAGGCTCTGTCCCATCAGCACAGAGCCAGATGCGGGGTTAAAACTCATGAACAGCGAGATCATGACCTGAGCTGAAGTCATATGCTTACCTGACTGAGCAACCCAGACACCCCTTAATCTCCTTACTTATTGTTGGTATCTTTATATTTTTTTCTTTATTCCTGATTCAGTCTTGGTAGATTTTATGTTTCTAGAATTTATCCAATTCTTCTAGGTTGTTCAGTTTATTTGGGTATAATTGTTTATAACAGTCTTTAATCAACCTTCTTATCTCTTTGGTATTAGTTACAATGCCTCCTTTTTCGTTTCTAGTTTTATTTATTTGAATTCTTTCTCTCTCTCTCTTTTTTTTTTCTTGGAAAGTCACTGAGAACTGAAATTGCTCCCACTCTGTGGCTGATACCGGTTGCTCTTTCTCTTCTTCCTTGTTCTTAGCCATCTCTGTACATCTTAGCTTTGCTGCCCTCTGGGTGAAGTGACATCAAGGTGGGTACTTGTGCAGAGCCCCAAGAAGCTGAGGAAGTTTGTCACCCAGCCATCTCTCTCTTTCTCCATGAGAGACTCTTTAGCTGGGGAATTCCCTTTTGGCACTGAGCAGTGCTGACTTGGGGAATGGGATAATGCAGACAAAGTGAAGCTGCTTTTCTTTCTTTTTCTTTTTTTTTCATTTATTCTCAGGGTTTTTGTTTTGTTTTGTTTTTTGTTCCACCATGTTGCTAAAGTTTCTTAAATGAACTTCTGAGCTCCCCCAGAGCTGGTTTGTTCATGGATAGCTGTCAAATAGTTGATTTTTATGGGAACTGGGGTCGCCTACTCCTTCATTTTGGTGACATTGGTCCCAAAAATAGTTTGTTGATTTCTCATTGCTGTAGGGGAGGATGGCAAGGAAAAAGATGCTGGGATCATATTGGATTCTATATACCAAAAAATCTTAATTAACAACCTGAAGGAAAATTATGGGTAAAGGCAGGTAGCCAGCAGGGTAGTTGATTACTCGACTCAAGGGTTGAGTACAGTGATAGGTGTCTTGGAACTCATGTTTCCCGAAGTAGACTCTTGGTGGCTCATCCAGGTACTCTTTACTAGGCTGGTGCACTTATCTTCCAGTTGCTCAAAGTGTTGGCTGGTAGAGGCTCACATCTATATCCACCTCCTAAGAACTTTCCTTAGCTGACATGAGCCTCTTAACATAAAAATGTTTGGGAAATTATACCCATCCTCCTGGGGTGGTCCATAGCCAATGCCTGACAAGTATGGGGTGCAAGAGTGTCAAAAGGGGACAACTTTGTAAGTGTATATATGTTCTAGAGCTCACCAAGAGTTCAGTCTAATGCTTAGATTTCAGCAAAATCACATCTTTGCTTCACTTTTCGCCCTGCTCTCTCCTCCTTCTCTATATTTATTACTGTTTTCTTTTGAGAACATTCTCTCAATAAATCACTTGCAAAGAAACTCCATCTCAGACTCTGCTTTTGTGGAATCTGACATAAGACCAGGAGTGATCCTAGAAAGCTAACTTTAAAGAATGGGATTCTGGAGTTGGATCAGCTGACTGAATGGCAATGAGGACCCCATCATGGTGGTGGTAGATGGATTATTGATGATATTATCCCTGGAATAGAGCTGCAGAAATAAAATTGCTTAGGTTTTCACATGTGAGGAACTGGGATGGGATACAGGTAGAAGGGAATACATAAGCTTTTGCAGTCTCATTGGAATTTCATTGGAATAATAATTATAGGGCTTGAGAAATTGGGTGGTGGTACAAATCACCATTAATGCATTGAAGAAAGAAAATTATAAATTCTTATCTGTTAATCACTAATTTGAAGCAATGTGTGGAAATTCAGATGCTCTCCTTGACAACTTTTAAAGAGATATAATCTTTTGGACCTGGAGGTCAGTCTGAGTGGATGACCAGGGTTCTTTGGGTTTTAGAAGGAGTGTGTTCTACAGTTGTGAATACTGCTTTCACCCATTTACTAGGTGATCTTGAAGGCTAATTACTTTGAATGAGACTCAGAGTAAGAAAATCCTTTATAGCAGGTCGAGGGTATTGCTTTGCCACTTGAGCATATGGCTCAAAGGATCTCATGTAACCAGAGGTATCTGTGCTGAGCAAAGATGCTTTGTGGTATGTCTGCCAAGCTCCAGTAGGAAATTAGAGCACAGACCTCTAACGTTCTGGAGCAAGGCCATTCCATCTGCAAAAAAAGAACTCTATACTATTCGAAAAGTAGCTGCTATAAAATTCTGGGCCCTGGTAGAAACCAGTTACGTGACCATGGGGCACCAAGTGAGTGTGAAGCCAGCAGTGTTCATCACGGAGTGCCTGCTGTTAGACCCACCAAGTATAAGGTTTAGTAAACCCAGCAGCAATCCATTGCAAGATAGTATAGTACTTCTAGAATTGGTTTCATAAATCACAGGTATGTTGCATGAACAGGTGGCTCTGACTCTGATGTCATTCGATATTGTACCCATGACCATAATCTGCATTCATTACCTGTGGCCTCAGGGGAGGTTCCTTACAATAAGCTGATAGAGGAAGAAACAAACAAGCAAACTGCTTGATTTATGCATAAGTTGGCCCTTATATATTAGTGCAAACCCAAAGTAGAATGTGATTGCAGGATACCCGAACTTGTGAGTGGCCCTCTAAAAGAGTAGTGAGTGAAATCTTCCCAAAGGGAAGGGTGGAAGAGCTTTAGTTAGTTTGCTTGGTCATATACTCTGCATGGACAAAGAAGTGGCCTGAATTTCTCAAACTGAGGTGCTGTAATGAATTGCTTTCCTGGTTGGTTAGGAACCTGAAAAGAAAAGATTGGAAGATCTGTGACAAGGAGGTCTGGGAGAAAGACATGTGGCTGGACTTAGGGAATAGATATAAACTATGGGGATCTTTGTATATCCCATAGAGTATCTATGCTGAATAAGTTTTTTAAAAACTGAGTCTACAGGATGACTTACCAGTAGATGTTAGGTGGTCTCTGTTCTCAATCACCCCTTGATTGCACAGTGGACTAGTGAAAGAAAAAGCCACGGTGACAAAAATGGAGGCTGTGCATAGATGACAACCTGAGCTTCTTCTTACCAGAGCTGACCTAGTTACTGGCATTGCTGAATGTCAAATTTCCAATAACAGAGACTGACACTGAGTCTTTAATACTATACTTTCCCTGGAAAAGACCAGTTATCCGCTAGTGCAAATTTGATTGCATTAAACTTCATACCATTCTAGAAAAGATAAAAATTGACCCAGATTTGAACTGGCATGTGTTCAAGTGATGATTTGCCTTTTCTGGCTACAGTACTAAGTCAACATCACTGCCTGAGAGCACTTCCACATGAAATTCTCTACAACTTTTCCTTGAACTAACAGACCCACTTTACAACAGTGAAGGTACATCACTGGTAGCATCACCATGGGTCCAGACCCGCTGGAGCTGTGTTAGCACACCATCTAGAAACTATTATACATCAGTGAAATGGTCCTCTAAAGATACATCTGTGGTACAGCTTGGAGAGAGTGCCCTGTGAGAATGAGGCACTATCCTTCAACATGTAATAAACCCCCTTGATAACTTATAATCAACCCGCCATTCTATCACTCCCAATGACCTGCTTCAAAAATTTGTTTTTCCCATCCTAACAACTTTAGGGTCTATAGTTATACAATACTAGTTCCTAGTAGGGAAATGCTTCCAACCTGAGGCCTGTTGAGGGTCTCAGTAAATTAAAGTTATGGCCATTCTCTGGTCACTTTGGGTTTTCATGCCAATATCTCAGTAGGAATGGATGAAGTTACCAAACTGGAAGAGGAAATTGACCGTGATCACCATGAGGAAATAAGGCTGCTACCATGTCATGGGAACAGGGATATCATGGGAGCAGGGAACATATTCTTGGCACTACCTTGCCAAGTTTGAACTATAAATGGCAAGTATAGCAACTGTAGTCAGATAAGGGCTTGATAAACAAGTGCTCAGATCTCTCAGGGATGAAGGTCTGGGTCTTCCATCCAGGCAGGTCACCAGCAGAGGTGAAAGGGTTCTCTGTGTGGTCGAAGATGATGGCTATTACTTAAACACCACAGGACCAACTTTTGCTTATAAATTTATCCAGAAATCATGACCAACCAGAATCCTAGAGAGTCTGTGTCTGGATGGAATAAACTTAATGTAAGGTAAAAGTGGCTGTGAACAGACAGGTAGAGTGTAGTAGATACTCTGGGTGCCCTACCTAGATCCCCTTTGCTGAGCTGGTATGGCCATCTCCCAGCATTTGAAATACTGGCTGGTAATTGATCACACAGATATCCTTCTTTTGAGAACTTCCCTTAGATGAGACGATAAGAATCACCTTGTCTGTAAATACTTAGGGAATTATACCTAGGGCCTGGACTACAGTGACACAGGAGGGCATCTAGATACAAAAATTAAAGGAGATACTCACTCTAGGGGTTGTATAAGTTCAGTAGCAGCTTCAGAGATCAAGTGCCTCCTTAAATTTTGCATGCTGTGTCCCATCAAGTTCTAGTACTCATTGTATTCTCTCCCAGGGGAGGGAATGTACTATGTCCATGGACTTACTGATGTAGTGGTACAATAGTCTGACCCCTTTGCATCAAAGTGAGACAACTCTAAGGGACTTTCATGCTTCAGATCTCTCTACAAGATCAGGCTAAGACCAGATTTCACCTGAAGCCATGTCTTTCTATAGTTTCTTCTGCTCTATTCTTGTTTACCTCTACCTCATTTACTTACAGGTTTCCCCTGAGATGACTTACCCCCCAAAATCACTTACTGTAGAACATATATATCAGACTCTGCAGTTAATAATTATGACACATGACCTTCCAGATCTGGCAGGATCAACCAGCTTCTGGGAAAAGAGTAAATTTCATAATACCCTTGGACTATAGCATTACCTAGAAAGCTGTGTGCCCTTGAGTGAGATTCCATCTTTGAGTACATCTCTGAGTATCAGTTTTGTGCTCTGAAAAACAGGGTTAGTAATTAGTAATACCTTTCCTGGAAGAATTTTCATGTGTGTGTTTGTATGTGTATGCATGTGTGTGTGTGCATGTACGTGTGTGTGTGTAAAATTCTTAGCAGTGTTCTGGCATATAATAAGTGTTCGATAAATGGTAGATGTTTTTATTAGTTGTAGTATAGTCTGTTCTCAGCATTTTCCCTGAATTTCTCTGTGTTTATTCCCTCTGTAGAGTAATTTATTCAGTTTTAGGGAATAAAATCTCAGCTTTATTACTGATTAGAGATAATTTGGTGAAAATAGCTTAGATATATATCTACAATTGATATTTCTATGACTTTTCCATGATTTAAAAGTACTCACAGTTAATAGGTAATGTTGTACAATTGCAGGACTTTCTGAGGAGTAGGTCTTATGCATAAAAAGATGACTCTTATAAGTCCCTGGTAATATTTCCTCTGTCTCCAACTGTCATAAAATGATATAATTTCTGCTTCTCTCCTGTGTGCTAGTCGTCTTCTGATTTGGAAGCTTGAAAACTAGAGACATATCTCTTATATTGACTATGTGTTTAGCCTAGTGCCTGGCACTGAGTGTATACCCAAGAGCTTGTAAAGTAGTAAATGTAACAATATTAAATCACTTCTTCCTGTTACTCATCAGGGAGTAATCTAATACAGGGTTGTCTATGTGAGAAGTAACTCCATCACAAATCACTGCCTGCAATCTAGAGTATTTTTCTTGAACATTGAACTAATATTTGAAAGCATTCCTTATTTTCTCTAACTTGACAGTCTCTCCCTCTTTCTTTCTTCTCTCATCTATCTCATCTTTTTTTCTCCAGTCTTCAGTCACACTGACATTTCTTTCTGCTTTTATGTCAGTTGTCATGGACAATAAATGACTACCCCATTTGAACTATCGCCATGTGATTTTATGTGGGCCTATGATGTATCATACTATTCTAAACAGACTCTAACTCTTGTTAAATCCATTAAGCTACTTTTGTAAGATATTATGACAGATTTGCTCAAGGTCTCACAGCTGGTAATAGGAAGAGTCAAGATTCTAGTCCTGGTTTGGGTAGCCCCAAAGCCCGCAATACAGTATTCAATCGTTGTACTTTACAATAGACAAATACATGGTTTGCTTTGGTCATCAGCTTTCTCATTTTATTCTAAGTTTTCTAGGGCAAGATGATTGATATGGGAAACACTTGTTCCTTATTTCTCATATTTCTAAAAAGGGACTCTGCTTCACTTCATAATCAAATGGTGTTTTAAATCAATATTTTAATTGGAATATTAGTCCACTTGGATGTCATATAATTATTGATACATTTCTCTTTATAAAAATCATTTTACCATTTGCCTACTATTTATCCTATGCTTTTTATGATCCCTTTCCTCTACCTTTTCTCCTGTTAAATTTATAGATTATTTTGTTTTAAATATCCTCCTCTATTGGTTTGTTAATAATACATTCTTTTGTATTTCTTTTAATGTTTGCCTTAGAAACATTACAACATACATCTTTGGTTCCTTAGAACTTAAAATTAGTACTTTTATTATTTCTTCTGGCTGGATCTTACAAACCTTTAATTATATTTACTCTCTTTTATGTGCTATTGTCATTCTGCATTTTAATTCTGTGTATATTATAAATGCCACATTGACGTTGCTATTACTATTTTTGTATATTATAAAGATCACATGTTTATCTACATATTAATACTTAATGTTACTTTAGTTTCTTATTATATTCCCTTGCTTACAACTGAGGTGCTTTTCTTTCTTTCTGAAAAATTACTATATTTTTAGTATTGCTCTTAGTGAGGAACTGCTGGTGACTAAATCACTCAATCTTAGTTTTTCTGGAAGTGCTTTTATTTTGTTCTTATTTTTGAAGGATATTTTCAGTGACTGTAGAATTCTAAGTTGATGCTTTCAGTGTTTTAATAATGTCATTCCACTGTCTTTCTAATCACACCATTTCTGTCTTGAAGTCATCTGTAATTCTTATTGTTGCTTCTGTGTATAAAGTTAATGTAGTTTTTATCTCTGATTGCTTTTTAAAAAGTTTATTTATTTACTGAGGGTGCGAGGAGCAGAGAAAGGGAGAGAGAGAATCCCAAGTAGGCTTCACACTGTCAGCATGAAGCCCAATGCAGGGCTCAGACTCACTAAATGTGAGATCATGACCTGAGCTGAAATCTAGAGTTGGACAGTTAACTGTCTGAGCCACCCAGGCTCCCCTATCTTTGATTGCCTTTAAGATTTTCTTTTTTTGTTTCTACTTTTCAGCAATTTTATGATATATTCAAGTGTGGTTTTATTTAGATTTATCCTGCATGTGTTTCATAATGGTTTTTTAACTTTTTAAATTGTGCATTGAAGTTTTTAATGGGTTTTACAAAATTCTTGACCATTATCTCTTCAAAAATCATTTCTTGCTCTCTCTTACAGTCTACTGCTTATCAAACTCCAATTACATGTGTTTTAATTTTTTTTGGTGTATCTGAATACCCCTTTTTCCATTTTATGCTTTTTTTCTTTCTGTTTTAATCTGAGCATTTTTTTTGGACTTAAAAATATATATAATTAATCCACACTTCAACTGTGCCAGGCTTCTAATTTTAATTATATTCTGAGCTCCTAATTTTAATTATAGTATTTTTTAGTAATGTGAACTCATTTAATTTTTTAAAGTAATTTTCACTTCTCTGCCAAAATTCTGCATTCATTTCTTAAATATATTAATAAAAATCTGAAAGGTAATTTTTGATTAGGTCCAATATTGAAACATCTGAAAGTTTGTGTTTCTTTCGATCCTTTTTCTTGGTATGGATGTGTGGAAACAAGAAAACTGCATAGAAAAATCTCAAAAACAAAATCATGCTGATTGGAAGAAGCCAGACTAAAAAGAGTAACTAATGTTTGATTCCATCTATATTAAAATCTAGAAAATGCAAATTAATCCATAGCAACAGAAAGCAACAACCCATTGATTGTCTGGGAATGGGGCAGAAATCAGTCTGCAGACATCTGAAACATCATAGCAACAAGATATGATGAATAATATGATTTGGAAAAGAAAGTTAGGATACGGTCAGAAAAGGATTCTTGGGAAAGTTAACTTAATCTGAAGCCTAAAGTTAAAGAATGTGTTGGTATGACTGGGTGGCTTAGTTGGTTAAGTGTCCAACTCTTGATTTTGGATCAGGTCACTATCTCATGGTTCTTGGGATTAAGCCCTGCACTGGGCTCTGTGCTGACAGTAGGAGCCTGCTGGGGATTCTCTGTCTCCCTCTCTCTCTGCTCCTCCCCTGCTTACATACACATTCTCTCTTTCTCTCAAAATAAATAAACATTTTATAAAAGAATGTGTTAAATTTCAAAAGTAGAAGAAAGGAAGTTATGTTCCTGATAGGAGGAGAAGAATGGGTTATGATCTGGCATGTTGAAGTAGAATAAGCAAGTTAGAATAATACTGGATCACAGGAGGTAAAGAGGTGATTGTAGGAGATGAGGTTGGAGACATAGACACCAGATTGGAACTGGGTAATTGGAAGTCTACCTAAGAGTTTTAAGTATTCAAGGATAGGTGACATGATTAATTCTGCTTCTCAGAAATTAAGGTAGTGTGTAGATATAGTTTTAGATGGTGTTACTAGAGGCATGAAGGCTAAATTTTCTGCTGCAGTACATATGAGTTATATTACTGGCTTGGGACAGGGCAGTGGAATAGATGTCAGGAAGAATTTTCATTGATTTGGTGATAGATTGAGTGTGAGGAGTGAAGGCAAGAAAACCGTCAGAAGTGATACTGACATTTCTTTCTTGGGTAATTCTCTTGGTGTTGGTGCAATTTACTGAAGTATCAAAATGGCAATAGAGTTTTTGTAAAGAAAATGTTGGAAATATTTTCAGACATTTTGTGTTTGAGATGTTTATGTTACATTTAAGTGAATATTTCCATTATATACTTGTACTTGTTGATTTGGAGCTCAGGAGAGAGACCTGGAACAAGTAATCAAGGCAACAAAAGCCAAGGCAGAGTGTGTAGAGAAAAGACAGAAGGCTGAGGACCTTAGAAACACCAATAGTTAAGCTGAGAAAGAAGACACTAGCAAGGTGTGATGCAAACCAAAAATAAGGAGGTATCAATTAGGTAGTGTGTCATTAGAGGTGAAAAAAATGGGTTAAATTATATATTGCTTTTCAAATATTCTATCCCATTTATATAATATTCCCTCTGCCTCCTATGCTGTTCCCCATTTCATTCCTTATTAACTCGTATTCATCCTTGAAGCCAGCTCAACGGCCACCTCTTTTGAGAAATTCCCTCTGAGTCCCACAGGCAGACTTTGGAGCACACTTCTTTGGATTCCATTTGTTTTGATTTTCCTCATCACACTGCATTTTAATTACCAGTCTATAAGCCTATCTCCTTGCCAAACCATGACTTTTGATTTTACATTCCCAGCATCATTACATTTCAACCTTGGCTGAATCCCTAGAGCCTAGTGTAGTAATTTTATGGAAGACACTCAAAAGTTATTTGTTGAATGAATAAAAAGCTATTTAAAATGAGAGAATCTGAATTGCTAATGATAAAAAAAAGGCAAATGATGTTTCAGGGCATATCTTCCATAGGGATTGTGCCACAAACTAGCTTAGGCAAGCCACTATGATTTCTAGGGAATCAGCTTCATTAGTAAAATTAAGATGTTGGTTATTGGTGGTATTCTATGTTCTATGACTGGTTCTGTTCCAGTAATTATTTTATTTCTTGATTTAAATAGATATCTTGATTGAAAAAGACTCTCTCTTTGCTTGTCTTAGTTCTTCGTCTGGTTTTTATTTTTATTTTTATTTTTTAATTTTAGACATGGGGGAAAAGGCAGAGGGAAAGAGAGAAAGAATCTTAAGCAGGGTCCTCACTTAGTTTTGAGCCCCACATGGGGCTCATTCCCACGATCCTGGGATCATGACCTGAGCTGAAACTAAGAGTCAGATGCTAAGTCGACTGAACCACTCACGCACCCCTCTCCCTCTGGTTTTTAAATGAATGCTGTCTGAGTCTAGAAAGTATTGGATCTCAGTCTCTTTTGTGTCTTTGTTACTTGTATTTTCTGAACACAGTGTGCTTAAGACTCACATACCCAGCCATGTCCTAAATACATGTCAGCAGGTGTTGAAGGGCTATGGATGAGAAAGTGCCATCACTTCCTGGGTAATTGGAACAAGGAAGAGGACACCATGCACAGGGATTTGACAAAGGATTAACCTGTCTCCTCTACTGTAAAGCAGTAATAGGCTCATTTGTTACTCATGATATTGCTTGTCACCACATAGGGGTAGCACAGTTTCTAGCACACTTGCCCAAGATCCCTGACCAAATAGTTGAAAGGAGAGTTGTAAAAGATGGGATGTAGACATTGGTTTATTTCTAGCACATCCTTCAAAGTTCCCAGGGCTGTTTTGCTATAGCCATGGATTTGAATACCAGCCCATGTGCCTAGTGGCTCATTAAATTCTAAGTAGATAAAGGAGATTAGATGACAGCCCTGAAAGTCATGCTTCTCTTTTTATATCCCCCCCCCCCTTTTTGTATGATTTTCATGGTGATTAATAATTAGGAAAAGCCGGAGGATATTTGCTTGTTGGGTATTGGTGAAATAGGGCAATTCGTATAGCCAAATGGAATATATGCCACAGTTCATAGTAAAGTATCGGATGCTATGAAAATATAATCAGGACCTTATTATAATGGGTAATAATACACAAATGCTGACATTAAAAAAGAAAAAGTATTTTATATATTGGTGAGAAAATGAACATTTTGCAGATTATAAATTCACCTTTGTATCACAATGAGTTGAAAATGTTTAGGATGCCAAACATATCATTGAAAATATAGTTAAGATATATGCATAACATGTTTATGACAGAATTATTTATAATAGTAAACAGTTTGAAATAAATAAAATAGCTTTCATTATGGCGTTGGCTAAGTAACTTCTGGCATGACAATCCAAAGCCATATTATAAAGCCATTTTAAAAATGGTAGTAAGACTACCTAGTAAAGTTATTACATGTATATGGTGACCATATAATCATCTGTAGAAAGGCCCATATAAGTAACTGTGTAAGGATAGTGGTATTTGGGTATTTTTCTTATATCAGAATTCCAAACTTTCAGGGATTAAATATCTCACATATTTTAAATTGATTTAAAGATTTCCAATTATGTCAAATGTTGACATTTCACAGAGGTAATACCTATGGCCAAACTTTTCTTGTGGATGGGATCCAGGAGAATCAGAGGATCCTGAACAATAACAGTGTTTTAACACATTGAAATATAAAAAATAGCTATGGTTGATTTATGTTGTTTCCATCCCCTGGGAACTCCAGGAAGGTGGGATTGGGGTAATTATGTTTGGATTGAGAGAGGGGTAGGCTTGAATCCTAGTGTTGGTCTCTGAGGAAATTATATAACCTCTCTGAGCCTCGGTTCTCTTGTCTGTAACCTGGAGATAATAATATCTCTTTCACAGTGTTTGTGTAAAGAATGAATGAAGTGGAATAATTTGTATGAAATATTTAGCACAGTACCAAATTTCTAATAAATGCTTAGAAAATTGTAGCTATTTATGTTGCTTCATGTAATGCACTCCTTGTTTCTTTCAGTGTTCTTGTGAAATAGGAAGGGGTAACCAGTCATTATCTTTCCTTTGCAAGTGGGGAAATGGGATCCCTAGGGTGGGATGCACTAGTCTAAAGTCAGCACCACGCCAACTGACAATGACGACAACAACAACGACAACAACAACAAAGAAATTGATTTTAAAAAAATCCATAGCTCTAGCTTCTCAAATTATAACAAGTAGGGTGGGGCCTAGAATACATTCAAGAGCCAACTGATTTATTTTTCTCTTAACAGGGATAAGTATATAGGAATAGGATATTCTGTCTTAAAGTTTGCAGTGATAATACTGTCTCAGGGTAGTGTCCCAGACACAAAACTCAAACCCCATACACTCAGTTAGCATGAAGTCTAGTTCTTTCCATGGATTCTGTCTTCCTACTAATGAAACAATCTTTCAAAGTCTCACTCATGTACAAAGAACCATAATTGCTTCCTAATCTGTGATATAATCTTGACACTAGACAATTCTTCAACTATTGCATGAAACTGGTACCTTGAGAATAATGCCCCGCATCTTTATTTCTCTTTCCAAATCCAGACAACTGAGGTCTCAACAGAGGCCTGCACAGAGCAGTGGAGGTCCCAGCAAAGGCCTCTCAAGACGGTCTTTATTTGATGTTGTCACCTGTCATGTCTAAAGCAAAGTACCTGAATTTAATTCTAACAAGGCACAACAGAAAGTTTTTTTCTTGTCACACCCAGCCAAGTGTGCTCTAGTCCAAAATTATCATGGGTTTTCAGTGTTAGCGCTCATCATATGAACTAATATCATCATTCCTAGAGAGTAGAAGTTGACAAGTAGGATGGCTTCCTCAGGACAGGTTCTGGTGTCTGACTTCACATGAAGCCAGAATGATCATTATCTTCTGCCTGCTAGTACCAACCTGCCCACAGTGCCATCGTCTTCTTCCTTCCTGCTGGTTAATCATATAAAGAGATGGATTGCCTTTCTGTGTTTTTGGGTCTCAATCATGGTCAAGCCAACATGCTTGTATAACTTTTAATGATTTTGAATCTTAGGAACAATGATTAAGGGTCTTAATCTTTTCCCCTGGAAAGATCTCTGGGCTTACTTAACAGAGTTTCCTGTTTCCCTCCCAAGAAACAAAATCCTGCATATTTATAGTATTTCTCATGCTCTCCTCTCAGAAACCCAAACTGTTACCTCAGATGAGACCCAGAATACTAGACTTTGTTCCGTAGAGCCTGCTTCATTTGAAGCCTTACAACCCATCAAGTATTATTCTTCTAATTTACTTTTTTACATTTATAAGAGTAATTTGGCTATATAATTTTAAAAAGCCAAATAATAATCATAAATGTTAATATTTATTGATTCTCTACTATGTACCAAATATTGTTTTGAGCATTTTACATATATTATGTCATTTAATTCTCACAACTGCTTTTGTGGAATAGGTAGTCTTGCTGTTCCCATTATAAAGATAAGAAACTGAGACTGAGAGATTTAACCAACTCACCCAGGTCATATAGCTGTTTGGGTGAGAGTGATAAATTAAACCCAAGCCAGTTGATGCCAGACCCCATGCTCTTAACCCCAGCATTACGCTGTTGGCAAAACTTCCATAAGAGAAAAATAGCAACCTCTTGTTCTTCTATTATCCTTTGATGGGCCATTTCTCCAGTTATTTCAACTGTCCCTTCTTCATTAGTTTTCAATTTTAGATGTTTTATATTGTGTTTCAACTATGGAAGATGATACCAGCATTACCACCCTCCCCAATGTTTTCTACCTAATATAGTAACATCACACATGGTAGAAATAACTACTCAGTGTTTATACTACAATTATTACCAAGTAAGTATTGTTCATTGATGACATTTCCTTTTTGTGCATAGCTATTCATGTTACCTGGTACCAATAAATTCTTCACCATTCACTCTTAATTTTCTATATGTACCACTAATGCTTTTATCCCAAGCCCAATTTTTACCCAAACTATATAATTTCTATTAAGCACTAGAATATGTTGATTCCTTTTCATTTTTAAAAAATTGTTATGTATTTTTTTTTAATTTACATCCAAGTTAGTTAGCATACAGTGCAACAATACTTTCAGGAGTAGATTCCTTAATGCCCCTTGCCCATTTAGGCCATCCCCCCTCCCACAACTCCTCCAGTAACCCTCTATTTTTTTCCCATATTTAAGAGTCTCTAATGTTTTGTCCTCTTCCTTGTTACCATACTATCTTTGCTTCCCTTCCCTTGTATTCATCTGTTCTGTGTCTTAAAGTCCTCATATGAGTGAAGTCATATGATATTTGTCTTTCTCTGACTGACTAATTTCACTTAGCATAATATCTTCTAGTTCCATCCATGTACTTGCAAATGGAAAGATTTCATTCTTTTTGATTGACAAGTAATACTTCATTATGTGTGTGTGTGTGTGTGTGTGTGTGTGTGTGTGTGTTCCTTTTCATTTTTAATTCAAGCAGTACTTACTAGGGTCCTCCTACTTCCTGCTTTATTCTGGTCTTGGTCTGCACAGCTCTTTTCTTGGGACTTCCCACTACTTGTAACCAGAGATAGAGTCACTGTTGTGAGGATCCTCTTTCATCTTGCTGGAGCACATGTCTGAGGATCTTCCTGGGAAAAAGTACTTGACCCATCCGTTTTGTACTCCATGGATATCATTTAGGGATTGTGTTGTCTGTATTCACAGATTGTGTATGTTTTTTTAACTTCATTAATTTATTTTAAAGTAATCTCTATGCCAAGAGTGGGGCTTGAACTCACAACTTGGAGATCAAGAGTCACATGATCTTCCAACTAATCCAGCCAGGTGCCCTGTTGTACATTTCTTCCCAAGTGTGCATTCAATGACATTACATTAGTAACTTGAAATTGACCATAGAATATTTTCATCATGGAAATCAGCAAATGGTACAAGTCAGTGCTTTTGTTTGTTTGTTTGTTTGTTTTAACAGGGTAGCCCATTGCTAAACACTTACCAGCATGCCACTGCTGCTATCCGTTACTCATGAGCTTTCCAGGGGGTATTTATAGTACAAATTGCTGAATTGATTGGCTCCTCATCAGTATTCTTCTCTGCTGGCACTGACTAATTAATCCTTTCTGATATGCTTACTTTTCCAGCATGTTTCCATCATGTAGAAGTTTGTGATTGCTTAGTCACATCTTTATCTTTCCTTTCTCAGTTAAGATGGGCTTGAAAAGAGGGAAGCAATGAACATATTTTCAGTTCTACCACGTATATCCAGAAATCCCATATTTAAATAGAGTAAAACTCCCTGAGTTCACTGTTGAGGACAATAGTCCAGGCAAAAGATGTTGGCTTGGATCAGAAAGGTGGCAGTAGAAGACAGGAGCAGTAGATTCACCTGTGAGATTTCTAAGAATGAGAATAAAGGAAGTTTCAAGAATGTCTCCCAAGTGATGGGATGGGTTCACAAAGTGCCATTTAATAAGAAGATGAAATCTGAAGAAGGACCAGAGCAGGAGAGGATGATCAAGAATTTGTACTTGGATATGAAAAGCAGATGTCTGTTGCATTTTTAACCCTCCAACACTAATTTACTTTTCTTTTAGACAGGTTGCTGGTTTAGTGTAGATGCAGCCATGTATTCTCATGACCAAATGTGGGAAAGAGTCAGCAGATCCATGTGTAACTTATTATGCTGTCCTGGGGATCCTTGGTAAATTTCATGGAGATGTCCTTTAATCCATCTGGTCTTTGGGCTTCCTGATGGCATCTGGTGTTGAGCCCTGCTGCTAATGAAGCAAAAAGTCTTTTTTCATGGCATTGTCAGGGCCTCATACCTCTCCCCTTACCCCCATATTTGGCTGGCATAGCAGATAGTTTAGACCTTGGCAACACCTTCTATCTTATGCATGGTTACCGTTATCACCTTTCTACTTCCACTATTGGATACTTCATGACTTCCTCAGGTAGTTCTATGATAGGCCTTAGGCTATTGACTCAGCCACCTTTTGTTTCTTCCAGTGAGAGTACAAAGGAATTTCTAGAGAGCATCCATGCCCATGGATGAAGAAGCAGACTCTAGTGTCATTAACTTTGATTATTTCTCTTACAAATAACCCTCAGCTATTTCTTAGCCTACTACCTAGATAGCATCTTATTGAACACGGTACTTCATTAAAGGAAACTGAAATTTTCTCCGTCTGTGTCCTGAGAAGTAAGAAACAAGCTCTAATCTTCTCTGTAGCCCAAACTTTATGGTCATTTTAAACAGCATTATTTGCCTATGGTTTTGACCCAGAATGACCCATATGTGCTAGGACACATATGTTTTACTGGTTTGCCTGCTCCTGCATTCCCGTCCCTATTCTATACAGAACTGCTAGATTGGCTTTCGTCTTACACTGTCTAGTAGGTGAGGAGATAAAAATTTTCTCACATAATATCCTCCATCTCTCTAATCCATGGTTCCTGGTAAGACTACACTTTCAGACTATAAGCTTTATTTTCTATAGAGGTAGTTTCTGGAATTTGAAAATTCACTTCCTTTCTTGATTAATTCTTTCCTTCAAAACTAATGCATGTTTATATACTCTAAAAATGTCAGCTTTGAGAGTTGATACAAACAGTGATTTCTTTCTCTTGGATTTTTTTCTTTAACAATATGAATGCTTCCCAAAGCAAAGTCTGACTTTAAAAAAGTGAGGGGAATACCATAATGTAAGAAAGAAACATAAAGTACATCTACCTATCATCTATCTATCTATCATCTAACTATCTATCTCTCTATCTACCCATCCACCCATCCATCTATCCATTTATCTATCCACATACATCCATCCATCGAGATTTTATGCGAATTGTGTTTGAAGTAGTGGCTAAAGTGTCAGTGTGTGTATGTGTGCGCACATGTGCCTGCGCACATGTGCACAAGTTCTTTCAAGAAGATATACAGAAATATCAGCACCTCATAAGTGGCAGTGTGGGCTGACCCAATGGGTAGTTTTTTAAATAATAAAAATAATAGAATGTTTATTGCTGATGGGAATGATTCAGGGGAGAGAGAGAGAGAGAGAGAGAGAGAGAGAGAGAGACAAGATATGAGAAAGAGACAATAATTTAAGAAGTGAGATTGCTGAAAGAGTCAAGGGAGAAGAGGACCCAAGACTTCTGATAGAAAGTCGGGTAACTTCTTTAGTTAACAATGAAAGGAAAGGTGAAGGTGTTGACATGTTTGTGTATTTGGTAGTGAGAACTGTGGGAGTTCATGGTCAATAATATCTACTTTCTCATGAAGTATGAGGCCAGTCATTTATGTGAAAGAGAGGATAAAAGGAGGTGGAAAATATCAAGAGAATGGAGAAGGGATGAAATCATAATGGCAGATAATAAGAAAGTGAGAGAAACACCAAATACAAGACCCAGATTTGGTGATCTTTAGGGTACCATTGAGTTCTAGACCTTTGTAAGTTTTTTAATGCTCCATTGGACATGTGAGGGCTTTTCTGATCTGTAAGAGTGAAAACAAGCATCTTCAGAGTTCCTTGTACATAATGACGTCTCACGTGCCTCTGCAAATTCTGAAGTCTTGTCATTAGAGGCTACCAGACACTCTGCCTTTGGCCTTCCTGACTAAATGATAGAGAAAATGGATTACTCTCCAACATTATTTCAGTCTACAATTCACTATTCTGTTGTTCTGTTCTGATCCTCATATCCTCTTCAAATTTGCCTGTTCCCCTAAAATGTGTGAACAGAAAATCAGAAAACCAATAATATAGTGATTTTTAATTTGTTTATTATCAGAATCTTTGCCTGTTACAAAAGAAATGTGCATGGAACCCAAAACTTGAAAGAGATGAGAGAAAACCTGCTGTGGTTCAATGATGGGATGAGGTCCTGAAGCCACCAAAAATATGTCTCCATCTCGTCCCTCCAGTTATTTTCATGGTATTTAAGTCTTTGCAGTACACATTCTGTGGATCACTACTTCAAATGTTTTTGGCTTTGGCATAAAAATAAAATTTTGGCTCTTAGATCATTTATGAAATTTAAATCATAGCTTCTTAGAGCCTTAAGACTATCTGTGAAATGACCCCCTATTTTACACATGAGAAAACTGAGGCTCCAAGAAATGATATGATTTATCATAGGTCATTTAGATGGCATTACAGCCAGAACTGGAACTCCCATCCCTTAATAGCTACATTGATGCATTTTCCACTACACTGACATACTCTGAAGCTCAGGGGGTCCTTGCAGGAAATCTATTCTTTGTGATCATGCAGAGGAAGCTATGTTAGACTCTAAAAGAGGCATATTTGTGCCAGCTTATCCCTTCACTAGCACTGACACATTGTTCATTTAATTTGCTCAGTCTACTACTCCATTAGCCTTATCCTATGTTGGGGCCAGCCCATTTATCTGTGCTTAAAATTTAATCAGACATTTCACTGCTCATCAACACTTTAACGGGACCATTTAGAGCACTGAAACTCGACACATCTCTGCTTAATTACTGCTAGCCAACAGATGTCACTTTCACTGTCCTCTCTTTCCTTCTCTTCCAGTAGCACAGACCTGGAGAAGTTTATTCTTTAAATAAACCTTAAAGCAAAAACACAATCAGAGATTAATGGAAAGACACCAACCCCATGTTTCTGCCTGATTGGAATCTAGTCATCTGGGGAAGTTAAATGCTGTATCTGGTACCTCATCAGGACTTGAAGCCCACTTTCTTTTTTCTTTTTTTTTTTTTTTTGATACAAAGTGAAAGGGTTATGGGAAGGAGGAAGGATGCAGAATAAATGACTAGGCTCCCCCATCTGCCATCCTTGTCATGCCTTTCTTAGGCTACTCTCTGCTCATGCTTGTTCCTTATTCAACTGTGAAATTGAAATCGCAAGAGGAATGTTGCATTTCTATTGCCAAAACTCCTTTCATGATGGAGTACAAGGAAGAGGGACTGCTTTTGGAGTTGGAGAAAGAAATGTGGCAGGTGACAAGCACTCTTGGCTTGTAACAGTGGCCCAATTTATTTGATATTATCAAATTCTGGTTCTCTCCAACTATGCACACCCTTCTCTGTGCCCTAACACATATAAATGCTTTTAAGGACACTGTAAATATTACTGCAGAAAGCCTCTGAATATGAAAAATTCATTGAAACTGAGATGTCAATAGCTCATACCCTTTTCTCTGAAACATTTGCAGAAAGAACAGGGCTGTGTTTGATGTTTTGAGAATATGGAAGAATTTCAGATGACTATTGGTATTCTTAGATTAAATCAAATGGGATTTACACAGGCTGATTCTAATCCACTGTATCAGTTAACTAGTGGAACAGTAAAGCTGCTTAACAAACAATTATAAAATTTTAGTGGCAAAGAACAATAAATGTATTTGTAAGCTTTTGCTTCTCTGGCATGGCTCAGGTAATCTCAGATGGGCTTGCTCATAAACCTGCAATCAAATGGAGCTTGACTAGGTGGTTTGGCTGTTTTTGGCTGGGCTTACTCATGTGTCTGGAGGTCGTTGGATGATGGAATTGATCTATATATGATACATGTGGCTGAAACTATTGGGTCAACTTGGTTCTGTTTCACATATCTTTCATTTCTAGGACACCAGCTCAGAAATCTTTTTATTGAAATAAGAAAGAGCAAGAGAGTAAAGTGGAAATGTATAAATACTTTTTCCAACTTCACCATGACCAGCAGGATTTAAGTAAATATGCTTCAAGAAAAGTCACATGGTTAGATCCAGAATGAAGAGTGGTACTTTACTAGAAGATTATATTGGAAAAATTGTAGATAGAGGGATAGGAGAAGAATCAGGGAAAGAATGCAATAAGTCTTTTCTGCCTAAGGATGAAGGACTGAATGCTTCTTACCTAATATCAGGAACAAGGCAAGGAGATCCACTCTCTCCATTTTTATTTAAGTCTGACATGGAAAATCTTGCCAGTTTAATAAAGAGGAAAAAAGGCACATTTATTGGAAAGGAAGAAGTAAATATGCCTTTCTTCAAGATAACAGGGTCAAATTTATTGAAAACCTTAAGAAATATACTAAAAATATTAGAACTGATAAGTAGATTTAGCAATGTCACAGGGTATTAGATTAATATGTAGAAATGTATTTTATTTATAGATGACAGCAACTAAAAATTTGAAAATTACATCAAACAAAAAAAATTTAGGAATAAATTTTGATGTGTAAGATCTTATTACTTTAAACAATAAGATTTTGCTCAGATAAAGTAAAGATCTAAACAGATGGAGAGTTACATGATATTCTTGGGTTGAAAAACATCAATGTTATTAATAGCAATTTTTCTAAAATTTTTCTCTAGATTTAATACAATCTATATCAAATCCCAGTAATTTTTAAAAATATTTTGACATATTGATCCTAAAGTTTATATGAAGTTTCAAAACACCTAGAATACACAAAGCAACTTCGATAAAAAGAAAGTCAAGGACTTATGCTGTCTGATTTTAAAACTAATAAAGCTACAGTAATCAAGACCATATGGATTTGACAAATTGGTGTAACAGAATTGAGCCTTCAAAAATGGACCTATACTGGGGTGCCTGGGTGGCTCAGTCGGTTAAGTGTCTGACTTCGGCTCAGGTCATAATCTCATGGTTTGTGAGTTCGAGCCCTGTGTCGGGCTCTATGCTGATGGCTTGGAACCTGGAGCCTGCTTCTGATACTGTGTCTTTCTCTCGTTCTGCCCCTTCCCCACTTGTGTTCTGTCTGTGTGTGTGTCTCTCTCTCAAAAGTAAATAAACATAAAAAAAATCTTTTAAATGGACCTATACTCATGTAGTTGATTGATTTCTGACAAAGATGTTTTGTGGTGACCTAATGGAAGGTGGATGGGCCACCTCCCAATTAATAGTTGGGATGATGATACTATACACACAAAGAGGATTTGAGGAAAAAGGTATTAGTTACATAAGGGACTCCTGAGGAGAGCAGGTCAGGCACAAGCAAGTCCCGGCTGGCTTGAGTGAGGCCTAGAGCGTGCTTGGAACTTTATAGTGGTTGTGTGTGGCCCTGGGGAAAAGTGTCTGCACCCTGGCTGGGATTTTTAAAGGTCTGAATTTCCTGCTGGTACCTGCCTGGCTAGGGCAAACTAGGAAGAGGCAGGTGTGGCTTGAAAGCTGTCTTAAGTTAAACATCAAAAATGGAGTCAAACTCTTAATTACAGGTGCAGAGATAATTTAGTGTTGAAAAACTCATTTTTAATAAATAGAACTGGAGTCACTGTATATTCACATGGAAAGAAGCCTCAATCCTTTTCATCACACCTTACAGAAAAATTAATTAAAAATGGGCCATACAATAAACATAAGGGTTGAAACCATAAACAGTCTAGAAGAAAACAGAATAAAATCTTTGTTACCCTGAGTTAGGCAAAGGTTTCTTAGTTTGGACACAAAAAGCACAAATCCTAAGAGAAAAAAAAAGGAACATGGATTCATCAAAATTAAACTTGCTTATTGAAAACTTCTGTTAAGAAAATGAAAAAGATAGCCACAAAATTGGAGCAAACATTTGCAGAAAACATCTGCCTAAGAAAGTGTATCTAGAATATATAAAGAAATCATGTTACTCAAGAGTAAGTCATATAACTGCATTTTTAAAATGAGCAGATTTGAATAGACATTTCACACACATACGAAAGGAATGCAGATAGCAAGAAGCACGTGCAGAGATCCTCCACGTAATTGGTCACACGGGAAATGCAGACTAATACTGCAGTGAAGTACCATCAGATGCCCCCTGGAAAAAATGAAATTAAGAAGACTGGAAATTCTGAGTACTTTTAAGGATAAGAAACAACTGGAACTTTCGCATCCTGCTGGTGGGAGTGAAGGACACCATGGCCACTTTGGAAAACAGTTTGACAGTTTTTACAAAGTTAAATGTACACTTACCAAAATCTTTTGTGTGCCTTCCTACAGATCTCAATGTACTAGGAAATATTGCTGCAAAGTCCTTATTCTTAGACTTATGGAAGGGAGGCCTAAAAATGTTAATAGGCATCCCTGTGGTCATATATGCATACAAGTTACCTCTTCCTCGAACAGAGTATTTATAAGGACACGCCGCCTCTTCCTCAGGGATTGTGTTTGGGCCTCATATGCCTTCTTGCAGGTGCATACAATCAAAATGGACTGTAATCCTCTGGTGTTCTAGTGTCAAATAAAACCATCTAGTGCCTGCAAATGGATCTCTTCAAAGACTTAAAGGGCAAGGGATTATGTAGGCCAGAACAGTAATCGTAACAGTAACTTGAAAAATGATGTATTCTCTTCTCTTGCTCTACCTTTCCTTGCCCTTCCTTGCCTTTTCTCTCTGAGTCAAGATAAGATTGTCTCTGTTGATTTTTTTAGCATAAAAATCTAATTAATACTTAAATATTCTTACTTGTGGGTTGGAAGTGCTGACCACATTAGAATCTGTACTTTGAGATTCAGGGTAGTGATTATGTATTAACACTTACATTGCGGATGGGAAGGAAAGAGAAATCTGTTTATTTTTGCCTAAGGTCTGGTTATTTTGCCCAGCAATTGGAGAATAACCCTAAAGTAACTTTTCATTTGACTGAATTTAAGTGGCTATTTGTAAAGTCAAATGTGGTCACAGTTAAAACTTTATGTTCTCAAATAGATGTTGCTCAATTGATATGTCTTGCTTTGGAAAGTGCTCACTAAAGCACATGTACAGGCAGCACCTAGAATACATTACTCAATAGTGGATATGGTGTTGAGAGTCAGGCTGTTACCTGGACATTTGCATTGGTTGGTAAATACAGACTCAAATAATGTAGAACCTAAATAAAAGGATCTTGGAGGTTATTTCATCTCAACTCTCATAATTTACATTAGGAAAATGAGAAGAGATGTTAAATGACTTGTTCAAGTTAACAAAGTATGTTAGTGATGGACCTGGGATTAAAATAGAGATTGTGTGACTCTTTAATACTCTTCCTGCTATACCACACTATATACTTCAAGGCGATGAGACTTCAAATATCACATTCAGTCGAGGGGACTTTCCCTAAGTGAGAGTGGTGTGAGGGTGTACGTTCTAATGCTATGTGTTGACTCTCGTCAGTATGTGTGGTGTTCCAAGGAACTCATATTTGGAGGCTCACAGCATCATTTTAGTTGGTAAGAGGCAGAAAGTAACTGGGTAGAGATTTTAATAGCTCCTGGTAGTAAAACATAGTGACAGCCTCATAGAACTTGATTCTGTTTTCAATATTTCATAACAAGCTCACTTTACTCCAAATGAATGGTGGTTCATGTGGTTCCAGGATGAATTTCTTTTATAAGGGTTCTTACTCTTTAAGAAATATAGACATGGACATAAAAACAATTCAGTCTTTTACCTCATTGCCTCCTTTTTCAACTGGCAATAAATTGTTGGCTGAGTCTAGATAGGCACATAATAGGCAGTGTGAAAACCCTCCATCAACGAAGAGATTTATCTCTGAATAGTCTGAGAAACATTCCTTTATGCAATAAATACTAGAGGTGGGGGATATGGGCCAACAAGGAATGAATAGGCTGTAAAGAAGCATTTATCAGAATGATGGTAAATACCAACCTTCAAAAAAGGAGAATTCTATAAACCACAGTCAGTGCCTAAATTTTTATGTGCTGTTTTTGACAGGATCTGCCTTAAGCACATTGCCTTAAACAAATTTATTCTAAACTTCCATAGAGATTTTGTCCACAATACTTTTCTCTATCCTATATTCAAGCCTTATTGCAATGTAACATTAGCTACAATTTTTGATAATTAGATTTTATTGGTTCAGCAGAGTTCAGTTTATTCTATTTCTTATACCTGATATCTGTTGGTCATTACCCACATGGACAGAGAATCTCCAAGGTTATTGTTAGATAAGCTTTTGGAAAATGCTGAGTAGAAGTGCTCAATAATTAGCTATTGACTGTTTGTTGGAACGGGTTATTCTTCTTCCTCAAGACTCTTGGCTTATTTTTTCCTTTTTTTCCTTTTTTAAACGTTTATTTATTTATTTTTAGAGGCAGAGTGAGTGTGCAAATGGGTAGCGGAAAGGCAGATAGAAGGGGGGGGGGTGGAGAAAGAGAATTCCAAGCAGGCCCTGCGCTGTCAGCACAGAGCCCAATGTGGGGTTTGATCCCAAGAACCCTGGGATTATGACCTGAGCCAAAGTCAAGAGTCAGACGTTTAACCAACTGAGCCACCCAAGTGCCCCTGGATTATTTTTTTTCAAATGACTTCAAATGATTTCAAATTAGTTTGAAGATGTTATAATTTTTGTGAACTTTTCATTATAGATTTATATGATTCTCTTTTCTTCCAGAATTATTATTTTTATAGTTCCTTTTGTCATGGAGGCAACACCTGGTAGACTAGCACCTTGTATATTTTGTATTTATTTCTAAAAGTGTCCTTATTTTACCCTAAGGAGAAGGACTGAAGCTGAGCCTAAATAATGGAAGATGGAATTTGATGTGCCAAGAAGTATATTCTGATTCAGCATTCATGTTATATTTTCTTTAATCAGAAATTGGAATTGTGGAATATAAGCAGTTTGGAAATTGCTTATTGACCATCAAATTAACTTTATATGAATAGAAAGAGCACGAGGCTGGTGTTAATCTGAGAGATTTGGACTGCATTATACCAGTTGTGCTCTCATGTCCCCACCCACTTACCCCAATACCCGTTTAACTCCCCCAACTTAGGTTGGAAGTCCTCAATATAATGTCTGATGTTGCATCATCTGATTGCATTGGGGGTAGAATATTCAGATTGGCTTTAGTCAATGAACATTTATTGGGAACGTTCTATGTTTTTAGCCTAGTGGGTTAATGTAAATGAGGCAGGATCACAGTACATCTAGAGCTAAAACTCATTGAGTGCTTACTCTGTACCTGACACTCTGATTAGCATTTTACCTGCAGTATTTCATGTAATGTTTACAAAAATCTTGAGGGAGGTACTCACATAAAATGTGAGTACTAGAATTAAAACTGAGAATTAAAACTCAAATAGGTCAGGTAATTTGCCTGAGGTCACTCACTTTATAGCAAAACTTAGACTTGAACTCAAACTTTTATGATTCTAGAGTCCCTTGCTGAAATATAAATACTGTGTACCATCACAACTGAAGGCACTGATGGGCCTCATTCCCCTCTGCAATTTCACCTGGCTTGAGCATTAGGAAACTTGTATTTTGTTCTCTTTCTTCCCTATAATTGACAACCTGCTTGGCATTTTGTTTGTATTCAATAAATGTTTGTTGAATGAATGTGTGCATAGGAAGGGATGCTTCTCCTCAGGGTTTTTGTATTGACCTTGGATGGTTACTCATTTCATTTGTTAAAACACAGATGATAATGCAGAGGCATTAAGAAGGACAAAGAGGATCAAATAACCAAGTTAAAATGTTTTATTCCAAACAACATAACACAACATTGGAATCAAAGTGCTGAAAATAACAGATTTCTCCCCCTCCAAAGAGTACAATTATTCATGAAGTGAAGGACAAAGACATTTTGTAGTGTTTTTATGAAAGAGAAACCTATATCAGAGGGTGTAATGAAATTTTTGATAGTAGAGTTTTGCCCTTCTTTACCAAGCTTGTCTTACAACATACATTCTTAATGAAGGAAAAGATCAACAAGCCATAAACAGATCTTTTCTGTTAAAGGTAAAGCAATTAGGAAACACAAAAGAAAGGAAAGAAAAAAGCTCCAACAAACTGGAACAATTACAAACATTATACGAAAATCAATAAAATCAAATCTACTCTTAAGGCAACAAGTCTATTCAAGCATTGTTACAGACTATCTGATCATTACAAAGAAATCTCCGTTTGGGATTACAGTGGAATTAAGTGAAATCCAAAATGTTAAGACCAAGCAAATATGTGAGAGGCAGCTTTTATGCTTTGCAAGGGTGTGCATGAAATATGTCCTTATACGGAAGATCTGCAGAGGTCCTCGAATTAACTGAATCAGGGTGGAATAGACTAGAGTTGGGATTCACTTCATTTCAACCCAATTACTGGTTAGTCATTTTTGTCTTATTCCTCAGTCAATAATATTGAGTTACAATTGAAAATGAAGAGCCATGAGTCTTTAATCCATCACAGTCCCAACTGAGATGTTCCCTCATGAGGCTGTCTTGATCCCTCTTGGCTAGCCCACTGTACCAGGGGGTTTTATCTAAGGCCTGGAAGCCCCAGGTATCACCCCTAGGGGTCTCAGTGCTGAGATTTCCAATGTCTGCAAGCCACCTGATGAAAGGTCCTGTCTCTCTGGCATTCTTGTAAACCTCCTCCAAGACCTTAACTCGCTTCATCTTAGGACATTCCCTTTCAGCTGTGTCTCCCATTTACATACCTTAGGGCTGTATCCTGCACCCTATACATAGACTTTAGCTCTTTGCCTCTGTAAATCTTGGCTTTTAAAATGAAATCAGCTTAATTCTCTAATGGAGATCTCTGGATTTCAGGATACAAAGCCTAATATCCTCTCCCTAGGGTTGTTGTTTTATATTATCTATTTCTTTCTGATTCTTCTGCAGTAGGGGAAAATCCATCATAGATTAATAACTTATCCTGCCACATATTTTGTAATTTTGTATTTTATAGTATTGCACTCTTTTAATAACTCAGTTGAATAAATATTTATAGAATATCTACTATGTGGTACATAACAGTGAAAATTTTTCTATGAATAACTCATAGTTCGGTGAGGAGTATAGGTCCCCAAATGGCTATTTGTTCTACTACTGTATAGTTTTAGTCTAAATGATTTCTGATAACAGGTCTCTCTTTCTCTTGAAGTTCTTGTTTCTCTGATTTTTTTTCCTCCCTTCTTTTTCACACCTAAGAACAGGTGCAAGTTACTAGCATCTGTGCTGCCTCATAGGGAAGCAATTCAACCATTCTTTAAGCTTAGGGAATGCCAAGAACCACAGGTGTTTCTGCTACCTTCACTTTCGGTTGATTTCAACTCTTTACTCTTGTCTCTTATGGTAGGAATGGGAATCATTGGTGTCCACAGACACCCGCTGGGTGCAGAGATTAGCTCCAGATGCTGCTATAATGTGTAGTTCACCCAGGCAGAAATACCCCTCATTAAGACAAAATTCTGCCAGCAGAGATGCTTACCTGGCTTTTCCTACTGTGTGGTACCTAAATGTGCTTCTTCCATTGGGTCCACTCAATCTTAACACTATAGCATTGTGGGAGCAATTATTTAATTGGGTCTTAATGAAGACAAAAAAATAATTTGCTTAAAGTAACATTTGGAATGATAATTCTATCAATATAAGAATGAATATATAATACAAATAGATGACATTTTGAACTCACTGTATATAGGTACTGTGTTGTGTTTTATGTTGAATTAACCCATTTAATTTTCATCACTCCATAAGGTAGATGTTATTACCTTTTTTTGAACGTATCAGGAAATATAAGCTTTGAGTGTTTTATGCACAAGGTCAACAGAATGAACAACTGACAGAGCTAAATATCCTGGTGTCAGCACCCATGCTCTTAACTCGGAGATTTTACTGCCTGAGAATGTGCGCAAAACCCGTAAATGATACTCAGTGCAGTTCTGATTTTATTAGTTGCGTTTCACTTCCAGAAAAAGTGCCCATATTCTAGTCTTTATATGGTCTGCATCAAAATTACTGGTATATATTTTAGAGTACTTTTTATAGTTTACAGAAAATTTTACTTGTTGTACATGTATTTACTCCAACCTACCTGTCATTGTAATTCTTATCAACTGATTTCTGTGAAAATTTGTTCCCACCCCATTAAGTGCCTGCTGCTAATTAATTATCATGAAGTGTATTGGTTTCCTCTTGCTGCTGTAACAAATTACCACAAACTCAGTGTCTTAAACAGCACAAGTTTATTCACAGTTCTAGATGTTGAAAGTCTGAAATGGGCCTCGCTGGGCTAAAATCAAGCTGTCAACAGGGCTGTTTTCTTTCTGGAGGCTTTAGGGAAGAATCTGCTTTTTGCCTTTTACAAGTTCTAGAGGCTCTGTCATTCCTTGGTTCATGATCCCTCCAACTAAAATCAACAATAGCTCGCCAAGTCTTTCTCACGCTGCATTACTCTGACACTGACTCTTCTGTTTTCCTCTTTCACTTGTGATTACATTGGGCCTATGTAATCTGGGGTAAGCTATTTTAATGTTTGTTTTGTTTTGAGAGAGAGAGAGTAGTCACAAGTGGGGGAGGGGCAGAGGGAGAGGGAGACACAGAATCTAAAGTAGGCTCAAGGCTCTGAGCTTTTAGCACAGAGCCCGACATTGGGCTCGAACTCATAAACCTTGAGATCATAACCTGAGCTGAAGTCAGCAGCTTAACTGACTGAGCCACCTAGGCACCCCGGGGGTAATCTATTTTCAAATGAGTGTATTAGCAACCTTAATTTCATCTGCAACATTATTTCTCCCGTGCCTTGTAATGTAACGTTTTCTTAGGTTCTGGGGACGAGGATGTGGTTATCATTGAGGACCCATTATTCTGCCCACCACACATTGAGGGGTAGTTTTACCTCCCTTTGTCTGGAGCTTCTGTCTCCTTATCTCTGCCCTCTGCTTCAAATATCTTTCCCTCTCTTCATTCTCTGTTGTCCTCTGATAATCTGTGAGAGTGTATATACCATCAATTAGGGGAAAGAGATACTTTTTGATTGAGAGTGAGCTAAAATTAAAGTCCATATTGTGGAGAGATAAGGGCACTCACTACACTTTTCTCTGTAACCCTAATACATTCTCCCCTTTGCCGGAGCAAGCGGGAGTCATTCCTGTTTCCTGCTACCCAGGACATGGGTTTCTGAGAGGTCTTAACTAGGTAGAAGTTATGTCCTGGGGCAATAGAATTGAATAAGTAATTCAAAACTCCAATTTTCTTCTTCTTTTTCTTTAAAATTTTTTAAAATGTTATTTAATGTTGAGAGAGAGAGAAACAGCAAGTGGGGGAAGGGCAGAGAAAGAGGGAGACACAGAATCTAAAGCAGGCTCCAGGCTCTAAGCTGTCAGCACAGAGCCTGATGTGAGGATTGAACCCACAAACCAGGAGATCATGACCCAGCCGAAGTTGGATGCTTAACTGACTGAGCCACCCAGCTGCCTCCAAAACTCCAATAGGACCATTCTTGCAAAAGCGTTAGCTATAGTCATTTATATTCTTAGTTTATGGAACTTTAGATAATCAGGCCTGATCTACTCTTTTTACAGATGAGGAAACCAAATTCCAGAAAGATAAAACAATTTATTCAAAGTTCTACCTCCCATAAATTACAAGGTTGGAACTGGAATTCAAATCACGAGTTTTTAAGTTCACTACATATCCTTCCATTAAGTATCTCCCCCCTTTTGTTGGCTCTGACACGCTCAGTGACTTGCCAAGGGCCACAAGGCTCTGAACTGTAGAAAAATGCTATGTTTCTTTTATGTTTCTTTTTTCTGTCTTCTAGATGGAAAAGATGGATCCTGGGATGTGATATTCTTGCGGATGTGTTCTACCTCTGGATGAGATGTTTCATGTGTGTGAGGATAATAATGAGATGAGAATAACTCTAAAGGCAAGAGGGCAAGGTTGATGATGATAAGGATCTTGAGTAATAACTGCTATTTTTGGACGCTGATCATGTTATTGGTATTTTGTCACTTAATCTTCACAACAGCCCTATGCCTCCCTATGGTAAATATCACTGAAGTTTGTCAGTATCTTTTTATCTACTTTTTTCCCAGCACAAAGGAGACTGCTTTTCAGCCTGATGATTGAAGAGGGTGCGAGGTCCCAAGGCAGTTCGTGTGAGTATGATACCTGAGTGTTAGGGACACAGTTTACTTTCAGGCTGAGGCTATGTGAACCCCCAGGGAGCCCTTCATGCTCTCCCCACTTTTCCTTTCCTGTGGCAGTGACTTAGCCCTGGCTTCCTGGCTGCAGGAATGGGGAGTGATTATGGGTGGTAGAGCCCCCTGCTGACAGGTGTGAGACACACAGCTTGTGTGGCAAATCACTTTGAAGGGCACAGCCCTTGGACCTTGGAGAGATTACTAGCTGAACCTGGCCCACGCTAATATAAATAGACGTTATTATCTTCAATTTCAGCGGGTGCAACTTAGGAGTAGAGTTAGTTAAGTAGATTGCTAATAACGGACAGAGCAGGAAGGCAACAAGCCCCCCCCTTACCTGAACTCAGAGCCTGTTGGGTGATTCCACATCACCACACTTAATGTCTTCTAATAGAAGACAGGCAAGGGGAAGGTGTCAGACAGAAAGAGACGTGCTTTTGAGGAGGGTCGGCACATCTGTACCACCAAGTCCGGTGTCTTTGGGTCTTTTTCATTCTGAGTCTTCAGAACTTCCTCTTTCCCTTTCCTCCCTTGTTCCTTTCTTTATCATGAACCTGTGCCCTCAAATAACTTCAAACACTTAAAGAAAATTTAAGCGCAGTTTCTAGTTTCCCCTCCACACTTTAGGGCATTTTGCACGTGCCCTTGAATGCTTTTTAACTTTAAAGAAGTCCTCCATCTCTGTAGTCCCTGAGAAGAGTGTCTCGCTTCCATCCTTTTCATGGCAGAAAGTGCTTTGTTCTAAACAAACAACAAACAAAAACAGAGAGGAGTAAGTGGGTATTGGAAAGGCAGGGAACAAAGACAGCTGCTGAGTAGAGACAGGGAGCTGGGCAGACCTGTCCATTAAGCTCAGTGAAGAAAAAAGGCAGCAACAACAGGGCACTTGGGGAGTCAGTGTTTTCAGACTTGCTTTCCCAGGGGCGCCCACTTGAACTATTCGCCCTTAAGGCTGGGGAAGCTGTGGGGAGGAAGGTCACTCTGCCTTCAACTTTGTCCCAGAGACTGACTGTAGTTGAGGAAAGTTAATTGTTGAAAAACAGGTTTGGCTCTGTTCTTATGTAGCCAGGCCCTTCTGGTTCCAGAACCAGACCCAGTGGCTTTGCATGAGGCTTATGGCTGTGAGCCACGCGACAGCAAGAAGCGGCTTCAGTCATTGATTTTGTGTGTGTGTGTGTGTGTGTGTGTGTGTGTTTAAGTGATTTTAAATTAAATTTAGTGGAAGAAGGATTTTGGTTGTGAGAGAAGATGCAAAGTGAGTGACGACTAGAATTTTCAATCCCAAGTCCCCCCTAGAAAGAGGGGTCTTGGAAAAGGTCTGAATGCTAAAAAGGCTAGCGCACAGGGTTGGAAGGAAACCTTTAGTATGGCCCAGGAAGGCAGAATTAAATCCTGTGGGGGAACAGTTTCAGGGACAGATTTCTAGGAAAAAAATATAAAGGCTGTTCCTAATAGACCTACAATAAAGGGAAGGTATCACAATGGTATTAAGCTTCCCCTAATTGGAATGTGTTTAAAAAAGAGAGGGGACTTCATAAAATGGGACTCAGACAACTAATTGACAGGCAGAATTTCCTAAACTGTGCTCTGTACTTGACCTCCTCCAGAACCAGCCAAGAGGCTTGTTAAAAATGCCTCTTTCCAGGCTTCACCTCAGTCAGCCTTTGAGGATGCCTTTGGGGGGCTGGAGTCTGAGATCCCTCAGACAAATCTCTATACTCTACAGACTCTTAGTCTTATGCTAGACTTTCTAAGATATTTTTAATTCTGAGAATTTTGTGACTCAGGTTCTGGAACTGTTTTTGCTGTTGACACAATGGGCAACTTTCAACAAATCATTTAATCCCTCCATTTCCTCATCTCTCCAGATGTCCCCAGATGCATTTGGGGGACTTAAAAATTAATATGTATTCCTGACTCCTGCCCCTGAAAATTCCAATTCAGTAGGTGTAGGGTGATCCGTATGGTCAGTCAGAGTTGGATATGAATGAAGTAAATGATCTCTAAGGATTTTCTAGCATCAAAATGTCATGACTCTACATTACTTAAAGTTATCAAAAATGTCTTATGCCCCATCTTATCCATATCTTCTCTGGCTAGCATGTTTTAGGAGGTGGCTCCCTTTTCTGGACCAAGGCTATCATTTATTTATTTATTTATTTTCCCAAATTACAAGAGAGTAGACATTATCTTTTTTTTTTTTTCCTCCTAGCAAATGGAGACTCAAACTAGTATCCCACACCAACATGTCCAGGTATGACCTGCATTGTACCACCTTATTCCAAGAGAAGATTTTCTCTAATTGTATGCAGCTCGGGCCCCAGAACTCACATGACTCCTGGGGGAAGTTGGAGGGTCACCTGCTCTTTGTACCATATTCTGTGGACTACACTGAGGGATTGGTAGGGAGCCAGGAGGTCTTCTGACCCTCTTTATTTTCTCTCTCAGAGCAGAAATTATAGGTCACAATGCATTTTAATCATAGTACTCCCTACTTTACTTAAAACCTGAGGGCAAAAATTTCCCAAGGCTTTATAGAAACATATAAGTCAGGCAAGCATGTCTTCTCAATAGAAGGAAACTTTAAGGGAAAAAATTGTTAGATCACACATTTTTCTAAGTATTGTAGATATGTAGCTTATCTTTTAGAAAGAGTTCAGAGACTACAGCATATGTTACATAAAAAAATAACTACAGTTATTTAACACATCTATTCTTGGAAAAAAGGAAGAAATCATTACTTAGTACTTCCTGGGCTCTCAGACCCCCCAAAGGGAAATTTCCCAAGGGTTTCCAATCACACAGAGTTGGAAGGTTTCTGACAGGATAGTCTCGCCAATATTTAAGTGAATTATCAAGTGTAAACCCATGCTGGTGGCTTTGTCCTAAACAAAGAGGAGATAGATGTCCAAAAATAACCCCTGTGTTCTGAGCCTATAATTGAAACTGAGATTCTTTTATTATCCTGAACATAATTTTAGAAGAGATTGCCAGCCCTGATGTTGGGACATTAAACAGCTTCTGACTTCACCTCTAGACTTCAGCTCTAGAATGGAATGTTTCTTTGTAATACCTTTAATTGTCCAACATAATTTTTCTTGTTTAAGAATTTTCCTGTTCTAGGAGAAGCAGGTACTTATTAACAAACTTTATCCCTCCTGCCATAGTGAGTCCCTTGAAACTGGAGTGGTGCCTTGCTTCCCTCTCTCTGTTTCTCAAGAAATTCAGAGTCATTCTCATTCTTAGCAAACACACAATTCACCTGGGGATGATTAGAAAAAAGGAGAGAGAGAAAAAGAGGGAATTTCTGACACTCACTTGGAGGATGTAGTCTTCCTTCTCTCTTGGCAGTGAGCACAGGTCATGGGTTAGAATGGGGAAGGTTTTTACCCAAAATTAACCTCTGGGCATTGTGTCTGCACACTGATTGCCTTTTGAAAAATGGTGGAAATACACCCTGTGGTAGCAGGGGGAAAGTTACTGGTGAAAGAAAAATCACATAACTCTTAAAAGATAAAAACAGGAAATAAAAAAAGGGAGTTGGGCAAGGTTGCTTGAGATTTGAACAAATTCAGGCAAAACCCAAACTTCTTCCACAGGTATCACTTTGGAGACTTAAAAAGTATGAGAGGGTTATTTTAAACAAGGACCAGGAAGGGAAAAACAGAACCCAAGTAAGCAGATGATAAGTTGGATTTGATAAAGTTTTGTTTATACTGTGATCTTACTTACACAATAATTATATGGTATTTGTTCTTTCATTTGATATTTAATTCCTCCATTTATTCATTAAGTATTTATGAGAATCTTCTGTGTATGAAGTTCTGTGCTAGACACTACCAGGAATTTTAAAAAGCATCACACACCATACTTTCTTGAGGAGTTTAAAGTGTAAGAGGAGATTCCAGGCAAGTTCACATGACAGGCTATATAACAACATAAGATTTGCTACAAAGAGTGTCACCGGGCAGCAGGTGATTAAGTGCCAAGAAGTAAAACAGATGTGTGACAGGGTGTACTTGTCTCTCCTCCACCTGATGCTTCCTGCCAACCAACCAGGTAGAACCTGTTCTTCTGATCTGTTTGCCCTTGGTGGTAGATCCAATCCCAACCAAACCATCTTCAGAAAACACCTTGTTAGCGGAAACCAGCTTGAGAATCAAGGCTACTTTGTCTGGCTCCTCAAACCTGATAACCTGTCCACTTTGCCTGACATTTCTGATGCTTGTGCATCAACCCATGTTGGCAATATTCTTGGTGTTTTGTCCCCGTAGACTTATCTTGAATATTTTTCAGGGACAGTTTTGTTGCTAGATACAGACAGCTAATTTTATTGGCATTAATTCTTTCTCATTTCTCAGCTCTGCTTTTTCTTCATTTGCTTGAAACATTGATAAAGCTCTGGTTACATGGTCGTAAAAAAAAAAAAAGCTCTGGTTACATGGTCGTAAAAAAGGCTCATGGTGGCACCAAGCTTACAGTCCTTCAGTGCCATCATTTCAGAAGGAGAGTGTTTGTTTCCATTTACAGAAAATATCATAGGGAGGGAAGTAACAAATACCAATAACTTTATTGCCATATGCTTCAGTCTACTTGAAAAGACAAATGCATTTTAATAAATACATGTTTGGCTGCATACAACACTCCTCAGATAAAATCTAACAGTGCTCTAAAATGTGGCAAGAAAGATACAGGAATGATAATTGATTTTGTCAGATTAACAGAAGAGAACTTTAATTGAGCACCCTAAATTCCTGTGATCATTAGGGCAAAGTGTCTGCCTTTTTTAATTTCTTTTACATTAGTACAGACCACATTAACTCTATTATACAATGTAAAACTGGCACACATTGTCTTTTTATTATTGTTTATAACTGACAATGATTATTTACTACATGAGAAAATAAAATACTGCCAAGGGAATCCTGTAATAATTAGTTTCAAAGGTGTGTGTGCACTTGAATGGGGAAGGAAATAATTATAAGTAAATTCTCAGTTTGTCATCCACGAAATTTGCTTTAGGGTAAATATATTTGTTTTAAAAGTTCCTTTGAAAATATATAAAAGCCATATTTGCTCTTGTAATTGAGTTTACCAGCATGTATCCCTGAGAATATTCATGGGATCTGCTCACAATACAGTGGATTTAGGGTATTGTATTATTTGAAACTTAGCTGAGGGACCAAGATTGAGGTGATCAATTTGGAAAAGAGAAGATAACTCTTCATAACTTAAGGAGTTTGAAAGAGAATTGATAATCTGGTTGGTCAAGAAAAACTGGAAATATTCTCCAACTATTTTCCTGTCTCCTAATGGGATGTCCTTCACATTTCCTCTGTGAATGGTCAGATGAAATATCCCAAGGAGCTGTGGTTATGGATTTAGGAAAACACAGAGTCAAATCCTGCTTCTACCACCAACTGGCCAAGGGACTGGGCCAAACTCTTAGTTTTCTTACCCATGCAGTGAAATTCAAATAGATACTTCATAATATCAGTAGGAACATTAATTAAGATAACGTTCTTAAAGTGCTTGCTGAAGTACCTGACAAAACATAAACTCTCAGTAAATGTTTGTTCCTCCTGCTTAACTTTTGTAAACACCAAGTTTTGCACCAGAGAGAATCTGAGACATGGATGGAGATTTAGATTTCTCTAGTACATTCTATAGCTTCTTCTTTGAAATGCTTCCTTTCTTAGATGAAGTACTTAATGGTCATCAGGGAACATTTCAGGAAAGAGATAGGATTTCAAAATGATTTTGGCTTTATTCTTTCCTGTTTGTTCTTGTAAGTGGTGAAGATAGAAATTCTTGACCATCGCTGTTCTGGGAGAAAGCTGTGCCTGTAGGACCCTAATAAAAAGCAAATTTATCTTTTATAAAAGTACAAAGGTAATTTAATGGAGAAAGTAAAATATTTTCAATGAACCTGCTGAAACCACTGAATAGCTTATAGAAAAGCAAAACAAATCATTAAACTCAATCCTTTCTTTGTACCATATACAAAAATTAATTTGAAATGAATAAGGTACCTAAAGGAAACATAGAATAGTATATTTGCAAGCAACTGAAAAAGCACTAACGAAAAGAGAAAAATGTGAAGAATCTCATAAGGATAAAAATTGAAAAAAAACCCCACTTCTTCCAAAATATCATTAAAAAAATAGCAAGCCAGTGTCTGGAGCAAATATTTGCAATGTGTATTTCTGACAAATGGTTGTATTTAGAACATAAATCCCCACAAATTCTCAGTAAAAAGACAAGCCAATAAAAGTAGACCAAAAGACCTTGAATGGACATTTCACAGAGGAAGATACACAAATGATCAAAAAACAAACACATTCAACATGATAAGATATATCTTTTCACCTAGTATAATGGCTAAAATTAAGAAGACTGACAAACAAATGTTTATAAAGATGGAGAGCAACTTGGAAATCTTTTACCTTTCTGTTGGGAGTATAAACTAGTATAACCTCTTTGGAGAACAATTTGGTAGTTTCTTAAAAAATTTAACATCCATCTACCCTGTGGCATAGCAATTTCATTTATAAGTATTTGCTGAAAAGAAATGAAGGCCTATGTCCATAGAAAGACATATACACAATTTTTCATAGCAGTGATTTTTTTGGTAATAGGTCAAACTGGAAAGTATCCCTAGAGCCACCAACAGATGGACAAATTATGATATATTTAAGCAATGTAATACTAATCAGCAATAAAAAAGAACTATTATTAATACATGCAACAACATGGATACATCCCAAAATATGCTGAGTAGAAAAATCCAGGCAAACAAAGAATACATACTGTGCATTTACATTTATACAAAGATCTTTAACAGGCAGAAATAAACCATGAGATAGATGTTAACTGCAGTGATTTCCCAGGGGAGCATTGCGTTGCCTGAACGGAACACAAAAGAACTTTCTAGGTGATGGAAATGCTCTGTATCCTGATTGTCATGATGTTTATTTACTCAGGTATGTACTCTTGTCAAAACTCATCAAAGCGTTAACTTACAAGGATGCATTTTGTTAATAAATTAACATATATTCTATATTTAAAAACACAGAAAAGGGAATGCAGAGGAGTATGTATAATTACACAGTTATTAGGACAATCCCTTCCTAAGAAAATAATACTCAGTTTCTTTACAATGGTCTGAGATAGTCTTTAAAGTCATTCCCAAAGCACAATGTATATATCATTCCCATTCTGTGTACTTGACAAGGAGAAGGACGTAGGGTGCCGGCTGTGACCAGCCAGGCTCCTGCTCCTGGAGTCACTGCAACTTCCATCACCACCTCCTTGCCCTCTGCTCTCCTATTCACTCCTCTCTCCCTCCTTCTCCTTCTTCCCTTTCTTTTCTGCCTTTTTCCCCCTGTTCTCCCCCAACTTTTTATGTTCATTTTTTAAAAAGCAGCAAGGAACAGACTCATTCATACCTCACCACTTAATACCTCCAGATATTTCCATTATTGAGTTAATTTTTCCCCTACTTGATTGATTTTTCTACCGTTAGAGATGATGCTGATTGTATACTTTTGAAGCCTGCTGCTCTATATTGTAATGAGCATACATATACTAAAACTCTTTCTAAAGATTATTTCATTTGTAGTACCTTCCATTGTGTAGCATATAGTAGTTTAGTTATTTTGTGAGTACAGGTATTTAAACTGTTAATTTTCTTATTTTTTTAAAAAAATTTTTACATCTTTATTTTATTTTGAGGGAGAGAGACAGAGAGTGAGTGGGGAAGGGGCAGAGAGAGAGAGGGAGACACAGAATCTGAAGCAGGCTCCAGGCTCTGAGCTGTCAGCACAGAGCCCGACTCGGGGCTCGAACCCATGGACTGTGAGATCATGACCTGAACCAAAGTTGTACGCTTAACTGACTGAGCCACCCAGGTACCCCTTAATTTTCTTATTTTTATAAACAACTCTATGGTGGGAATCTTTATGTCTACATTTTTACATTAATTTTAAAATTTTAATCAGTTATATATACACATATTTTAAAGCCCTATGCACTGTGCATACAAGGCATATTAAAAAACAACACTGTACTGTACCCCTCTCCCTCATCACTTTGTTTTCTCTCCCTAGAGGCAACTACTTTCTATTATTATAGCTATTCCTTTTGATATTTACATCTGTATTTCTAATTAATGTGCTTATGTTGGCACTTGTTAACTTTAAATTTTGAGCATGGTCTGTTGAATTTACACTATGGATGGTGAGCTTGCATTATCATTTACAATGCCTCTTACCATGCAGCACACCTATATCCATTTATGCATCATCTCAGTAGAGTTGTGAAGGTCCAAATCCACTAAATATTGCTTTGTCTTGCTTTGAAAAGATGGCATGTAGGCTGAGAGTAGTATTTGAATATTCCTTGTTTCTCCAATGAAATACTATCATCATATAATCTTAATGACACCTCTCTCATTATGGCTTTTGACATGTATGGACATATTCAAAGCTATTAAATATTGGCAGATAAATCAGTTTTTTTATGGTTCTGTATGACCTCAGGCTTTCTAATTGCTAATTGGTTTTATGAAAAAAAATGAAACAAAAAAACCAAGAAGACAGAAAAGACTGTCCTAAGGGCTTCTCATTATTTAGGTTTTCATGTTGATAATAACACATGTCACTCAGGCTTCAATCAGAGAAACAAAACCATGACCAGAAGTATATGTACATTTGTCTCCTGGGTCCCCAGCTTGCTGACTGCAGATCTGGGGACTTCTCAACCTCCATAACCATGTGAACTTATTCCTTATAATAAATCCTTACTTATTTTAAAAATAATTATATGTTTATTATAAAGAATACAATCAGGGGTTTCTATTTCTCTGAGCACACTGTTCTTTATGAGATATTTTGACTCCATCATTTGCTCTAAGAGCACATGCTGGGGTTGGCAGACGCACACATGCTTGTTGTCAGCACAGAGAGAATCATTTTCAGTTTCTCATAATGATGCATGAGTGACTGTCCAGGACTTCACTATCTTACTTCTAAGTTTTATACGTAGAGACCTGTGAGGTCTACAAGAGTCCATGGAAAGGCTTTCTGCCTCTGAAATTGCAAGGTTAACAAAATACTTTCAGAAATTCCTTTGAAACTCCTTTAATAAATGATAACATGGCATCACACTTTGCCAATTAATACACTTTTTTTGGAGACACTAGTTGCAAGCTAACCTTTGTTGAGAATTTAGGTCAGCTGCTGTGCAAGGCACTGTTATATATAACATCATTCAGTCTTCAAAACACATGATGGAAGGGTGGCATTAATTCCCTTTATAATGGATAAATCGAGGCCTGTCATGGCTAAAATACCTGTATCTAATATCTGTATCTAATATTCAATAAGTATTGGAACCAGGATTTAAACAGTCTACCATATTTTGCTTCATGGGATAAGTACATGCTTTGTCCATGTGAATAAACAGATAAATCTTTTAATGAAAGAAGCATTTAATTCATTATGTAATTTTTCAAAATTGATTTTTAAGATCGTTAATTTAACCAATTCTAGCTGGCAAGAGCTTTTAAAAGATTGCATATAGCTCATTTTTGTTTATGAATCAGAAGAGAATGTACATTTGCTTTAAGAGTTTCATTAAATCCAAATTTTCCTTCTAATGTCTTAGCTAGTATTGGAAATGGAAATAGAGGTTGCTTTTGAAAGTTTCATAACATTTAATTTTGCTGTGCTTAGACCCAGATGGATGACTTTAACTGAATTATTTTTTTTAGTCCTGTCATTTTGAGAGAGGAACCTTGCCCTTAAAACCCAAAGGATTTCAAAACAGTCATCATCTAGGTGCTTGTAAATGCCTCTTTCTCATGGTAGCCATCAACAGGACCACCAAAGGAGATGACATCTCTAGATGGGGCCAAGTACAACTGAGGCAGAGACTTAAGGGAGGCAATCTAGGGTAGAGGCCAAGATATTGGGTTCTAGAGTTAGGCAGATTTCTGTTCAGAACCTGAGTCTTTTTACTAATTAGTTATATGAACTCTTTCATACTGCTTAATCTTGCTAAGTCTTGTGTTCATTTGTAAGAAAGGATTAATGGTAGTAGCTACCTGATAGATCTGCTGTGGGAATTAAATGACATAATGCAGAAGAAGGTCCTGGTACAATGGCTAATGAATAGTAAGCACTTAATGAATGTTAGCTAGTTCTATCACATTATCATCATCATTGTCACCATCATTACTGATATAAGATGTCTGGAAAGTTGACGTGAAGAAAATGGGAGGGCCCTGTAACTCTGAGGGAGTTGCAGATTATGAAACAGCCTGTAGAGGGTCCATTTAGATTCATGCATGGAGAGCACTCAGCATGAGAAACAGGGAACATGAGTCTACCTCAGACCTTAGGCTTCTCATCTGTGGAAGGAGAGGCATTGGACTAGAGATTTTGAAGATCATGGTGCCTTATAGTTGTATGATCTTCAGTCATTAAGTAAATATTTCATGTTATTACGTATGAAGGGGATAAGTATGGAATTCACTAATTTGTTCAATATATATATTGGGTGCCTATTTTGGATCTGACATATACCATTTTAGGAACTGGGAACAGCCTTGACTTAAAAAGATAAAAATCTCTGACTTCGTGGAATTTGCATACATGGGAGGAGACAGACAATATATCAACAAGGATAAAATATATGGTATTCCAGATCATGACAAGTGTTAGGAAGAAAAATGAGAAAGCACAGAAGAGGGATAGGTAATTCTGAGAGGGTATTGCAATTGACAATGGGATCGTCAGAGAAGGTCTTATAGATAAGGTGAAATTTTAATCAGAGAACTGAAGGAGGTAAGGGATTTAGGAAAGAAAATTTTGGGCAAAGAAGGAGCAAGTCCAAAGCTTTGAAGCTTGGCTGTCGTGTTCAGTGGAGAGTAAGAAGGGGCCATTGTGCCTGAGTGGAGTGAGCCAGTGAGGGAATCATAGGGGATAAGGTCAGAGAAGTGGCTCGGGAGGAAGGCAGATTGTTAAAAGCCTTCTAAGCCATTGTAAGGACTTTGGCTTTTACTTTGAGATAGAAGACCATTAGCAGGTGTTGAATAGAAGACTAACATAACTTGACTTACTTTTAAAAGGTATCACTTTAGTTATGCTGAGAATAGAATATAGGGGAAAAGCCAAAAGTAGGGAGGTGGTTGGGCTAATCCAGGTAAGCAGTTTAGTTGTTTAGATCAGTAGGTGGGGGTGGTAATGAGTGATAGGTTTCTGGATATACTTTAAAGGGCCATCCATCAAAATTTATTGCTGGCCTGGATTTGGAATGTAAGAGAAAGTGATGAAATCCATTTATAGATATAGAGAGACAGAGAAATGGATATGCAGTTGACCTTTGAACAACATGGGGATAGGAGCAAAGTTGAAAATCTTTGTATAGCTTTTGAATTCCCCCAAATTTAACTACTAGTAATTTACTTTTGACCAGAAGCCTTACCAATAACATAAACAGTCACTTAAAGACATATTTTGTAAGTTCTATCTATTGTACACTATTTTCTTATAATAATACCTAACTTTTTCTTAAAATTTTTGGGTATTTCTAGGCTATATGGTTCATCTGTGAGTTTTTTCAAATTGTCACAAATATCCCAAAATTTTCCAATATATTTACTTAAAAAATCTGCATGTAAGTGGACTCACACAGTTCAAACCCATGTAGTTCGAGTTAACTGTATGTGTTTGTGTGTATACTTTACATATTTAACATATATTTAACACACATACATGTGTGTATGAATTTCATATGCCATCCAATTGAAGATGTTGAGTAGGCAGTAGTCTGAGTCTGGAGTTCAAGAAATAGTAGAGAAGAACTGGAGAAACACATTTGTGAATGTATTTAAATGACACTTAAGACCATGAGATTAGATGAGATCACTAAGGTAGTGAATGCAGATAGAAAAGATAGGAAGCTGGACAGATGAGAACTGAAATACTCAAAAATTTAGAGGGCAGTTTGATGAAGAAGGGTCAGTAAAGAATTCTGAGACCCAAAATAGTAGGAGGAAAACCAAGAGAGTTTGGGATCCTGGATGACAAGTGAAAAATATGTTTTAAGGACCAGGAACTTTCCACTGGATTTAAAAAACATGAAAATCATTGATTATCTTGACACTAAATGAATAGAAAGCTCGTATGATTAGGATATTAAGCTTAGCTTGCCCCTGTTCAGTAATAGAACTCCAGGTAGACACATTGAACTAAGTGCTTGGCCACAGACAGATATAGGACATGGCATCAGAAAAAGTACCCAGCCATATTGGGTATCAAGTAATGAGAAATTTGCCCAAGAGAGCTCACTGATGAACAGGAGCTAAGAGAACTGCAGTGCTCAAATTGCATTCCCTATCACATCCTGGAGAGGCAAGGATAGCTAAAAATAAGCTCACTCCCCCACTTGGTTGATACTGAAGGAATTTTTAAAAATTAACTACTCATATTCTTTTATTTAAAGGCATGGGCTCTATGTGTAATTCTATATAGGATGGTTTTGAGTCTCATTTAAGGTTTTAAGATACTTCCCTTATGTCTTCTCAAAGCAGTTCCTTTTAGTACTCCCAGCATTAGACTGCTATCTTGATTATTAGGTTTATTAAATGAATTAGTAAGCGGAGAAAAATATAGTCCTTTATTTTTCCATTGGGTCAGTCTTAAACTTCAGTTTATTCTACATATTCAACATTGTTCAGCCTTATAATTTGGGTTTTTTCAATAAGAGTTGATCTTAAAATGCTTTTTGTGATACTGTCTAAATGGCTGGGAGGTGCCTATAGAAAAGAAGGGTCAGTCCTCTTGCTATGCAGATTATACCTGAGATACAACTTCTTCCATTTCCTATTATGGCAAATGTCTGTGCTTAGTAATTACCTAAGGCCATTAAAATATCTCTTCTTAGCCTGCTCCAGGGTCCTTGGCAATTTGCAGCTGCGATATATGGCTTTCATTATTAGTGAAACTAGAGCTAGAATTTCACCTTGGGTGTTCTCTGGAATTGGGTTATCTGTGGGGGTGTTGCGGGATCAGATACCAAAGTGGAAGGATATGATCATATTATTAGCAAAGGAATGAAGATTCCACGGTTAATAGTGGAGTTGCACAAGACTTCTGATTATAGCATGCAGGCTCATCAGAAGTTTTATAAACAACTCTGTGTCCTTTTCTTTAAGGCAATATAATCACATCTCAATAAAAAAATTAATTTGTAGGGCACCTGGGTGGCTGAGTGGCTTAAGCCTCAGACTTCGGATCAGGTCATGATCTCATGGCTCCTGAGTTGGAGTCCCACGTTGGGCTCTGTGCTGACAGCTCAGAGCTGGAGCCTGCTTCGGATTTTGTGTCTCCCTCTCTCTCTGCCCCTCCCCTGCTCATGCTCTCTCTCTTTGTCTCTCTCAAAAATAAATTTTAAAGATTAATTTGATTTAATGAATACATATTTTGCCCCTACTATGCAGTATTACCTTACTATCTATGAAGGTATCACCTTGTACTTTTTTAAAAAAACGATGTCTCTACTGCTCATTTACTCTTCAGAAGCAATTTAGCAACTAAATAAGAATTATATCACAATGTTTTGCAAGTCTAGTTGAAGATGAAAGTATGACATATTTCTCTGCCATTACTAGCAACACGACCCTGAGTTAGACGTTTGTTCTTTCCAAGACTCAGCTTACTTATAAAACAGGAACAACAACATTTACCTCCCATGATGTAGACTAACAGTGTCTTACACTCAATAGACATTTTAATAAATGGTAGGATTCCCCCTAAAATATTTTATTCTTAATCCTACCTCAAGTATCAGACTCAACTGTAAATCATTGTCAGTATTTTCTATAAAATAAAATCCTCTTTCAATGGATTTTTTTAAGTGAGCAGTCATATGAAAAAGTACATGCCATGATCACCTAATCTGTATTAACACCTGTTTATGTAACACAATCCACTTGGCCAACAAGGCTGTTGACTGCAAGTCCCTTAAAGTAGGGATGTTGAAGCTTTACCCCTTTAACTCCACCTTACCTCATAGCCCCTCTCTTATAATACTCTTTGGTTCTTATAATTGTCCCTGGACAATTATAGGGTTGTATCCTTAATGGACATCCAGATGGTGACAGAATTATCTACCATATTGCTCTTGGTGACAGCTTGGTGTGGCCAAAAAGATGCTCATGCCCACATGATGTCTGCACACAGATACAGTAGCTCTTAGTGGCCAATCAGGAAGTTTTTCAATTGAAATCGTTAACAAACTGAAACTCAGCCACAAAATAAATGGTTCCTCTTTACTCCAGGGTTCGTTTTGAATAGTTCACTATCTTCCTGTTTTCTGAGAAGAGGGAGTATTTTCATCCCATCCCGGAGAAGGTAGCCTTCTTCAACAGAATATATCTAATGATTTCCTATAACGTATCATAGACAAGCATGACCTTGGAGTTTTCATATCAGAAAATAGGTTGAACTTTCATATCCTACTGCATTTGCTATGATTTAGTGGCCACAATAGGGAAGAAAAAATTCTGCAGAATAAAATAGCTCTTGTGTATTATTCTGCCTCCATTGTCTACAGTAAAGTGTTTGATTCAGCATATCCTATAGCCTTAGTCTTATCTGAAGAATAAGACAATTAAGGATTTTTTTTCAATATTAGGTTAATAATTTCTGGACGGAATAGGTTTCCCCACAGGGAAATATCACTTGTGTCTTCAGATGTCTGAAAGAAACATTATAAAATAATATAAAATAGGAAATAACTCACTGTCCTGTCCTGGAGGTTCGTAAATCAAAGACTTGTACCTGAATTCTTTTTGTGTCACAGCTTTATTTGGATATAATTCACATTCCATAAAGTTTGATGGCTTTTATTATATTCACAGAATTGTGCAACCATCACTACAATCAATTCTAGAATATTTTCATCACCCCAAAAAGAAAATTCTTACTTATTGGAGTCACTTCTCATTTTTTCTCTTTTCTAAACCCTAGGCAACTACTAATCTACTTTCCTCCTTTATGTATTTGACTATTTTGTACATTTCATGTAGAGGGAATCATACAATATCATATTTTATGACTGTCTTGTTTCACTTTGAGTATGGTTTTAATGGTTTATCCATGTTGTAGTATGTACTCATACTTCTTTTTATTGCTGAATAATATGTTATTGTATAGATATACAATGTTTTATTCATTCATCAGTTGATGAACATTGGGTTGTTTCCAATTTTTGGCTATTGTGAATAATGCTGTTATGGACGTTTGTGTACGAGTTTTAGTGTGGACATATACTTTCAATTATATTAGATATATGCATGAGAGTTGAATTGATGGATCATATTGTGTCTGTGTTTAATCATTTGAAGGACTGCTAGAATGTTTTACAAAGTGACTGTATCATTTTACAGTACCACAATCAGTATATGAATTCACATTTCTCTACATCCTCATCAACACTTGTTACTATTTGCCTTTTTGATTATAGCCATACTAGTGGGTGTGTCATTGTGGTTTTTATTGCCTTACCTGATAGCTAATGATGCTGAGTGTCTTTTCATGTGTTAATTGGCAATTTATATATCTACTTTAGAGAAATGTCCATTCAGATCCTTTGCCCATTTTAAAATTGGGTTGTCTTTTGTTGAGTTGTAAGAGTTCCTTATGTACTATAGATACAAGTTTTCTGGTAGATTTGTGATTTGTAAATATTTTCTCCTATTTTATGGGTTATGTTTTTATTTTATTTTTTCTACTTTTATGTATGTACTGGATGTGCCTTTGAAGTATAAATTTTCCTATTTTGATAGAGTCCATTTACCTATTTTTTTCTTTTGTCTTTTGTGATTTTGGTGTCATCTCTATGAAGGTGTTGATTAACCCAAGGTCATACAGATTTACTTGTGTAATTTTTTCTAAGAGTTTTATAGATTTAGCTCTTATAGTTAGGTGTTATATTTTTTATTATTTAAAAAAATTTTTTTTGGTTCATTTATTTTTGAGACAGAAAGAGACAGCACGTGTGGGGGAGGGACAGAGAGAGAGAGGGAGACACAGAATCTGAAACAGGCTCCAGGCTCTGAGCTGCCAGCACAGAACCCAATGTGGGGCTCAAACCCATGGACAGCAAGATCATGACCTGAGCTGAAGTCAGACACTTAGCCAACTGAGCCACTCAGGCGCCCCAAGTATTTGTTATATTTTTAAAAATTTATTATTAAAAAAAATTTAACTCCAGTATAATTAACATAGTGTTACATTAGCTTCAGGTGTACAATATACTGAGTCAACAATCACATACATTTTGATGCAGTTAATTTTTGCGTATGGTATGAAGTAGAGGTCTAGCTTTATGCTTTTCACATGGATGTATAATTTTCCCAGTACCATTTTTTTAAAAAGACTCTTCTTGCACCATTGAATTGTCTTAGAAACTTTGTGAAAATTAATTGACCATAATTGTTAGAGTCTATTTCTGGACTCTTGACTCTCTTCTTTTGGTCTGTATGTCTACCCTTATGACAGTAATATGTTGTCTTTACTACTATAGACTTCTAATAAGTTTTGAAATTGGGAAGTATGTGGCCCCAACTTTTTTTTTCCGGAATTGCTTTGACCATTCTGGGTTTCTTGAATTCCCATATGAATTTGAGAATCAACTTGTCAGTTTCCGAAAACACACACACACACACACGCACACACACACACACACCACTCAGCTGAGATTTGGTAGGGATTACACTGAATCTGTAGATCCATACGGGGAATACTGACATCTTAATATATTAAGTCCTTGGATTCATGAACACTGATGTCTTACTATTTATTTAAGTCTTCTTAAATATCTTTCATTGGTGTTTTGTAGTTTTCAGAACATAAGTTTTGCACTTCTGTTGAGTTTCTTCCTAAGTGTTTCTTCTTTTTGATGCTTTTACAGGTGGAATTGTTTCCTTAATATCATTTTGGGGTTTCTAGTGCATACATAGATAATTGATTTTTGATGTGTATATATTGATCTAACCCTTGCCACCTTGCAGAATGTTTTTGTTAGTTCTAATAGATTTTTAGTAGATTTCTTAGGAGTCTTGTTATATAAAATCATGTTATTTACAAATACAGATAATTTTACTTTTTCCTTTCCAATATGGATTCCTTTTATTTCATTGTCTTTCCTGATTGCCCTGGGTAGAACTTTCGGTGTCCTGTTGAACAGAAGTGGTGAGAGTAGACATCCTTGCCTTGGTCTTAAAGTTAGGAGAAATAATTTTTCACATTGAATATGATTTTAGTTGTGGGTTTTCCATATATACCCTTTATTGGGTTGTAAGAATGTTCTCTAGTCTTAGCTACTAATGTTGTTGTTGTTTACCATGAAGGGGTATAGGATTTTTCAAAAGCTTTTTCTGTATTTATTGAGATGATGATGTGTGTTTTGTCCAATATTCTGTTAATACAGTTTATTATATTAGTTGATTTTCCGAAAACAACCTTGCATTCTTGTAATCACTCGTAATCACTTGATTACCTGTATAATCCTTTTTATATATGTTGTTGGACTTAGTTTGCTTGTATGTTATTAAGGACTCCTTAAAGTTTAATAAGAAAAAAATAGGAAGAAAAGTATTCATCTTTATTTTCCTCATCTTTTTGTCAGGAAGGAAGATAACGGAGTGTGCTTATGCAGAAACACATACACACTGCTGTCAAAACACATTCTTGGTGTTTTTCTTCAATTCAATGAAAATAATAATTTTTCCCTTCCTGTTTAATGGACTTGGCTGCATTATAGGTAGAGTACCTTTGTGGTATTATCACTTTCTTCTTCCAGAGCATAGTTGATGAGGAGTAAGTAAGCAGAATTGGTTCCAGGAGCCAGAAACTGACACAGAAGAATGCAAATGCTGAACTCAGGCCCAAGCAACCTTTCAAAAAAGGTATGTGGTAAAAGTATATGGGTAAGTATCTTAAATGCTTCCTACGTCCGGAGGGCTTTACGATTTTTAAGGCTTAGTTCCTATTTGATTCAGTGATACAGGAATGTGAGAAAGAGTGGATGGAGGTGCTGAGAATAGATGGTTGGTTTTGTTTTGGGTACGTTTTCCCCTTGTTACATCTTAGACTGCTTGGTGTCACTACAGGGGGATCAACAACTCCCTTCTCTACCACAGAATGAAATGTTAGCCAAATGGATAATTTTATTAAAAGTCTGGTATCAAAAATCTTTTCTGACCTATGATAGAGTTACATGATCAGGCTGTTTCCGATCCATAAAATAAAATTGTTTTTATATTCCTCCAAACTAAGCCTAGAGTCCCAAACTGCCCTTGATTCTCTCCTCTTCACGTGACTGTAGGTAAGGTTCATGTGTTTTGATGAACACCATCTTATTTAATCCTCCATAACATGATATGATATCTTATGAGACATCATTATCTCCATTTTATAGATGATGAAATAAAACATAGTATGCACTTTGCCTAGAATCATCCACCTAATCAGGCAGAACCTAACCCTGCCTGGCTCCCAATGGAATTTATTTATACTCCCCTTTTGGTCCATCACGTGTCATGGCTGGGGGAGAAGAAACAATTCCCATCTCAGATCTCACAACATCCAGGACTGAAGACTTGGACTTCCAGTTGATGTACGAACACTGGGGAGGATTTTTCTATAGTTTGTTCTGGTGCAGATACAACCTGAGAACTCAGGTTCAGATGCTCACACATTAAAGTTTAATATTTGTTTTACCATCTTACAGTTATTTCACTATGAGGAACTCTTTATCGTCACAGAATCTAAAACCATACCACATACAACTATCTTTCTGGCACATGTTCTGAGTCTGATATTGGCTGCTGTATTTATATTTGCAATGACTTGGGTTTGCCCTTCCGCCATCTTATCTAACATAAAAAATGACCAAAATGAAGCCACAAAATGTGTTTCTAAGACCAGTTGGAATAGGTATTTAAAAGCTCTGGCATGATAATGCTTTGCTTTTTCGTAAGTAAGTGAGGTTAGGAATGTTTGTGAAGAAAGTCACACAGTGTGATGGAAGTCACACTGGACCTAAAGCCAGGAGCTGTTAAGTTGCACAGCTGGACTTGGTTTTGAGAAATAACATAATGTGGTGCTAACTCAAGGAGAGGGGGCATGATCCTTTGGAGCAGAAGACCTCTGCTAATTATAGGACTTTTGCCCAAAGGGAGTTTTCCATAGTGGCTACACCAATTTAAATTCTCACCAACAATGCACAAGGGTTCCCTTTTCTCTACATCCTCACCAACTCTTGTTATTTCTTGTCTTTTTATGTCTTAAATGTTCTCATAATAAAAACAGGAATGGTAATTATGTGATATGAAGGAGATGTTAGCTAATGCTACAGTGGTATCACATTGCAGCATGTAAGTGTATCAAATCAACATGTTGTACAACTTCAACTTACACAATGTTATATATCAATTATATCTCAATAAAAAATATTAAAAATATTAAATCAAAAAATGCATCTTGTCACACAGAAAAAAGAAAGCTACTGAAGACTTCCAGAATCACATCAAAAGAACTCAGGAATCAACTTGAAGAAGCTCCCACTGGCTAAATTTAGGATAATTTGAGCATTAATAATTATCACAGAAATCGACTGTACAAAACGAACATATTTAAATCCACAAAACCATAATGATACTATAAATTAAAACCTCATTGACCATCTCTGGAGGATTTTAGGAACCAAATTATTATTTTGAAAATAAGTAAATTAGAGAAAAGAATTAAGCATTTATCCTCATTTTCCTTTAGGGACCATTCATGAGAGTTACCAAATAGTTACTGAATAGTGATTTTTATTTATCAAAGAAGTCTAGCTAATAAATGAAGAAGATATTATAGAATTAGAATACAATTTTATAATCTGAGATGAAATAATATATGTGGCAGTAATCATCAGTGCCGCTAACATTACAAAAAGAAGACAGCCTGCAGCATTTATCTTATGATGGAAATACTCATAGACTATAATATATTCTTGGCAAAATATCAACTGATTCTGGTTGAGTCCCTAGATCCAGTTACCAATTTGGAGAGAAAATAGAGAGGGAAGAGGAACATGTTAAAGGACATCACATTTATTCAGACAGTGAAAATCTCTATAGCACGTATAACTTAGGTTCTTCACAAAGGAAATAAAAGGTGGGGAGGAACTATAGGTTAAAAGTGACTTGACATATCAACTATTTAGATTTTATGTGAATCCTGATTTGAACAAAATAATTATAGATTTACTCTCCGAAAGAGTCAAGTAACTTTGAACATGGATTGTCTATTTGATGATATTAAGAAATAATTTTTAAATTTGATGAGGCAGGATAATGGTATTTTAGTTAATTTTTAAGAAAAAGTCTTCAACAGTTATATATTCATTCTGAAATATTTCCTTATATGATGTCTGGGATTTGTTTCACAGCCATCCAGTGGGAGAGGGACAATGGATGGGGGTGTTGATGGGATAAGATTGGGCAGAAGGGGATAATTGTTAAACTCTGAAGTTAGGTACATTGAGATTTATTATATGAGTCTTCTATGTTTTGTATATAGTTGAAGTTTTTTACAATGATTTTAAAATAATCAGCCTTAATGAGTTGTTAGGTTATATAAATTAGGGAGGAGGGGGTGAATTCTGGTTGTATGGCTCAGAATCAAAGGTCATCAGACTATAGAAATACTCAGGTGATGTTGGTGCCTTAAAAGGGGAGAACAACTGGTTTTTTCACTGTAACTGTCTTTGAGAATTAGCTCCTTAGCAGCCCAGATCTCAGCAGAAACTGACCCCAGACACATTCCTTAGAGAGACTACTGACCCTGATATAAAATGTATCCTGGCATAGAATGTCATATTCTTGAGGCCAGCTTGGACCTTAGTGACTGTTGTTACTCCTAAGGCTGGTCTGCCAAGGGCTGTTAGCCCTAAGCCACTTAATTTCCTGACTTCCAGTTCCCACTCCTGCTCCTCCTTTGTCTTGAAGGTAGATATTTCTGGAAAGTGCTGTTAGTCCTCTCAAGGGCTGAGCTCACACCCAGGAAATCAAACCATATTGGGGCTTAAACTAATTGAAAACAAGTCCCCGAGGTCTTGGTGAATTAACAACAACTCTGGCTGGCACAGGTGGCCTCTCTTCGTATAACATGCGGTCCCTCTGAAATTATGCTAATTGATATTATAGAAATCTAATGATGTGTTAATAGTTCTTTGAAAGAAATTTAAAGTTAAGCATCTTCTAACACATTTTTAACACAATGAATCACATCACTCTCATTTTATTCCTTTGTGAATCCAGATGTGGGGTAAGGCATATCAGGAATGTGCAGATGGAGTTGGCTTTTTGAGAACAATATCTCAACAGTATCAGGTCACCTCCACCTGGACTTTTCTGGGTATTATAAAGTGAACTACAAGCATCACGTTGACTTTTAGGTAAAGTCTGAGAAGATAAGTGATATAGTAAATGATAGTGAGTACTTAAAGCCAGAAAGACTTAGGTCTGAATTCCTTTTCTATCCCCTATCAGCTAGGTACAGGCTAACTAACTCTCTTCTAATGTGAAAACAACTGCATCCCAGTGTTTTTGTGTGTAAAGGGTTATGTATAATAATACTTACTTTTGGAAAACGTTTTTAGTACATCCTAAATAGTTGGTGTCTGATAACTGGTAGACTTCAGGGTCTTTTGGTATTGTTTTAGTTGTTAGTAAAGTAAATTGACAATGTAATTGTTAATATAATGATAAAATGTTGTCAATAATTGTTAGATCTGAGTAGAGAACTCAGAGCTCATGTGGTTCAATTCTCTGAGTTTCCCCAAAGTTACAGAGTCACCCCTGTAAAGTTATATAATGAGATCAGATTTAGATTCAACTAGCATTTACTGACCCAGCCACTATCCTTTACATTCATAGAACAATGCCAAGAGTAATAGTAGACATTTATGACTGATCCAAGCACTAGATTTTATACTACACTGACATTAATATTCATATACCAGAACTCTTGGGAATGTATTTTGTTATTTTTTCCATTTTACATATTAGGAAAGTTGAGGATGTGAGAATTAGGCATTTTATCAAGGTCATGATATACTAAGAGGCCAAAACCTGGTGCTCTCTACCCTCTAAGCCATATTACTTGTGAGCTACTTCTCATTTTGAATTCCTCCAAAGCTTTTCTGAAATGCCCCTCAAATTTTCCACCAGGGTGAGAGTAGTAAAAATGTAGTATACATAGCAAAGTGAAAAAGCTTGCAGGCCCTGGACTCCTACTACTCAATTCCAGTATCATTCAGTTCATGCATTCTGCAACTGCCTGACTTTCAGTAAGTTAAGTATCCTCTCCCATCTAGGTTTGGGGATAATCGTAACATCCTCTCCTGCCCTGAGAATTGAATGAGATAACATGTGAAAGGTACCATAAAAGAGTCCACGGTGGTGGGAGATAATCCATAAATGGGCTAGCTCTAAACAGGAACAGATGAGCACGTTTGAGCTCAGAGAGGTGGATGGCAGAGCTGTTTGAACTCAGGTCATCTCCTTCCAAGTCTGGCTTTCTTATCACGTGTAGCAAAATGCTTTTCTAACTGCTTAGCCCAGCTTTTCAGTGCAGATCTGCTTTCTCATCTGTGAAGGAGTCTTAGGTCATTTTGTCTAGTAAAGTCCTAATCCAGTTTGAAAGCTCTTCCTGTCGGTTCCATTTTGAATGATCTTTCCAGGCCTCTGAAATGGGAACCTCTTTTCTCACCTAGTCTTGCCCAGCAGAAAATATGCCTTGTCCTACCTGCTCTTTTCTCAAAGCCGAGTCTGGGAAGCTGCTTCTGCTGCTGCTGCTGCTGCTTGTTGTTGTTGTTGTTGTTCCTCTTCTTCTCTTCTTCTTCTTTTTTCAAAGAACTTTAGTGACATAATTTAGATTTATATTTAGATCCTTCACCTGGTTTAACTATACAAGTCAATGGATTTTAGTGTATTTACAAAGTTATACAACTATTACTACCATCTGATTTTAGGACATTTCCATTAACTAAAAAGAAACCTCTCGCACATTTATAATCACTCCCCTTTTCCATTCCCAGCCCTAGACAATGACTATTTTTGTCTCTGGAGATTTGCCTTTTCTGGACATTTTATATACGTGAATCATAGGACATGTGCTATTTAATGTCTTGCCTTTTTTTAGTATGTATCACTGTTTCCATTCCTTTTATTGCTGGATAACATTCCACTGAGTAGATAAACATTTTCTTTATTCATTCACCAATTGATGGACATTCAAGTTATTCCCATTTTTTTTTGGTCTATTGTGATCTGCTAGGACATTTGTGTATAGATCTTTGTGTAGACGTATTTTTTATTTCTCCTGGGTAGATATCTGGGAGTGGAATTCTTGTGTACAAGGTAATTCTCTATTTATATATTTCAAAAACTGCCAAGCAGTGTTCCAAAGTGATGGCATCATTTTACATTCCCACCAGCAATATATGATGGGTTCAATTTTTCTATGTCATTGCTGACTCTAGTATTGTCTGGTTCCTAGTTATCTCAGTGGGTAGTGATAGACAGGCATTTTCATGAAGGCTCTGATCTAAACTAGAATATAGATGGGTGTTAGAATCTTTCTTTCCTCATTTTAACCTTTTTCCTGCTTTAGACACATATGAGCATTCAGGACCCTCGTGGACCAGTCATTCCCATTTTTTTTTATTAAAATTTTTTTTAAGTTTATTTATTTTGAGAGAGAAAGAGACAGTGTGAGAGGGGGAAGGGCAGAGAAAGGGAAAGGTGAGAGAGAATCTCAAGCAGGCTCTGCACTGTCAGCACAGAGCTTGATGTGGGGTTCAAACTCGCAAAATTGTGAGATCATGACCTGAGCTGAAACCAAGAGTTAGATGCTTAGCCAACTGAGCCACCCAGGTGCCCCAAGGCATTCCCATTTTTAAGAAGGATTCCAGTAATGTCCTTGTAACTGTGGCCACTCATGCATGGATTCATGGTAAGTTGGGGGACAGTAGTTTTCCTCTTTTGTTTTGTAGAATATTTAATTAAATTCTTTAGTAAATTCAAGTAAAGCATTAATTTTAGCTTATGGAACTCATTTTCATAGTTTTTCATACCTGACTTCAATGCTCACTGGGAAAGAGCCTTGAAATTAATGGACAAATGAAAGTCTATGAGATTGTGCAGTACTTGTAAGAACTGAGGAGAGGGATGGGAATTTGGTTCAGTTGGTGGCCCTTTGACTGGAAAAGTGTTCACACTTTTAGAGTCACTTCATCTTTCTCTAGCATAGCCTTACTAAAAGACATTAAAATTGTTAACATGAGGGTTGCTGTGTTTTTTTAAA
>CM053575.1:18777289-18823400 GCA_028646485.1 Cryptoprocta ferox
AACAGAGGACCATGGGGAGGGGAAGGAGGAAAAGAGTTAGGGAGAGGGAGGGAGACAAAACACGAGAGACTCTTGAATACTGAAAACAAACTGAGGGGGGAAGGGGAAGGGGGAAAGGTAATGGGGGGTGATGGTCTTGGTGGAGGTCACTTGTGGGGAAGAGCACTGGGTGTTACATGGAAACCAACCTGACAATAAAATATAAAATAAATAAATAAATAAATAAATAAATAAATAAATAAAACATTAGAAAAAAATAAATAAAAATAAAATTAATTGTGAAACTGAACATATTTTAGGAACACAGTGGTAGCTCTAGAAGGTGATAGATTTCTCAGGGGCAGCTTCATGGTCTAAAGAGGAGATAATGCAGACATTTAAAGATTCTAGAGTTCCTATTAATGTAGAATTGGAAGAAGCCTAAAATACCCTGATACCTCATTAAGCACACATCACATCTTCTGTCATACATTTAATAATTGCTAATCTCTCAGGAATGGGAGGAAAGAAAATTTGGAAAGAGGAAGTAGGTAGGCATTATTATCTCTCGCCCTCTTTTCTGTATTTTATGATCTTTATGCCTGTTTCAGGGAGTAGAAAGAGAAGTGAGGGAAGAGTCTCATTCTGGGACACCTGTAGTTATGGGGTGCTTCTTTCTGTGGCTGAACATTTTCCCTTAAATGGGTCATTCATCATGCTTCCCTGTTTGCCTGAGTCTTGTAATACAGTCTCTACTTGATGTAAACCAAATAAATATATCATTTTAGGACTATGACAGAAGTGGGAATAATCCTGAAAATTACATCATTTCATAATGAAACCAGCCAAATAAAAATTCAGCCTCTCATTCCTATAACTTGAATCTTTTGGATGATCAAAAATTCAAATATATTCTCATTTATTTTTTTATTTTTTATTAACTTTTATTCATTATTTTGAGAGAGAGAGTGAGCAGGCGAGGAGCAGAGAGAGGGAGAGAGAGAATCCCAAGTAGGCTCTGCACTGTCAGCAGTGAGCCTGATGTGGGGCTTGAACTCACCAACTGTGAGATCATGACCTGAGCTGAAACAAGAGTTGGATGCTTAACTGACTTAGCCACCCAGGTGCCCCTCATTTGTGTGTGTTTCTTTTCTTTTCTTTTTTTAAAGCTTGATTACTGGTTGGTTTCAGTTCAGTTATATCTGAAAGTACGTTTTAAGAGACTGTGACAAACTTCTGTAGCAGCTGAATCTAATATGTTCTATGCTGTCATTTTGTTTCAATATAAAGTTATTTAAAATACGTTTATTTTTCTCATTGGCTTTTTAGGTCAAAGCACATACTTTAAAATTCTATTCACAGAATTGTCATATACTCACCATAAAATTTGAGCCAGAGATCTATTAATTTCATAAAATAGCAAAAAGTTTTATATTCTTTTAGATATTGGTAATAACTAGATCATATATAGAACCTTAACTAAATTTGAAGATGAAAAGCCTGAACCTTAGAGAGGAGAAGTAAATTCTCCTAAGTAAATTCTCCTAAGATCACACAGCTAGTTAGAGGCATAGCCTACTTTCAAAATGAGATCTGTCTGCTTCAAATCATAATATTTTGCTTCATTCATTTCAAAATTAAAATATCCATGTAACCTAAAATTTTGGCCATACACCAATATACATACACCTAAAAAATATAAAATTAGCAAAAAGTGTTTTATAAATATTGTTTATGACATAGCCACATAGAAAGTCCATCATTTATAGTTGATTTATACCTTTTTAGCTTTAGCCTTATCTGAGTTATTATTGTTCAAGTGAATCAAAGCAAGGAATTAAATAAAAATACTAAAATTGGTTATACATGGGCAGTAGGGTTATGGGTTTTAAAAAAATTCTTTTTTCCTATTTCCAAATTTCTGCATTTGTTTCATAAAAAAAAAAACAGCTGTAATTTAGTTGTTTATTATAAACTTGTGTACCATGTATCTTCTCACTGGTGTATTAGTACCGGCACTGAGTCAGTACCCGGTGAACCCGTGTGGACACCGTGAATGGATACAAAAGGTGAGTGCACTGACCTAACTTTCTTGCATAAATTCTTTTTTTCTTTAAGTATTTTTTAACATGAAAAAAAACTATTATTATTTTCATCATTTAACATGAGGAAACTGCAGTTCAGAATGTTTAAGTAATCCATCTGAAATCCAGTGACTCATTCGTAAAGAGATGACATTTAAAACCGTTCTGTCCCATTATGATGATGACTGAGTTATTAATTTTACATCAGAAACTGAATATAATCTGAAAATTTACCATGAACTCTTCAGGAAGGTAGATAATATCAATAGGAACCAAATTGTAAGGGTGTTGAGTAAACTCTGAGGAGTAGTTTGCATGTTTTTACAGTGTATCCCCCAAGCCAGGCCTCTATCCCACCCCACCATGGGAACAACCTATCCGATGGAAGGAGGGTGTTCTGGAAACTTCTGTGAAACTGGGAAGTGTGTACCTGGACGAGTCCTAATGTCTCTGCTTACTTTCGTAGCTACTATATGTATCTAGTTGTTTTTGAAAATTAAAAAAAGAAAGAAGAAAATAATTGATAGGTTTTTCCTTTCTCCAAACCATCATTTTTCTATAGGAGTGAAAGGCTGTCAGACCAGCAGGCCTCCAGCTACTGCCTTCCTAATTGACTGTGTTGTGTTCTGGGCTCTCACTGCTTTTTCACTAAGGCATAGGTACAAGCCCCAGATGGTTCTTGAAAACTAACCTTTGTGCTCCAGGCCTTGGCCACTCCATCTGGCCTTTCATACCTATTAATAGATTTCTCACCTGAGACCTACAAGTCAGGAATGGAAATTTGCTCCTTTCATTGGTTCCAGTGTTGTCAAGAGATAAATCATTGAAGACCATTGGAAAGATTTAAACCAACCGGTATCTTTTCCCAAAGATAGCAATCCCTGGCTGCTTAGGATTATGCTAACCCCTTTACTCTTGCAGTGTTAAGCAGGACTTCAGAGATACATTAGACCTTATTTTATTTTATTTTATTTTATTTTCATTAGACTGTATTTTAAATTCCTTCATTCTCGTTCTTCATTCAGGCTTTTCTTATTTTCCTCTACTACTTCCTCCTTCCCTAACCTTATTTTCACTATGATAATACTAAATCTTTTGAGGTATTTGTTTTTTAGAATGTTTTCCAGATGTTACAGGAAATAAATATCATGTTATAATATTTATGATAGTTTCCATTTATTAAGTACCACCAATCTTCTAAAGATATGTATAAAGTATCTGTTTTATAGATGACTATACTGTGTCTAAGAGAGAGTAACTAACTTGCTCATTTAACATACATATAAATGGCAGATTCAGAATATGAGCCCTGTTCCCATTATCAGACACAGGTTTTTAAAAACTACGTCAAATTCTGTTATTAAAATTTGTAGTCATGACTATTGCAGTAGCCATGGACATGACTGTTATTACTTTATTAATCTTTTGAACTTCACTCTGTCTTAGAGCAAGAAGAATCACCTTGTGTATCAGAAAGAGCAGGATAAGGGGACATTGTGGGTGTTTGCATTTTAACCCTTCTAGATGTTCATTAAAATGCTAGTGTAATAAAAACTCTAAGAAAAAAAAAATATGTGTATCAACATAGGAGTCACAGAAGGATTACATTTAAAGAAAGAGCAACCAAACAAAGGCCAATGAACCAAACACAGAACACATGTCCTGACCAAATAAAATGATTTGGAAATTTCCTGTATTTTCCATGTTCTAAGACATTTTATTATAGAAGAATTACCAAAGGGAAGTTGAGTAGCCAGTCCCTGAGGGCCCTGATGTGGGTGTGATGCGGGGAATGGTTTATGCGCAGTGACAGTAACCTCTTCCTAGGGCTTCCCCATTGCTCTCTAAGGACCAGTTATTAAAGGCCTTTACCTTTCTCTCTGAGTTTCTTAAGGCTAAACAGAGACCCACTGATTTGAAAAGTAATCATCTGGTCTAGTTTGTCACAGGAATTTGTTGTAAACGATGCGATGAATAAACACACTAAAGAAAAGCATGATTTTTTTTTTTTTGTAGGTTCATATAGCAGACCATAAAAAGTATATATACTTGGCTGGCAGTAAAATCTATCAAAGTTTTTCAACAGCCTCATATTTTTTACATTCCTTCGCTGCCACCAGCAGCTGCCTCTACATATGTTCCTTGATTTTATGGGTGCATTACAACAGCATCAAAGCTGCTGTAACATTGCAGGCACGTTTTTATGGGAAGCGATTTCAGCACCATGCTGTCCGGCTGGCCCACCCCAGCCTTCTGTCGCTGGAGCGGAATGGCAAAGCCGTTTAATAAACGGGATAAAGAGTAAGACAGAGAGTGGGTGGTCCAAAAGTGAATATTACTTTTTCTCCATGTGAGGGGAAAGGGCTCGGAGATTACCTCCTTTATCAGCTCATCAGGGCAACTAACTTCCCTAGAGATGACAGGAGAACAAAGCATCGGAGCATCTACATTTCTGTGAGGAAATAGCCCATGAAGAAGCAATTTATAACCTCCATAATGACAGTATGATATGAATATATGGCTAAATGAAGGTGCTTATGTTCCACTAGGGTGGTCAGAATAACTATATTATTATTATCATTGCATGTAATATCTACATAATTATGTCATTAATATTGAACTTTTAGGCTGTTTCTACAGAGGGATGTAGCTCTAAGAATATTGCATCTGGGGGCCCATTTTTCTTTTTTCTTCTATCTAGAGAGCCCATGAACAGATGGTGTGTGGGTGGCCTTGTGTTCATGTCCTTAAGGCCCCGAGGCACCATCCTCCTCCCTCAGACTCACTTCTGCTTTCTGCACTGGATACACACTTGAATATATCTTGCCTGTGCCTCTTGGTAAAGAAGGTGCCAGGCACTAAGACTGGGGCGGAAGGATGGAGGGATGTGTGTGAAGGAAATGGAGACTTCCCTCTTGTCATAGAGGATAATGGCTCACATTAACACCTTTAAGATTTTCTTCAAAAAGAAGAATTGAGGAAGAAGCTTACATTCCTGGGGAAGTTACACTTCGATGCAAGAATTTCTAGATCTAGATTTCTAGATCAGGTTTCAATCTGAACTGGTTCCAAAAAAGTGAAAGCCAGTGTCCTCAAAGTGATCTCATGTTTCCATTAACTGGATGTTAACTGGATGTTAACAGTTTGAGCATTTAACTAGACACTCAGTTGCTGGATTCTAATTTTGAAGCATAGGCATAGTTTCTTACTCAGCTTCCACTGCTCCAGGCTCCATGCTAGGAGCTGCCTGGCAATTTGCTGACTTCTTGATGCTAATTAATCTTGAATACTTTGGACAGGAAAGACACACAGCATTTGTTAGTGCTGAAAGGGACCTCAGAAATCAGCCACTTCACCCTTCTTTAGCTTACATCTTATGCTGAGACATAGGGAGAGAGAGAAGTGATTTGTTCAGGGTACAAAGTAGAGTGTAGAACAGGTCAGAAGTGAAATCTTCTGATACTTTTTCCACTATATGTTTTCAGAGTTGCTTTTAAATTTGGGCTTAAAAGTCATAGTGTCTTTATCCTGTAGGTTGTCATTTCTGATTTGCCTTTCATGCACTCAGATAGTCCTTCTTGAAAGGATGTGGGCTTTGGGCATATTTTTTCCAAGGGCAGAGATGAATTGGCACTGAGCCCACTGTAATCATTTTTCTGTTACATGTGTTGAGCAAGACCGTACTTCTTGAAAGGTGTGCCCCTGGGTAGAATCTATGTGCTGTTTCTTTTTTTGTACCATCCAGAATGTTCGACATTCTTCCCAATGTTCCACACACTTCCTGCCTGGCTCTCCCCCAGTGAATTTCTCAGCTGCCATTTTAAACTCAAAAACCACTAAGTCATGGGCATCCTGTTTAGCACAGTTACGACTCTTCTGGTCTCTTGTTGAACATTCGTATGTAAAAGGAAAAACCCTGAGTACATATTATGTTGGCATTATACATTATTTTTGTAAATCTTTATGGGGGACTCTTGTGGATTTTTTTAAATTTCCTAAATTCATGCTAGGCATCTTCTTTTCATAACACCCATCCCACTCACTACCATCTTGGTAAAAACCCAAAAGCAGCAGATTATACTGATTTGCATCTTCTAATGAGACTTCATGGAAGTGAAAAGAAAAAGAAACTTTTTTTTGAGGTTGTAAAAATAAGAATAACTCCAGAAACAGGTTCAGTGCTATGCACTTTATAAATTATGTTTCTAATCTTTACAATAAGTTCCCAAATACTGTATTATTTGGCATTTGCCTGATGAGGCTCAGAACACCTGAGTTACTCAAGTAAACTCTCACAGGGAAGCATTAGGATGGCTAGGATTCTTGCTCCTCCATCCGGCTTCACAGCGCATGTTCTTTTTACAGCATCCTGTGGCCAGTGTACACTAAGCACACTCACATCATTTCTTCCAGTGAATCCTTACAATAACCCTCTGGAACAGATGTTTTAAGCCCATTTTACAGATAAGGAAACTAAAACTGACAGAGGTTAAGTAATCTGTCTAGGGTCACTCAGGAAAGAAGCAGCAGAACTGAGATTCATTTTCAAATTGGTCTGACTCCAGAGCCCATGTTCTTCCTGCATAACCATCTGCCTTTTAAGTAATGAATGTGTTCATGGACTCTATTTGAGTCCTGCTCAATTATACTGCCCACTCTCAATTTTTTGTTTAGGAGGTAAACTGTACCTATTATTATTATCATAATCATTACTATTATTATTATTTTAAGTTTATTTATTTATTTATTTTAAGGGGGGCAAGGGCAGAGAGGATGAGAATCTCAAACATGCTCTGTGTGGTCAGTGCAGAGCCCAATGTGGGGCTCAAACTCATGAACCGCGAGATCATGAACTGAACCAAAATTAAGTCAGATGCTTAACCAACTGAGCCACCCAGGCACCCCAATTATTTTTAATTTCAAAAGCAGTTAGCTATTTAGATACTTTCAAGTTATTTCTCTGATCTCCCCAAGTGGTAGGAAATCCACGAAGAACCAAGAAGCACAAGAGTTGTCTAGTCAGAAGAAAGGGCAACCAAGAAAAGATGTGACTGAAGTTTCCAATGTTTTTCAAAGGTTGCCATATGAGGAAAAAGATTCACTTCTATTTAAACGATTTAATAGATTAGAATTACAACAAATGATGAATGTAAGCTACAGGGAAAATATTTTAGATGAAAATAAAGAAAAGCTCTCTACAAGTCAGAGTCATCTAAATATGGACTAGGCTATCTTGTCATGTGGCAATGTTCAGGAGAAGCAGGGTGGCCACTTGGCCAAGTTGCTATAGCAGGGATGTGATGCCGTTTAAGGTTCTTTAGATTGGGAGATTGTCTGACACAGCTTTGCATTCCTATGTATTCATCACTGGATGCTTGCCTGCTAATTCTGCGAAATCTGGAATGTGTTCCCTAACAGTTGGCACAAGTGGCTTAGAAAACTGGAGAGCCAGGAGGGCTGGATGTCTGTCTCAGTCTTCATCACCTCTGGGTGTGACAGTCCACAAACCAAAGGAATGAGGTACGTCAGTGCCAACTGTCATCAATGACCCTCTGTCAAAGTTCCAGACAGAGGGAGAAGGTGATACAATTTGCAGTGCTCCTTTTCATTTGTGTTTTCCTGTGTCTTGGTGTCACAGTGATCAGAAAAGCAGAAAAAAAAAAAAAAAAACCACTCCCTGAGTGTTGTCTTGAAAACCTTGCTAAAACCTTAAGTTTTGAGCAAGGTTACCTTTTGCAGCATTGGTGGTTTTCTTTTTTGTTTGAATAAGCAATCACAAAACTATTATATATAATAATGATAATGATAATATAATGGTAATTTATTGGGCATTAACTATATTTTAGATATTATTCCTGATATCTTATAGATAAGCTCAATAAGATATAAAAACTTATACAACAAGGTCACACAACTATAAAATGGTGGAACTAGGGTTCAAATCCAGGTCCATTTGATATCAGAGCATGTGTTTTTATTTCTGTTGCTGGTATTTCCATCACTTATGCTATTTCTTTAAAAAAATTTTTTAACATTTCTTTATTTTTGAGAGAGAGAGAGAGAGAGAGAGTGAGCAGGGGAGGGCAGAGAGAAAGAGAGACACAGATTCCAAAGCAGGCTCTAGCACTGAGCTTTCAACATAGAACCCAACGTGTGGCTCAAAACCATGAACCATGAGATGGGACTGTTAACTGACTGAGCCACCCAGGCACCCCCTTTCACCTATACTATTTCAACAGGACTTATTGATATTTTGCTATTGCTAGATTACAATTTTTTGCAACCACATGGACTGACCTATACATAGGCAGTGGGAAGAATACTGCTTGGTCTAGATACATTGTTTACCTCTCACCTTAATTTCTTTGTCTTTAAACAGAAAGGGTATCTTAGTTTGTGTTCCCTGAAAGCAGAGCCTGAGATAAGTACTTGCGTAGAAGCCTTTTTTTTTTTTTTTTTTTTTTTGAGGTGAATTTAGGAAGCAGATGTCAAGAAGCAAGGAAGGAAGAAAGCCAGTATCAGGGAACATTATTGAGGTCATTGCAGAAGGAAGCAGGCTTCCGTTCTCCTGAGCCGCATACCATCTGTGGCCCCGTATCACCCACCTGAAAGACAGGAGACTAGAGCACTTATCCATCCGCTCTTGTTCCCTGTTAGCTGAGGGTTCCACCCAGGGACTTCCTTGCATGTTCAGTGAGCTGACCCCAGAGCAGAAAGTGGAAAGGCCGGACATGTGCTTCAGGTGTCAAATTGCAGTACAAAAGAAGCACACACGTTCACAGAACCGTCCACCATAGTTGAAGCAAAAATCACTTGGTGGGCTTAGAAGAGGTGATGTCTGTCACACAAAATTAGAATAGATGCTCTTAAAGGGGCTCCTGGGTGGCTCAGTCAATTAAGTGTCTGACTCATGATTTTATAAAGCTCAGGTCATGCTCTCACGGTTCTTGAGATTGAGCCCTGCATCTGGCTCCACGCTGACAGCATGGAGCCTGCTTGGGATTCTTTCTCTCCCTCTCTCTCTGCCCTTCCCCTGTGCATTTGTGTGCTCGCTCTCACTCTCTCTCTCTCTTGCAAAATAAATAAGAAAACTTAAAATAGATGCTCTAGGGGTGCCTGGCTGGCTCAGTTGGTTAAGCGTCTGACTTCAGCTCAGGTCATGATCTCACTGCTGGTGAGTTCAAGCCCCGCAAGGGGCTCTGTGCTGACAGCTTGGAGCCTGGAGCCTGCTTCAGATTCTGTCTCTGTCTCTCTGCCCTTCCCATGCTCACACTCTGTCTCTCTCTCTCTCTCTCAAATATAAAAAATAAAGCATAAAAATTTTTAAATAAAAAATTATGCTCTTTAAAATGGTTTTCAATATAATTTATAAATTCATACAATTTTTGATCTAGAGTTATATGCAAACACCTAATATAGCTCAATTTTTCAGTGGTGGAAGCTGTGGCCCAAAACATTTATCTAAATCCCACCCTGAGTTAATGGATGAAGTGAGCCTCAACTTCACATCCCATGAACCCTGGCCACCGTACCTCTTGGCCCACTTCCTATCTGATACTAATTAATGCCTAATTAATGACTGTTTCCTTGTAGAGGTCTCGAAATTCTGAATATGGTTATCTCCACTGGCTTTGTTGAGCCTTTTCAGAAGTTATCCCAACAGGATTGCCTTATCCATGTTGGCTAATTCCTCCTGAGACTCCAGGATAAGAAGGATCAGGATGATAATTAGGGAGAGCGATGCAGCTCCTTCCCCAGAACCCTGCATCTCTCATAGTGCTCATGGCTCCCCCTTGTAATCCTCTCAGCTGCCATTGCCATTTGTATTTGCATACATCTATTGTGCACAGCAAAGGCACTGGGAGTGATGAAGAGGGATTGCCAGGACATGAAATCCAATAAGGATACCGAGTTCCATCTTCTCAACTAAGGAACATGGTAATTAAAACAGTATTTACAATGCAATAAAGGCAGAGCTAATTACTGGCAAATGAGATCGAGATGATGCTCTTCCCCAGTGAAACTAGACCAGGATCAGCATTCACTATAAATCCTCCAACTGTCTCCTTTATTAATTATGATCTTCATAATTCCCTTCTTGGTAATATTTCCCTAATTTATTGCTACTCAATGGCAAAGAATTAATGGAAACTGAGGTAGGAGGGATAGAGATCAGGACAGCTGTTTGGGCCCTGGAACATTACCGTGGATATAAAGACCTGGAGAATGGGGATATTGGTAATAACCCTAAGGCAAAACGAGGGCATTCTTTTGAATAAGCAGCAAGACTTGATCCTTTGCTAAGTTACATGGGGCTTTATATTTGATAACTGTTTGCAGACCACATACAGATGTGGCGCATTAGCAGCTGTCTATTCTTTATCTTCTTTATTAAAAATATATCCTGAGTTGGGGGCCTTTTTGCATGATGTTGTGAGCAATCAGTGCTATCGAAGCAGAATTGGAGTCACATCCCTGTTCTTAAGGTTCAAGTTATTAATCTAGAGGTCAGCAAACTTTTTCTGTAAAAACTCAGGCAGTAAATATTTTGGGCTTTGTGAGGCCACATACGATCTCTGTCACATATCCTTATTCTCCTCCTCTTCTTCCTTTTTATTCTTCTTAACAACTCTTTAAAGATGTAAAACACATTCTCAGCTTCCAGGTCATACAAAAACAGGCCATGGCTGATTGTACCCGGCAGGCCATTGTGTACTGACCCTACAATACATCATATACTCTTATTCTTAGCCAAAAATCCCTACTGGTGCAGAACCTGATCATCAAATAGTTGTATCCTATCTATCTATTCATGTCAAAGATTAAATTTGAGGATGAAGTAAGATGCAGAACTAAGGGAGAGTGAAAAGAGTTAACTCTAGGATAGGGGTCAACACTATTATCTTTAGTATGATGTTCCTTTCTAGGTTGACCCTTATTTTATTTTTTAAATTTGTATTTAAAATCAAGAAGTGTGATATCTGCAACTTTGATTAAGAATTCTCATATTATTTCCCCCATTTACTCTGTTTAACTTCAGTATTTATTGTTTATGGATAAGCTTTAGAAAATACAAAACTATTATTTGTTTTAATACCTGACCTAATGCTGGTTTTCTACAACACCTTTTGTGTGAGAGGAGTGTGATGGTTTGAAGGATTGGGGGCAAAGAAATAATCTGAAATCAGAGTTTAACCACAAGCTTGGGACCAAAGGACAGTTCTATGGCAGTATTTACCAATAAAGAAATTGGTATCTTGATTTTTTTTTTGTGAGACCATCTTTTGGACCACCTGTTGATTTCTGATTACTTTCCCGTAAAGGATAGACCTCCAATCCATATGATAAAAGCAGCACTTCTCACACCTCACTCACATATCAAAATCCCATCACTACTACTACCTGGGTGATGGTCATTGGGCAGTATCTCCAATGGTTGAGAACCAATGCATTTTCCAGTTCTTAGGTGCTGGGGATGCTACATGAAAGGGTGTCTCATAGGTCATTGAGAATATGGCTGCAGTGAGAAGATTTGGAAATGGTGAATGTAAAGCTCTGTGCTAATGATTATTCCCCTTCTTTAGTACCATTCTGTATTGTAGCTAGAAGAGAATATTCTTGCTGCCAACCTTAGGACAAGAGTAGCATCCATTTTCTTATGTCTTTGTGCCCTATCATCCACAGTGTCATGTACTAGGTGAACAGGGTTTGAAAAGTCACATCATTGGTGGCCTGTCCAGGGCTTAGTCCAGGGTGGTCCCAGTGGTATGCAGGTGGGAGAACTGCCCGAATCAATGGATGGCTTCCTCAGTGTATGTGAAGAGTGAGTAGATTACAGTATGCTGATTTATATATTTTTGGTTTTATATTTCTGAAAGGTGATTGCATTCCTAGAGCTGGGTGAGTCACAGGTGGCTATTCTAGGGCGTTTGAAATTCCATTTCTGTTTTTGTGTCTCTTGTTCATCGGGAGGGAGTAAATGTGGCTGCACAATGAGCCTTCTCTTCTCCATTAGTTATGGCTCAAGGATAAGTGCTGCGAATAAGAGATGGACCTTATGATTCAATGTCAACATTGCGCCTTATTTGAAAATGTTACACCATGATGTGTGGAAACAGCATGTGTTTTAGAGTTAGAAAATTGTATATTTAAATCCCTTATCTATCATTTGCTAACATAGGAACCCTAGGAAAATTACTCTAAACTTCTTTTAATCTCAGAGATTATAATGCTTGGCTTGCAAGGTACAGGAGAAAGTGATTCACTATGAGTTAAATGTCCAGCACGAGGCCCAGGCTCTAATAGTTACCTAACATTCCACTACTGTTGATAACCATAAGAGTAAATCAGATGACCCTATGCACAAAAGCAAGGCCTATTGACCACTCACTATTGACTCCTGCTAACCAGTGATAAAATCGGCATTATGTACATACCTAAGGAGTGCAAAGTGAGGGTCACGCTCGTGTTCAGGCTGGCATCCTTTTGCATGTGACTTTCAGCACAAAACTGTGTGAGGTGATGTGGCATGGTAGGTGGGAGATACCCATCTGTGTTCTAGTCCTAGGTTTGCCTCTTCCCAATTCTGGCTTTGGGGGAAGTGTTTTAATCTTAATATAACTTTCCTCCTTCTCTGTAAAATAAAGATATTTAAATAGATCTCCCTGGGTAATTGTGAGGATTAAATGTGACAACTAATCATCAGCTGCAGCATCTAATTCGTACCATATACTAGCTGCTCAGTACAAGTAGATTGTTTATACCTTCCTGTTTAGGGTTCATCCTTGGCAAGATTTGCGATAGACATGTTTGTCTTTGACTCGATCCCTTGCTTCTCTGTTCTTTTATCTTTCAGAGTATTGAGTTTTTTGGTCTCTGAGGCACCCAGCAATAGTCCTTTCACATTAAGGTGAAGGTAATTTCTTACTTTGCTGTCTCTTTACATTTGGCACACAGTGGGTGAACCCTGTCTCGTTACTATTAAAGAGGTATTATATAGTTTATGATCACCAAAATAGTGACAATATATCAGGGTCAGGTATGAGAGGTCCCTTTGGCCATCTTGAGCCAATATTGAGTCACTGGGTAAGTCAGCCTCACATGGGGGGTGGACTAGAGTTGACCACATGCTTGGGGAGGCAATGAACCAAGGCCACTGTAAGACAACACATCAACCTGCCCTCAAGTTAGCATAGGACAGATCTTGAACAATAAGCCAGAAGGAGATAAAGAAGAAATTTGATAGGAGCTGTGAATTTTATCAGGCTTATTATATTATTATATTATTTTATAAGTCTACAGTTTCTTATCTGAAACTCTTGGGGACAAATGTGTTTTGGAATTCAGAAATGCTCACATTTTTAAAAGGTGCCACAGTACTTGTAGTGTAGTGCATATTATACAAAACCCCCAGTGAGGGCTGGGGCAGCACCCCATTACCAAACTCACTATGACTTTCTGAGCAGAGTGGATACATATTCACAATAAATTAGAGTAAATAAAGATTCAGAATAGCCTTATGTCAGTCCAGGTCAGGTTTTTCCACCACATGAGATCAAGTCAGGCTATATTTTGACACCAAATGAATTAGGAAAATAACTTCTGGTTTTCAGAAGTTTTCTGTGTTTTTGGCATTGCTAATAATGAATGGGTGGTGAACCTGAATTATAAAGTAGACAGATAGAAAATTGTGGTTAAATATGAGTCAAGATAGCAAAATTTCTCACATTGTTGTACCTGAGTTCATCTATCGGTCCAATAAATAAATCCTTATCGAGTGATAGAAACAATATGCCAGGCCATGGAGAAGGTAGCGAACAAGATGGACAGAATCCCTGCTTATGTGCCTCTTTTACCATAGGCCTGGGCACGTGTACGGTTCCCTTCCTCTTTCTTTTCCTTTCCCTTAGGTAAGGAAACTGATATGCTTCATCTGCTTGCGTCTTTTCTGTGTGATATCCTGGGCTTATCCAGGAAGAAAAAGCCTCAGACAGTTGGTACGTATATTTATGTAGCATGTAGCATAGTGTGATCTTTTCCTTTCCCATGTGACTCTCCAGTGAAAATGTAAACACTTGAGAAAAAGGGGTTTTAGAGCAATCCAGGGCCCTGTACCCAGTAGGTGCTCAGCAAATACTTGGTATATAAACACCTCTTCCTCTGGATGACTGAAACACCACATCTCAATTTTATTGAATTATAGAGGGACAAAAAGAGAATTTAACCACTCCCCCTTTTTTCTGGCTCCCTGATTGATTATTTTTTCTTCTGAATTGTTAAGTTAGAATCAAGTAAAAACATGTATTTTTAGCATCACTCACCAGCAGTGAATCACCAATAGTGATGTTAATTTTACCTTTTTCGCTTGTCTTAGCTCTACAACATTATTATCCTTTTGCACTATCAGATATTAAAATCATATTAATAATCAGGAACTGTATTAAACTGTCTAAAAGTTAAATAATATAGTAGCACACTTGAAGGTTAGTGGCATCCGTTGGGTGTAATTCACCAAGAACAAACTTAGCCCCTTGCTTCGCTGGAGATACAACAGACTGTATTGTTTTCTATGAGATTAATTATCCTTATGATATCTTGGAATATGCAGTAAAATCAATGTCATTTGGCTGACAAGGCTTTTTAAGTTATAGATTAAAAGCTAAGATGATGGAATTACTCACCAGAGGCTGGGCATAAGGACTGCTTACTTTGGAGGGAATGTCTTCTTGCTTTCCACACTTCCCTATTGTTTTCTTTGATGGGGTTAGGAATAAGAGTCTGTGAAGGAGCTCAGATGCTAAGTCTTGAGGTCTCACTTATCTGTGTCTGACTGGCAGTGCATCTTTGAGCACTTACTTTATATAGGACTTGATTTTTCTATTTATAAGTGGAAGAGAAACGACTTTTCCCCTTTCTTCTCCTAATAACACTGTGAAACTGAATGTGGTTATTTCCTGAGAATTTCTTTTCAACTCTTGAAATGATAGATATGTCCATTCAGATGCTGAGTGGAGAGAATTCAGGGTCTCCTCTGAAGCTCATTTGTTATGCTATATTAGGGCAGAGTCTTGATGTCTCTTTCCCCAGTTTAGTTAATGTTAATAAAGGAATAACAATTTTTATCCTCTATTTTGAGGGACTATTATAACACAACTGTCTGCAAAAGTACTTTGTAAAATCAGTTACTTAGAAAATATTATCTATATTTTTTTACTGATAATAAGGTGGATTTACTTATATCACTGCTGTTTATGGTTCACACTCATAGACTCAGCCTGAGTCTGTTGACTGGCAGAAGCTGACTTTTTCACAAGTGAGGTGATTCTCTGAGTTATCTTCACATCTGAAGACCACCTGGCTGACCCCAATGAGAATTCAGATGGGCCCTAAGGACATCAGGCATCGGGTACACGCTATGTTCTCAAGGACACCAATTACATGTATACGTGAACAAAGACTTTGTTAGCACACTTTCTGGGACTGCTTCTTGCAGCATGAATTGTAATAGATGACACTAGGAATTGATGATCTAACTTTCCTTTTTGTGAGCTCAGAAGAGATTTTACCATTAGGAGGCAGGGACAGGATTGGCCTATGAGTCTCAGAAAGTAACTAAAGTTCTGAGAGTTTGAAGTCAGTCTAATGGGTTGACTCAATAAAAAAATAAATAATCAATTTTTTTTTTGCATCAAGTCAAGTCAAAATAAAGAAAGAAAGAAAAAGAAGATTTGGGGGAGAATTCAAAGAGTCTTTGCAAAGATTTAATACTGTAAATGCTTAGAATCATCTTGAATTTCTCTGTAAAGCCCTAACTTACAGACTTGGATAAATTATTGTATACCTCGTCAGAGAGGAGCCTCTTTGTCAAGATCAAGGTGGATTAGCTTAAATCTTCTGTGGTTTGCAGAAGTCCAACACTCTTTGTGATGTTGGTGAATCTGAAGGAGGGAGTTCTGTTTCCAGGATTTTCTCTGCCTACTGTCTCTTTCACACATGCTATTCTGTGCTATCTTATTTCACGCCAAGAAACTATTTGTGAATCTGGAATTTATCAAAGATTTGGAGTTCCTTTTGCCTATTTTATAGGCTCCACTGGAATATGTTGTGTCCCCTGGGCTAAGACTGGGAATTCCTAACTCTAACCATTATTGGCTCAATAAAAAAGCAAATAAACAAAAAACAAACAAAAAAACAAAAAAAAAAGCCTACCTTTTTTGTTATTCAGTAAAACAAAATAAAGTAACAGGAAATAAGAGTTTGTCAAAAGAAATATTACATGGGATTTAGAAGGTGTAAGTGAAGTGGAAACTACTGCTCTCAGAGGATTGTTATGGTTAGACAGTGACATGTAGACAAAGGGGCACCCTGAGTACCATCTTGTCCTTCTAACTGCTGGCTCTATTGCTAACTGTGGCCCCAGGGCCATCTCCAGGCCAGTGTCTGTGGGCCCACTGAGGAGCCAACAGCTTCCCCCAGAAGTGGTAATGTTCACAGATCTCTACACAAGCTCCATCTTCGTGGTCCCCCATGTACTTGGCTCCCACTTGTCCATCCCTGTCAAGACTTCAGACAGACTAGTTGGTTAAGGTTTCTCTGATATTCCTGCTCATCAATTCCAACCATTCACTTTCTCAGCTTCTACCACAATTGTCTAGAATCTAATTCCTGTACTGCATCTTTGTTCTTGTATTCTTTAGAGTATCTTGATGGATACACAGCCTTTACTCTAATCTTGGCTCCTCTCTCTCTCTCCTAACTCCACTCATCTATCATTTCTGTCTGGTCTTCTGTTCCTTTTCTAAAGCATCAAAAACAATGTTTCGTTATTGTTATGCCTAAAGAGCTTGTTACTGCATCAGACCTTCAGGGACTCTGTTTTTACTCCAAACCCATATCAAAGCATTGCTAAAATTTAATTGATTTCTTTCTTTAGAGGAATATGAACATTAAACATTTATATTTCAGCATTTTACCTGTGGTCCCATGTATTGGGGGGCATGCATTGCCTTGATTTTTCTCCATTTGTTTGTTTATGGATATTCCTGCTAGATTAGCATACAAGGCATTTCATAAAAGTTATATGGTAGGTTGAAAATGGCTCCCCCCAAAGGTACGTCTACATCCTATTCTCTTGAACCTGTAAATGCTACTGCATTTGGGGGTGAAAAACGTCTTTGCAGATATGATTAAGTGGAGGATCTTGAGGTGAGGAGATCATCCTGGATTATCCAGGCAGACCTTATGTATCATCACATATATCCTCATAAGAGAAAGGCAGAGTAATATTAGACAATATGAAGAGGAGGCCTTGTGACCACTGAGGCCCAAATTGGAGTGACGTGGACACAAGACCAATAATGCCAACAACCACCAGAATCTGGAAGGGGCAAGGAACATATTAGATTCTCCCCTGGAGCCTCAAGAGAGAATATGGTCCTGCTGACACCTTGATTTCAGTTCAGTGAACTGGTTTCCAACTTTTGGCCTCAAGAATTGTGAGAAAATAAATTTATGCTGTTTTAAGGCACCAGGTTTGTAGTAATTTGTTACAAAAGCTGTAAGAAACTAACCGACTCTAGTGTTGTTTTCTGTGAGTCAACTGCTTGCAAATCCTAAAGCCTGTCCTGCTCACCCATGCCTCTGTGCTCTTGCATTCGCCATTCTTCTCCCCACAGGCTGCCTCCCTCAAACATGTTCATTTGTATAACTTCTCTTTTCCCTTCACAATTCAGCAGAGATACTGCCATCTCAGCGAAATCATCACTGAAATTTGATTTGGCTTATGTGCTCCTCCTTTGCCTTCCAAGGGCACCCGTATTTCTCTGTTAGACACCTCTTCATACTCTACTGTAATTATGATAGTTGACCTTTTCAGTTATCCCCACTGAAAGCCCTTGAAGACAGGAACTGTGTTCTCTCTGATTCTAAAATCTAACATTAGGCCTGGAATACATTAAAAACACAGCAAATGCTAGCTGCGTGAAATAATATAAGAATAAACGAGACTGTGTATAGAGTGAAGGAAGCAACTCATATTGAATTTTTTGCTACTTGTAAACTGCTTCAGGGAAAAAAAAAGATTTGGTAGAGCAGTGTATACTGTGAAGTTGAGGGATTTTTTTGAGATTGTAATCATCTCTGATTAACCAAATCTTTCATTCACGTGGATTATGAGAGATGACTGAGAATGAGCTTGCTCCAAGGATTGATTCATTCTTCAGTTATTATTCCACTTACCAAACATATAGTGTACATCTAATGTGTGAAAGACACTATTGGCAAAAAAAGGGTGAGTGAAAAAAATGATTCTTATCATCCAGGAGTTTATATGGTAAGGAAATGCAGTCTCTTTTGAGGTAACTATGATAAAATGCTATTTGTTACAAGTGATATAGCAGTTCATTGAAAAGAAGGAGAATTCATTGTAGTGGGAGATCAGGAAAAGTTTTTGTAAAGGAAATAGTTTTATAGCTGAGTTTTAAAGAATAGACTAATAGAGAAATAGAAACCAACCAGTAGGCAAAACACATATGGAAGGGCATGCAAATGAACAATACCAAGCATTTTCTGGAAATGGCAAGTAGCATGGTCTTCTGGATCGTAACATTCAGAATAGGAGACTGGCTGGGGACAGTGTTGGAAATATGGCCTGGATTAGGTTATGGGAAACACTGAATGTTAAATTAAGGAATTTGGATTTTACTGTATAAGATTATAGGACTTATCAAAAGCCCTTGATGAAAGAAGTGATATTAGCAAAATTGTGCTTTAAGGGTCTTTGATCTATTAGAAGGGGCAAAAATTGTGTCAGATGGCAAGGATGGGAGGCTAGGAGGTCTCTAAAGAGATCTTTACAGAGAAGTCCAGGTAAAAAAGGATAATGAACAAAGAGGATAGGGGACAAGGGAAAGGAATGGAGAAAGGTTATAGGATTTGGTGTTTTGACAGTGAGCATTAAAGAGATGCTGAAAGATAAATGTGGTATTTTGATTGTATGAGATTGGTGGTGGTTCAAGTCCTGAGGAGAAATAAGGAAACAAAAGATAAAGATGAGTATAAAAGATAATATTGTATACAATATTGATAAAAGATCAGTCAAACCCAATAAAATTCAGTGCAGTAGACCTGAAGTGACAATTACAGTCACAGTTTTAGACTCATATATTGATCAGCCTTCTTATGTTACTTTCCAGAGGATCCCTGTCTGAACTCTGCATTGGCAGCAGAAGACTGCGCTGTATCATAGTACTCATTCCCCTTGACTAGGAATCCTAAAAATCAGGCTTAGTGTCTTCCCAGATGTGTTGTAAAGAAGCATTGTTTGTAGCCTTTCTACTAACTGCTATTAGTGGCTCCTCCACTTGGAATAACACAGTTTTAAAATACAGGGTGGATCCTTTGCAAACTCAGAACATCTTTGCCATCCACTCATCTTGGCTTAGTCATGGAAATCCTCTTTGAATATGCCTCATCCCCTTTGGTCCATGAAGTTTTAACTCTTTACTCTTGACATTAACTGGAGCAACTCCCTAAATCTTCCACTGCCTTACACTTAGTTAACTTCCCTATGCCTTATTTGACTTACAATATGTTATCATTTGGATCCTCTGGTCCTCTTGTACCAGGGTTGGATTTTTACGGTTCCATTATTTCTTTTCTTTAATTCATCTCTGACTACAGTCTCTTTTTGAATGATTCTTATATATTCAGTGTCCAGCTTACAACTGCATTGTGACAATCAGCAGAGAAACAAAAGCTAAAAGCACAAGGTGATTAAATTGCTTAAGAAGGGAGAGTCAATACATTTATCTTGCATGCTAGCTTTAGTAAAGTGGAAGTGGCATTTTGGAGCATTGGGTTGAGAAGCATTTCTGAACTCAGTGGAAGAGAACTGTAATTGATTAACCATGTGTTTCTTGTAAACATGAAGACAGAAAAATGACATTCATGTCATTTTAGAGCTAAGGGTAGACAGAAATCTGAAAGAACCTTGGGAGATGTCTTTGTTATAGGTATGATGGTTAAATTGTATGTCAATTTGGCTAAGTTATGGTGCCCAGTGGTGTGGTCAAAACCTTGTCCAGATATTGGTGTGAATGTGTTTTACAAATGTCATTAACACCTATAATAAGTTGACTTTAAGTAGATTACTTTTTTAATGTGAATTGGTTTTATCCAACCAATCTCAGACCTTAAGAGCAAACAGGATCTCTCAGAGAAGAAATTTTGTGTTAAATCAGAACATAAAAATCCTACCTGAATTTCCAACCTACTAGCCTGGCCTACAAATTTCATACTCAAGACTTAAACAGCAACTTTTTGTCTGAGTTTTTAGCCTGCTGGTCTACCCTGTGGGTTTCAGATTTGCTAGTTTTCACAACTGCATGAGCCAATTTCTTAATAATTTTTATATCTCACACATACACACATAGAGATATACCCTGTTGGTTCTGTTTCTCTGGAGAACCCTGACTAATAAAACAGGGTTCCATCCTTAAAGAGGAAATCAGGCTCGAGTATGATATGTCTAATACCAGTTATTCCTTTAATAAAATAAAATGTTATACCTGCTACTAGTTTGGACAACACAAGGATAGCACTTACTATCTAAGAAGCAGCTACATTAAGGTATCAAAGTTCTTCAGATCCCTTGAAGCTACGGTGATACTATGTTATGGGGAAATAAAATTTATTGAGCCAAAGTGGACCCTGGTTCTGCAAAGTACTTGTTGCTATTGTCCATTCATCCTGCACCTGTAACATTAGTGATAAAGTTCAGAGGTGTTGATTCGTTGAAATATGACATATAGCAGGCTTCCTTTCCCTCCACATAATGCATTCCAAAAGACTTAAATGCCCCCTTGGATTTCCCAGCAAAGTTTGCCATTTTCTGTTACTCAACCATATTGTTTCCATGTGACCTGTAACAGCTGTTCTTTCACCAGTATACCATTTCTTCCTGAAAAATTAAAAACAGTTCTAATTAAATGGTATAATGAAGCCATCAATCTATGTTACTGAGGCAGAACTGTAATGTAATTAGTTATTGATACCAGAGAGCATAGCTTTGTTAGGATGAGTGTAGGATGGGTAGCTGGCTCTAGGATTCTCACAAGGCACGTGGTTATTGTCGGAGATATATACATGACTCATCCGGTTGTTTTCCCGAAGGAAATTTGTTACATTAATATGGTCCATGGGAACAGTATAATAATGCTTTTAAATAGGACACACTAGTTCTCAATCCTCCCAATGAGTCCTACAGGGACAGAATAGGTTATTTTCCTTGGATAGTCTTAGTAATAAATAATTTTCAAGGAAAGAACAATTGATTTGAGGGATGAATAGAAATTACAGAAGTACAATGAGAACTTCTCATTTGGTTACCATTTTTATTCTAAGGAAACTGCAATAGTGTGAGCTACTTGATAACTGGGACTATATCCTATTACTCATTTTGTGCATTTCATCTTTGCTACCCACTGTACATGGAAAGTCATCAGTAATTGCTTACACAATGTATGCCTTTAGTGTTTAGAGTAATTGTATTAGGCAGCCCCATTTCATCTTCCTTAGAACTGTATTAAAATGATTCACCAGTAATAAAAACTACCTGTAAAGAATCCTTCCTTTAATAACTCAAAAATAGATGCAAATAGATGCACCAAAAGTATAAACATGAAAAAAAAGAAGTGAAAAATCTATTATTGTGACACCATGTTGCCTGGACTGTGTAGCAGATGTTAGTGTTTTAAATATCTGCTTTTTGACCCCCCTCTTAGAATCTCAGTAACAGTGTTAATGTGTCAACATAAATGAGATTAGCTTTTTTCTTTTACATACACATGTAATATTATATGATTAATTATTTATTTGTTCAGCAACTATAAAAGTGTTTTGCACTGCCAACAACATGTAGAAAACATGGCTACAACATGTAGCCAGAAAAGGAATTTATAAAAGGTTACTTATAACTTAGGACTTTCCAGGAGGGCATGAGAGCTAGTTTATTGAATCACCAACCAATTGAGGGACAGTCTTAGTCCCACTAAGGACTTTCAGCAGGGAAAATACCACCTTATCACCACTCAGCCTATGATGCTCTACGATTGGCTGCCAGGAGCTCTGCCCCTGCTACCTGCAGGGAACCAAGTGTTTCTCTCACCATAATTGCTAGAATATCCCCTCCTACATGCTCAGAAGTGTCTGTCTCCTCATTTGGAACCCTGGTGTGCTCAGGTATATGTGAATGGCAGAATCCATGTTACATATCTGTACCCTAGTAACAGCAAACTCTGGTAATGCAAGTTCCCTAGCTCTACCTTGGAATGCCAAGATTCCTAAAGGTAAAAAATGATGAAAATATAAGGAAGGTGCACAAGGCATGTTGTAGATACACAAATGATGCATGCTCACTGCACAAGGGCAGTCCAGATGGATGATTTGTACACACTGTTAGAGGCTTATCGGCTGTTGAAATGTTTGAACTATTTTCAAATAAAAGGGAACATTCACTAATCTATAAATCATAGCTTCATCGAGCTATTTATAGTCATCCCAGATGAGTGCAAGTTGGATTTTTATTGTAATGAATGCGGGACAAAATGACAAAATCAATAAGAAATCTCTGATATTGCATGATGCAAGAGACACACGTAGGCATTGTCTGACTTTTAATGACACTTTCTTTGTGAAGTGATTTATAAACTCTAAAGAAAAATAGCTGAATATATGACATTGGTTTGGAAGGGATTAATTTATTAAGGAGTTTGAAAAGAACTTTATCTGTATGACTTAGAATGACTTCCAAGGGGAAGGCCAGGATGACCAGTTGTTGATCTTGGATATATTTCGTAGAGGGAAAAGTTCAATTTCTAATAGTGAGATCTATTGAAGAAAACAAAGATTTACCTCTAGAGATATTCAGGGTATAACATGAAGTCTATAGAAGAATATGTTATAGGAAAGAATGCCTTTGTTGCAAGTTTTTCTATTTGAAAGAGATTCAAAGTTCAGTTCTAGAAGATTGCTTGGAGGCAGAGAGATCGGCAAAATCAGAGGGCTTTATTCTAATTTATGCTAATTTTCTTCCACCTGACCTCAACTTTATGCTAATTTTCTTCCATATAACCTCAAAAACATTTTTCCTATTTCCTGGGAAAGTTTGAAATATTAAACGATATGTTTTTTGTTTTTTTTTACCCCTTCTTATAATTCCATCCTTCTGAACTTTCTTCTTATTCAAACAGCTAGGGCATCCTGGGCCATTGCCTCTGGAGAAGGATGTAGCAAGCCAGAAAAAAAAAATAGCCTGCCAATCTCTTCTTGGCATTGGTTTACAGCCTAAAGCACTTAAGAGAATTGAGAGGGCTCCAAGCCCAGAAAAAATGTTTGGAGAAACATAATGAGACAGAGGAAAAGTGTTCTGCCTCCCCTGCTGACTCTGCACATTCCACAGACCCATCCTTCCTATTACCGTGACCATCTTTTCTAGAATAGAAACTTTAGATTAGAAACTAAGCTGAACTCTAGAAAGTGGCAGATGCCCAAATGCTTGCTGAGTCAAACCTAGTGAGGTCTTTCCAAAGCCTCAGAGAGTACCCCAGCGTGAACTAGAAGCTGAATGGTTTTTCTAACACCAAGCATTGCACTAAAGCAGCAAAGACTGCACCAATCAGGTTCACATAAATGGAAGAGAGGCATATCTCTCTCTAGCTACTTGTCTGGACCTATGACCAAAGACAAAAAGGGTGATGGATTTACCAATCGTGTCTACATGGAAAAATGACATCAAGGGACAGAATTCCTCACCTTGACTCATGTAGCCTATATAAACCCTATCAGGAACTTGAAAGCTTCTCCAGGGAGAAAAAAGAAAAAGCATCAAATTGGCTGAGGATTTCAAAATATTATCCAGATCTTGAAAGATAAATTATGTTAATGTAGAAAAACATAAAGTTTCTTTTGTATGCCTGGACTGTGGACTGGGATACCACCTACACAGAGAAATAGAAGAAAAAGTTTTGTTGTTTATTTTTTATTAGAATGAATTAAAATGCAGTCATTTTGTTGAACACAAATGTATCTACTTGCCATTTATATAATTAAGGATTCTACTTGGATACTATTACATATTTATTCCTTTACTTTTTATATTTTACTGGAGGATGTGTGATTTTATATTTATTTATATGAATGGGAGCAAACTCAATGGAAAGTTTTGTTTTTTAACAAGGTAATTGTATTAGAAAACTCCCAAAACTTTTGTATAGTTATTTTTTACAGTTTTTGAGGTATACCTAGCAGGAAAGTTTTCTTTATAGCTAACTACTCGTTGACTAACGTTTTAGGATCTCTTATTTGTCTAACATAATTACTGGCCTCTTATTTTATACATTATTTGAAAAACTCCATTATACCTGGATCTAATAATTTCTTTTTGATTGTGAGCAAGGTAAAATAATAAAGACTGCCACATTTTCCAGTAGAAAAGTATAGGCTTTGAAAATATCAATGTATTAAACTATTTATGTATTTTAGAGCTAGTTTTGAATGAAACCAATGAACAAAGTACAACATGTTCCTCATTTGTCAGTAACTTTGACTATTCTTAATCCAAGATAAACTACTAGATTTGAAGAGAATACTCCTTTTGTCCATATGGTGTCTTTCCACCCCATCTCAGAAGTCTTTCCAGGACGCACTCATAATTCTGTCTTTGTTCTTTGAAAATTTAGAGAAGTTTTACTAATCTCTCTCTCTTTCTTTCTTTCTTTCTTTCTTTCTTCCTTTCTTTCTTCCTTTCTTTCTTTCTTTCTTTCTTTCTTTCTTTCTTTCTTTCTTTCTTTCTTTCTTTCCCTTCAGTCCTTTCTCTCCCTCTTTTAGGTTTTTTTCCCTCTAGATTTGAATTTTCCTACCATGAAAACAAACAAACAAACAAACAAATAAGAAACTCTTTGATTTCCTTTTTATAACTTTCTGGGGAAAAGCTACTTTTCATTTGAAAATTGTCTCCTCTTATCATCCTACCTTTCTCTTATGTCCTAATTAAGTAAGAAGAGTGATAAAATAAATTCCACGATGTCACTGACCAAATATAATACTGAGATGTGGGAAAATGGAGCAATTTTCCATCTTTCCATAGAAGTAATCTGCTCTAATTTTCCTTCTGTTCTTAATTTTATCAGAAGCTTTTATAGATATTAGTTAAGTTAATGAATGAGGTTATATGTACAAATGAATGAGTTTCTATGAAAAACCAATTTCTTCACTGAAATTTGAGTTGAGCTATAATTCTTTATTTACTTTTACAAGTTCCTTCTAACACAGTCTCCTTTAACAAGTTAAAAAATGCTTTCTGTTTCCATCCAGATTTACTCTGCTTTTAAAAAATATACTTAAACATTTTTTTCATGTTTCTAATATTTATGGAAGGCCCTGTATCTACAAGCTACCATGTTCTGTCATGTCTAAGATATAAGGATAAACAAGATCCCTCCCCTCAAGGAGTCTGCATTTTTGTAGAAAAGATAAGACTTATACACATGTAACGATAATAAAAGTAGCAAATGATAAATTCCACAGAGAGGTGCAGATAAATTGCTATAGGTGTGACAGGCTATAGAGATTACAGAACATAACAAGGTTTTAAAAATAGATATAAAGTGTTCCCTTCAAAACATAAATACTGTAAAACAGTGTGTTTATTTGTTCAGGATGCTTCTTGAATATATCTGACTACATTATTATTAATTCTTTTTCCTCTGGTTTTCAAAGATAGTCTGCTGCTTTCTTTGATACAAAGTTTGTTTTTTCATTTGGGAAAGGCTCTACCATATTTGCTCCTGGCAATGATGCCTGGAGATACCATTGCACTCTGCCTGGGGGTGGGAGTACCATTTTGATGTCCTGATCCCTACCAGGACACAGAATGCAGTAATGAAAAGGGGTGTTTTATGTGTAAGGTATTCATTAAGCTTCATGAGGACAGGTGGGGAAGTAACTTTTTATTGTATTGAAACACATATTTTATTGTATTGAAACACAAATCTCTTTTCCAAGGGCAACCACCTCATGAGAGAACTTTTATAATCCAGTTGTAAGGCTTTCTTTTCTGATGTTCACCAAATTTTAGTTTCTATTTGCCTGTTGAACTTGAGGAATTTGAACAACTTTTGGTATTTAGAAACCCATGGCACACAAGGGTATTTGAAACCTATAGAAGGAACGGCTTTTCCAACAGGGGACAGATGGGATAATTCATTATAATAGACCATGTATTCTTGATTGGCCTAAGTTTGGTATTTTGATTTATACCAAAAAGGAATTTCTCTTCAATAAAAAGAAATAAAAGGAAGGCATTGGGACTACAACTCAAATTTGGTTTCTACGATTTGTGCTTCTAATAGTTAAGATGATTTCTCTTGCCCATAAGCAAAACTGCTCACATCAGCTAAATTAAGAACAGGAATTTATTTCCTTATGTAATTGAGGAGGCCAGAATTCAAACTGCTCAGTTATTGATCTAGGGGCTCAGAAATTAACGTCATTCTTGGGATTTTTACCATCTCTCATCATAACTGCCCTTGTGTTAGTTTCTTTTGTGCACACTCAATATGGTGGCCCAGGTCTGTCAGTGAAGAGGGAACTCTTAAACTAGTCCTGAGATGTACTGATTGTACTTATGTGGGTCCTATGTCCACTGTTCTGAACCAGTCACAGTGGCAGGGGAATTCCTTTTGCTGATTGGCTGGGACTGGCTGAGGTGCTCCCTGGCTGGAAACAGGAGTGATGCTTTAACTGAAGTTCACAGACTAAGTTGGGGAAAGGTTAGTGAGTGGTCAGAAAAATAAATGTTCATTATAGTGTTCTGAAAGCATTGCTGCTTTTTATTCTGGGTCAAATGCTTGCTAATAGCAAGGAGGTCTAAGGCCTATACACACAAGAGTTTTTAAGAATCACAAAAACACGCAGTCCTAAAATAGAGTATATGGGTATGTTTGTGTGTATGTTTATGTATATAGGGAGGAAGAGAGAAATATGCACACATACGTGATAGGAAAATTCTGAAAAAATGTGAATATATATATATATTCTTTTGTGATATATATATATATATCTTTTCTATATATGGCCCCTAAATGATTCAAATAATAGTTTAGTAATAATAAATATAAGTGACTACTAAATAGTTTAGTAATACTGAATGTAAATAGTGACACCAAACTGTATACAGATCTTCCTTGACTTGATGGGATTATATCCCAATAAACTCATAAATTGAAAATATCTTAAGTCAAAAATGCATTTAATACACCTAAGCTACCACACACCATAGCTTAGCCTAGCCTGTTTTACACATGCTCAGAGCATTTAGAAGCCTACAGTCAAGCGAAATCATCTAATACAAAGGCTGTTTTATAATGAAGTGGTGACTATGTCGTGTAATGTATTAAATATTGTATTGAAACTGGAAAACAGAATGGTTGTCTGGGTACTGAATGGTTGTAAGTGCAAATGGTTGTTTACCCTCCTGATTGTGTGGCTGATGGGGAGCTGCCACTCACTGCCAGTGCACAGCATCACGAGAGAGGGTCCTACAACTTAATCACTAGCCTGGGAAAAGATCAAAATCAAAACTGGAAGTATGCTTTCTGCTGACTGCATATTGCTTCTGCACCATCACAAAGGTGAAAAATTGTAAGTCTAACCATTATAAGTCAGGGACCATCTGTGTGTGTATATGTGTATATATATATATATATATATATATATATATGCATACACATATGAAAACATCATATGTAATTTTCATTTTTTTCATTTTATCTGAATTTTCTGAAATTTCTATAATCATCTATTGTAACTAAAATAATAACTAGGTATTTGAGAGCTGTGAAGTGGAACTAAACCAAATAACAGTTTACTGAACTATTATTTGAAGTAAATAGGGGTTGTTTTCAAGTGATTTGCATGTGTAAAACCAATCTGAATCTTATAACAAGCCTTAATCACACCTGGGAAACACTGAATTGCATATATGCCAGCTAAATTGTAGTCATTCCCCCCGAACTCTATTAGGAGGGAGGAAAATGATCTCCCTTTTTTTCCTCTATGAGTTCTTTCCAATGATTAGACTTGCTTTTTGGGCTTTACTATGTATCTATATGTTTTCCTGTCCTTTACTAATTAGCAATAACCAAAACCAAAAATGATGTACTAGCAATGACAATAGGAGCACATCCACTACGATTTATTGAGTAGTCTCTATATTCTAGGTATAGAACTAAGTGCTCTGTAGGCTTTATCTAATTTGATCCATTCAACAACTTTAGCATTCATTTAATACTTAAGAGTTATTTACTGATTAAATACCACCTTCCAAAAAATGACCTACAAGGTGGATATTTTATCACAAAGCTGAATTGGTCAAAAAGGGAAGTCACTAAGTAATGGAGGGTGGTCCATTCCCAGAACTAGATGGGTTCAGGTGCTAGGAATGTAGATCTCTACACCCAGCGGCTGATAGTCCCTTAGAGGTAGGTAGCTGGAATTCTGATGGAGGAGAGGAAGTATTCATGTTTAGGGACTGAAACGTTAGTTACATGCTGGACTTTTTCCATAGGAGCCTAAAGAGAGATTGGCATTTGCTTTTAAGAGTAAGGTCATGTTGTCTTTTAGCTAAAGCTTTGATCTCTAATTTCTGTGCCTTCTTTTTCATGTAACTTTGGTTTCTCTCTCTGCATGTTGCAGATTATGATTCTTGCTTAATATTTAAGAGTGAGAGTACTGGTGTTTAAGAGACCTGAGTTCAAAATACAAATCTGCCAGTCACTATCCGAGGAAACTTGGTGAAATATCCTAACTCTTCCAAGGCTCATTTTCCTCAATTGTAAAATTGGCTTAGTAAAATTGTTAACATTTAGAAAATAACCAGCAGAGTGCTATACAGAAGCAATATAGTTCAGTGGTAAATTGCACGGATTGGAGTCAGATTGCTTGGTTCAAACCTTGGATCTACCGCGTACTAACTGCGTGAACTTGGACAATCTACTTAAATTTTCACTGCCTCAGTTTCTTCATCTGTAAAATGAGGATAATGAAATGAACAGGATAATGAATGAATACTTTCTCAAAGTATTGTGTGAATTACATGAGTTTGTGACATGCTTAAAACAGACGTGGACTTACTACATTCATGTTTACTCTTAATATGTTAGCACTTTCTTGTAGGCTGGCTGAGAGGACTCAAAGAGTGACTGTTGATCAAATAGCACTTATCGTAATGCTTTCACACACTAAGTGCTGCGATTTATATTGAGGCTAAGGAACCATAATATTAAACATGTTGACACAAACATTTCAGGCTAACAAGCACACTCCAGGATTCACCCTCATTTCTGTTTTCAAATTAGGGATTTGATAGTTCTTTTAAGACAGTATTGTTTCAGTGATGAGAGCTGCATAAACACTTTCTTTTGTAACCTCCTGAAGTCTGGCAGTTTGTTCTAGGGCATCCCGATCTTCCTATCCAGTATTTGTTTCTGCCACCTGCCATTCTTTCTCAATATTCATCCCTGGTCCTTTCTCTCTATCTTCCTCTACTTTGTGGGGTAAAAATTGCATGATTTAGGAAATGATAGTCATCAGAATCCCTACCTCTACTGCACTTTGGCTATATGTGAACAATATAAGTTCAGGTCAAAACGTTCTCCTCTGAAAAAGCTTTCCTTTCTTATGAAGGCAGTTTGCATGGTGGTTATGCTTAAGCACTTAAATACCAGACTGCCTTGGCTCTAGTTTCCCTTTACCGTTTCATAGCTAGGTGACCTTCTACTGCTTCCTAAACTTCATGCCTCAGTTTCTCATTTATAAAATGGAGGCAGTAATTAAAATATCTTCCCTGTGGAGTTGTTCTGAGAATTATAGGGGTTAATATACCTGAAGAACTTAAAACAGAGCTTGGCACTTAATAAATATTACATGTGTTAAGTCTCGTTACATGTTAAAAGAATCTGGTTCTGCCTCTTCTTGATATGTAGGGGATCCACTGGGAACCTTGGCTACTTGAGGGAGATCTCCCTGATGAAAATCAATCATTGTCTGGAATAGTGACGTGGGCTTGGGATGGTATTTGCATACATGCCAATCATCATCATGACAACAGTAACAAAATGATGATGATGATGATGATGATGATGATGGATTTCTCAGTGTAATAATCTCCCTTTGAATTCTTTTGACTATAGGACTCAGGTGAGCAAATGGAATTCCAGCTGTCACAGGATCAACTTGGAGTCAGAGAATTGAATACACAGAAAAGTGAGTTATGAGTTGAAAGCCTTGCATGCCCATCTGCCATTACATCTAAGGGGTGTGTAGTGTTCCCCACTCATTTGGCACCTCTGGTCTCACTGTCTTCTGTTGTAATTCCTCTTCCTTCTCTGCCTCTTGGCAGATGGTGGAAATCAATAGGAAATAATAGGTGGGAAATGGTTGTGTTCCTTGGAGGAATTTCTGAGATAAGCAGGAGGCCATGTAGTTATTATATGACTAATGAATGCTGTTTTCCCTCACTGCACTCAAATGTGGGCAGTATTATTGAACCTGGCCTTGGTCAACTGTGGTATTGATTTTCTTTTGTGATTTCAGATTCTCTTTTCAAGTAACCTTAACTAAAGACTTGAAATAGGAAAACCAATTCAAATTAGACAAAATGTGTACTGAACTTCAGGGCTAAATTTTAATTGGTAATTTTTGATAAAATCTCAGGTTGACTTCTCTCATATATTTATGTATTTACCTATTTTTATTTTTAATGCTTTTTGATTATTCTCTTTACTATAAAGTGTCCTTTATCAATATCCATATGTAGCAAATCATCTTTCATTTTTAACAACTTTTATCCGGATATAATTTATACACCATAAAATTCATCTATTTAAAATGTATACTTTGATGTTTTGAATATTTATAAAAGGTCATGAAACCATCACCATAATCTAATTTTAGAATATTTTGACACCTTAAAAAGAAACCTTGTACTCCTTACAAGTTATTCCTTATCCTTCCACCAAACCCTCAGCAACACTCATCTACTTTCTGGCTCTACAGCCCTGCTTATTCTGGAAATTTCCTATAAATGAAGTGACATGTATGTAGTCTTTTGTGTCTGGATTCTTAGCCTATCATAAGTCAGCTTTATTAGGATCGCAGCTTTTAAACTTATCATGGCAAACCCTAAAATCATGACTGTTTTTCTATTCCATTTGGGTCACCAGCACTTTGAATTGCTATTTGAAATCACTTTTCTAAGGTCTCATCCTGGTGAATGTTGGAAGAGACTACTGTCTATGAATATTATTTCCTCTAGATCTCTTCTCAGGTTCTGGTGGAGATTTTTATGTATTTGGAGTCACTCAGAGGAGTTATATTTGGGTCCCAAGGACTCTGGTAACCTGGTGATAGGTTCAGTAGGTATTAACAGCATTGCCTTGAACTTTCCCTCTTCCCTCTTCTACAGAACTTTCATGGATACTCGTGAGTTTCACAATGGTTCTGTGCAGTAAAGATCACCTTGCTTGTGAATACTGGGGTCTTTCTACAGACCTTGGGGTCTCTGTTTATAGGGGTTGCCAAATTGACTTCAATTTGGAGGAGAGGATATGGATCATTAAAATTTGGTTTATTGCTAAAAGAGGGGAGCCATCTGACATTAATTTGCTTATATACTAGTCTGTGAAGACAATATCTGATGACTTCTACAGATCACAGACATGTCTGAACATTCCCAGGTGACTTCTCTGAGCTCTTATTTCCTCACCAAGGAGACCATGGGACAGAGTGTAGGGGATACAGGCTCAGGGAACAGTCAGACCTAGGACTGAATCCTGGCATGGCGACTTAGTTCACTGATTTTTGTCAAGTTTTCTTAGCCTCATTTTTTCACGTGGGAAAATTAGGCAATAATGTCATGGAGTTGCTGTAAACATTCAGTTAGGTAATATATGTAAAGAACTTTACGCTTGGTAGGAACTGAATAACCACTTATTGTTTAAATTTTAAGTTTATTTATTTATTTTTGAGAGAGAGACAGAGAGAGAGAGAGAGAGAGAGAGAGAGTGCACACAGGGGAGGAACGGAGAGAGAGAATGTCAAGCAGGCTCCACACTGCCAGCATGGAGCCCAATGTGGGGCTCAAACTCAAAAACCACGAGATCATGACCTGAGCTGAAACCAAGTGTCAGACGCTTAACCGAGTGAGCCACCCAGGCATCCCAATCACTTACTGTTTTTAAAGGCAGTGTGATCCAGGAGAAAGAACTAAGTCTGAGGAATCAGATGAATGCATTTGAACATTAGCTTTAAATTTACCAGCTATGTGACCATGAGCATGATGTTTTGTGTTTATTGTCCTCTGCTTACTCATCTATAAAAGGAAATAATATATTTTTTGAAGAATTGATGTAAGAATTAAAGACAATATTCACAAATTGCTCATTCCTGCACCTGCCATTATAGAGAGTGGTCAATAATTGATAACTATGATTATTCTTACTGTTATCAAGCTGGCCATGGCCCTTGAGCATCTCTCTAAGTCAGTGTCATAAAATACCTTCCATAAGGTGCCTACCTATGTTGCAGTGATATTAGTAATGGTACCTAAACACATTTATTCCTTAGGGTTGGGGTGCTACTCACGCCTCCACTCTTCTAGCATTCTGGCTGATGGGACATATATACAAGGGTGCCAAAGAGCAAAGTAGCAAAAAAAAAAAAAAAAATCTAACTCCATTGTGGGACTTTCTGGTAAAACCTGTCTAAGACAAAGCTGGCTAAGACAAGATGATGGACCCAAGGCCAAAGTGGGGCTTCTTATCTTCAATTTTGAATTTACACTTAGAGATCTGCAAATTCAGGCATGCCCAGGAAGGGAGAAGAAGAATGAGAATGAGACAGATGCGGTGATGAGGCTGAGGTGAGAAGCCTGAGTGAGTGTGACCTGCAGGGCAGTCTGAGTCTACTCGCCCCCACTTATTGCATGGTGGGTCTTGCCTCATCTGCCCAGGTAGAGCCATAATCAGGAAAAAATGGCAGTGTGGGCCCAGCCGTGTATGCTTATTGCCTGGGAATAGAATACAAAGCAGAGTAGGCCATACCTGAGCTTAGATAGTGAAAAGAAGGAGTCAGTGGGGACCAGCCTCTTTGCCTGTTGATGACCACATACATGGGCTGGCTGGTGTGGGTTATAAAGGCTTGCTCAACTTGCTCCCATTTGGAACAATTCTGAAGGGCCATCCCAGTTCCAAAACTCCCCATGAGGTCTGCTGAAGCCATTGCTGTGACTACGGGTTGGTTCAGCATCACCTCTTCTCAGTCCTGTTTCTTTCACTGCTCTAACATGTTGATCTTGACAGCATCCTTAATAAGCCCCCTGGATGCAAACCTCCATTTCAGAGTCAGCTCCTTAGAGACAGGAACCTAAGAAACCTCCTTCACAAAGCCTTTCCTCATCCTTTCCCAGTGAACCTGGGTTTTCCTTTCTTTGAAATCCTCTAAACCCTTTTAGATACCCTCTTACAGTGTTGGTATATTTTTGCCTTGGCATTTCTAAAGTTTATTTATTTTTGAGAGAGAGAGTGGGCAAGCACAAGCAGAGGAGGGTCAGAGAGAGAGAGAGAGTGGGGGAGACACAGAAGCCTAAGCAGGCTCCAGGCTCTAAGCTGTCAGTGCAGAGCCCATAACAGGGCTTGAATCCACAAACCATGAGATCATGACCTGAACTGAAGTGGGACACCTAACCAACTGAGCCACCCAGGTGCTCCTTGAAATTTCTACCCAAGTGTTGTTTCCTTACTAGACTACTAGGTTTCCAAGGATGGGATTTATATCTGATCTATTTATATATATTCACCTGACCCAGCCTTTTGCCTTGCATATATAACAAATATTTGCTGAAATAATTAATTAAGTCCAGACTGCAATATGAGTTGTCATCCCAGGGTTATCTCAATAACTAAATTTTAAAGTGTGATTAGGAAGCAGAGGAGTAAGGCAACCTATTTAAAGAAGTGGCATGTCTGTCCAGATTAAATTAAGGTTTCAAGCTTGATTACCTCCAAGGGTGAGCAGCTGAAGCAAATAGGGAGAGTGTTGCAAGTGTATGACTAGAAGCCACTGGAGAACTCTGTGTCCTCTGCCTGATAAAGAAGCTACAACTGGGATGCCTGGGTGGCTCAGTTGGTTAAGTATCTGACTTTTAATGTCAACTCAGGTCATGATCTCACAGTTGGTGAGTTCGAACCCCTCATCGGGCTCTGTGCTGGGAGCACAGAGCCTGCTTGAGATTTTCTCTCTCACTCTCTCTCTCTCTGCCCCTCCCTGCTCTCTCTGTCTCACAAAATAAATAAATAAAATTTAAAAATAAAAAGAATCTACAACTGCTGTAGGGATTATGGGCTCAGTATCATCAAATTCCTCAAGTCTTTCAAGAAAAGAAGGAAAGCCAGACTTCATGTGAAATTTTTTAAACTTTCAATCATGTGCAGGTCAAGCAAACAACATCTATGAATTGGATTCGGTCCTGGGGGGCTAAAGGTCTGATATTCCTAGGAAGGACCTCTTAGGTTTTATATACCTTTGGTTTTTCTCAATTGTGTGTATCTGTCCAAAATCATTGTATTTCATGAGAGAACAATGAATTGTATTTATTGGAGGGCCATTTTTATCCACTGTTATGTACTGTATTTCTCAATGAGAAGACCAGAGGAGGATGATTATGTGCTGAGCACAGTATTTGGACCATAATTTCCAGAATGTTTTAAGAGTCTCAGAGGAAAGGTGCAATACAGCTGTGAGATAATTGTTGTTGTGTTTTTTAATGCCTCCTTTTTTCACCTTTAAGATAAGCTTGTGAAATGGGTTGGCTAACAGTCTTGCTGTTTATTGAAAAAGGCAGTCAGGTCATTTCGTGCTAGCATTATTGCATTTGTATTGCAAGGATACATAAATAGAAAATTCAGTCCCAAATCTAAGTCCTTTCTTCTGTAATACAGAGAAATATATCTCCTTTTTCTTCCATCTGATCACTCGACATCTGTGCAGTAAATATGGATTAGATAAGGACACAAGTCCTAAATTTCTTTTGTTGCTTTTAACTCATAAAATCAGATTATTAGTGTGGGTAGGGAAAGAGCCTTGTCTGTGAACACATGGCCACTTAAGGCTTATACTGTAAATGAAGGAGGCACGTGTGTGTGTGCGTGTGTGTGCGTGCATGTGTGTGAATTATCCAAGCTCAGGAAAGGGTGTGTGTGTGGATACAGTACTCTTTGGTGCAAATGATGAGAAATTCAATAGCCTATTGTGCAAAAAGGCAGGTAATCCTAGTATCTAACTGGTGGGGAATGCAGACCAAAGACTTACATTTTGTTTGCTAAGGAGAGAATTACTAAGTTAGAATCTGATTTACTTTATTTGGAATATTAGAATGGGGCTAAGAAAAAATCTAATAAATAAATATCAACACTTATGATTTACTGTGCTAAAATGGTCAATGGAAAATGCACAGAAAAGTTCTTATGTAAGGTACATTCTTATTTTGTGCAAAGAGAAATAAATGACAGTGTTTATTATGAACTGTTGCTCTTTATATGGAGTTAGAGTCTGGCCTATGAACATCAGTCTTAGGTACACAATAAAGATCAGAAGTATAGGACAAGTATGCCTTTTTTAAATTGAGTGTAATCATATGCCTGGTTGGATTAAGATATCTTACTTCCAGAAGAACAAAATTCAATAAACAAATTAAATTTAATATATTGTTATCCAAAGGTGTTCTTAAGCTTTACATTTTGCTTTACAACATGTGGATTTGGTCTCAGTCGATATTCTTTAAAAATCATTCTTTATAAATAAAGGCATTAATTCAAGTAACAGAATTCTAACTTGCATGGTAAAGCTATTGATTTGATTGTAGTGACCATGCTAAATGTCCTTACTTGTTTCATTCACAATTTCATTGATTCTGAGGAAGAGATATATAAATGTCTATGAAATAAATCTATGAAGTTTATTTTAAAGTTGCCTTTTGGAAAGCACCAAGCATTTTATCTCAGTGGGGTTTTATTGAATCATATCCTGCATTTTAGTAAGTGGGGGAACAGGTACAAAGAGAGAAGGAAACCAGTGTTTTAGATTTGAGGAGATAAGAACCCCTCAGATTTCAGTGGCCCTCCATTGACACTGGTCAACATCCCTTTTTCCCAGATGATGTTTCCAAGCAGCATGGCTGACTGAGTAGCATTCTCATAGAAGGAAAAGCCTGTCTCTTTTGGAAAAAAAAAAAGAATATTTTTCAGCCAATGGGAGGTGAAGAGTGGGCTGGAACTAGGTCAGGTTATCTCTGGTCAGACCCCTACATCTGGTCCTCAAAGGTTTGTAGCTTTTATAAAGGGAAAATCGAGGCATTTGGAATCAGTTCTCCAGGTCCGTTCCAGGCTAGCCTGTTACCTTAAAGATGTGACTCTGTCTGAAGACCCTGACAATAAGGTACTCCGGCTAGAGACCAACAGAAACCTTTTAACTTCTGATGGGCTTGCCCACTGATGTCTAGATTTTCTGTATTCAGTGTCAGTGGAAATATACCAGAAGTGATTACTATCTCAGATCTCTGTTTAGAGGTTCCTGAATTCAAGGATCTTTGAAGCATGACTTACTTAGTAGTCCCTTACTTAAGTGAGTCCTCATGGCTCCCTTAAACAATCTGGACAGTTGTTCAGACCTCCCCATAAGGAACTATAGGTCTTAGCTGTCATCTGCTGAGAACATGTCTTACTTATGCTAAGTAACCATGCTTTATCCTAATCCTAATTCTGAAACACTTTCCCTAGGATCAGTGGCTCTAACATAATCTTCCTCAAATTTTCTCACCAAAGTATCCTTCAATAAAGAGGAGAGTGAATATATATTTTTAAGTAGGGTGGGGGAAAGAAAATGGAAGAAATTGTGAGTCTAACATAAAAGGTGATGCTAATGATACCTGAAGGTACATCCCGAAGGTTGATTTTTTAGCAATTGTTGCAATTTATCTTACAAATTCCTGCTGCAGTTTAACTTTCTATCCCACAATATACAATGTCACACTATAAAATACAGTATATAATTTTAATATTTGGCACTATTTAACAATGTGTTAATGAAGAATACATTAATGTTTAAGATAATGATTCTTACTGGTTTGATATAAAATATATCCTCTGAATATGTGAGTAAAACCAATTATCCAGGATGTTGGATGAACAACTTCATTCAGTGGTTTCATCCAATGGCTTTTCCTATTTTTCCTGAAGATTCCTCCCCAGCCTTGTACCCACCACTACCCAGAGGTATAAGGGATATGTGATGAGAAATACAGTTTCATCAGGTATGCTGGCTAGTTAGCTAAATATTGTGTTACATATTTACTCAGAGGCCTGGGATTTTATATTTTGTGTGGTTTTTACTTTTTTTTAAATTTTTTTAACGTTTTTTAAATTTATTTTTGAGACAGAGACAGCATGAGCAGGGGAGGGTCAGAGAGAGAGGGAGACACAGAATCTGAAGACAGGCTCCAGGCTCTGAGCTGTCAGCACAGAGCCCGACGCGGGGCTCGAACCCACAAACCGTGAGATCGTGACCTGAGGCGAAGCCGGACACTCAACCGACTGAGCCACCCAGGTGCCTCGTGGTTTTTACTTTTAATGTAGCACCTCCTTTACCTCTTAAAAACTTCTATAAGGAGTATCAAAGTAAAGTCACAATTAGGATTGTTGTCAAATGTAATTATCCCAGAACTGGCAGCCTGGAAAAAGGCATAGAAGGATCTCAGAAAGGGGTTTTGGAAGTGAGCTAATTTATCTTTTTATAAACTGTATGGAGATTAGAACTTCATGCAAAATAAGAAAGTAAATCTAAAACATAATAGGATATAGTTAAATCAATATCGATATTTAGAGCGAAAATACTTTATGGGAGGCAGTAAAATCTTTTAGGATCCTGGAAGAAAAATATGGGTGTAAGAATGGAATAAATTACTACAGTTTAATCACTTAGTAAATAACTAAAATACTGTTGCTGGATTTATGGTGTCAGAGAGCAACATCCTATTAAATAGAGAGCATGTTAGTGATTCAGTGGAGCTAGATTCTAGAGAAATCGTGCAGGGGCCATGGCTGTCTTCACAACTTACCTTCAGTATTTCTCTTCATTATTCTTCCCTGCATGTGGGTCCATTTAAAAATGTCCTGTGTTGGTAAAACCATAAACTCTCGTTTAAAGGGAGTCTGTCAGATTCTGAAACATCCATTTAAGAGGCTTACTTACCTGTGCTGCTCGCACTGCTGATCATTTTCATCGAAACCGTTTATGACTCCAGTTTACTTTTCTCCATTATAGCCAGGGTCAGCCTTTTGGCTTCAACCCTGTGGCTGTATTTGACTCCAAAGTGTTTTGTGATGACTGCTAGCGTTATAATTTTGTGCAAGGTGACACAAATAATGGATCTTTCTGGCTTCCACTAGCATTATGATGGTAAAGCATTGATCAGAAGAAGCATAGAAACTGGGCTGGTAATAAGGCCTCTTATCAAAACTTTGGTAAAGCTAGACATTGCCTCCAACAACATGCAAGGCAACACATTTCCATTATCCCTCTCCCCAAAATACTTTGCCAACATCTCTCTTTCCTGAGCAGTTCTGAAAACTTTTTTTTAACCTTCTTATCAAAATTAATGTATCCTTTGTCCCATTTTTTAATTAATTAAAATGGTGACAGATTATGTCTCACTGAATAATAAGTAATGAATAAAATAATGACATTTAAATCATGTTTTATATTACCCATATTCTGGTATTTATAGCAAATATAAGGAAGTACAAAATGTTAACATAATGTACAGAGGAGGTATATTCAATTAAGTATAGCTGTTTTCTCATACCCATTTTAAGATCATTTTCTCATTTTCAGCAAATTGTAAATTTTCCTTATATACGATATTTCTTTAGGCAAATGACCTTGTATCACACTGAACCACAAGAGATTGCTGAAAGTTGAGTGTACTAAATGGGGTTCAACCCAGAGAAAGAGAACCTACAGGAGGCATCAATTAGGAGATTTACTGCAAAAAATTGGCTTATATGATTGTGGGGGCTGACTAGGAAAGTTCCAAACCCTAGGGCAGGCAACCAGGAAGAGCTGGCTGGAACCCTCCGCACAGGCTGTAGCTGCCATCCAGAGGCAAAATTTCTTCATCCAGGAAGCTTCAGCCCTGTTCTGAAAGCCTTTCAGCTGACTGAATGAGGCCTGCCCTGGTAATCTAGCATAATCTCCCTTTCTTAACATCAACTGATGGTTCCTGGGTGGCTCGGTTGGTTAAGCATCCACCATGGCTCAGGTCATGATCTCACAGTTTGTGAGTTCAAGCCCCACATCAGGCTCTGTGCTGACAGCTCAGAGCCTGGAGCCTGCTTCAGATTCTGTGTCTCCCTCTCTCTCTGCCCCTCCCCCACTAACACTCTGTCTCTCAAAAATAAATAAACATTGAAAAATTTTTTAAAAAATCAACTGATTATGGACTTTATTCATATGCACCAGCTCTCTTCACAGTAACACTTAACATTACTGGTTGATGTAATTACACAGGTGCTGTAACCTAGCCAGGTTGACATATCAAAGGATCTCTACATAAATCCTTTTTGACTACAGTAAAGGTAATTAAATGTGGTTTGACCTAAAATAATAGTTAAAACACAGCTAGGTTCTTCCTGTTTTTATATGGCTTAGCTATTTTGGGACTTCAGAAAATCACTCTAAAATTACCATGAACTCATCAATGGGAAGACATTTGATACCTTCTTAGATTTTCTTCAAGCTCCTGAATCATATTAGAATGTTGTTATTATTATTATTATTCCACATGAAAACCCTCTTATTATTTGAAGGCCTGCTTTTAGTTATTCTTTTCTTCTGGAAATGACCAGCTTCATTAACTGGGCTTTTATTTTTTCTATTTCATTCACAATAAAATAATGAAACAGTATCTGTTACATGCTTTATAGAAAGTACACTGCATTTTTAGTATAGAATTTCTTTATACTCAGCATAGGAGCACAATAATAAATGAAGCAATAATTCCAATTATTTTCTAATCTTGAACCAACCAGATATCATATTGTGTTCACATACACTGAAGGACCAGGATATGTTCCTCTTTTTAGATAAACAATATGCTGACTTGGCAGTGCTCAGAAAAAGAAATTGCAAACCAGATCCTTGACCCAACTTCTGAGAATTAGCCTTCCCACAACACGACAGCTCTCTACTTCTTCTTTGGGGTGGGGGGAATATGAGTATTGTATATTGGGGCTCTTGGGTGGCTCAGTTGGTTAAGTGTCTGACTCTTGGTTTTGTCTCAGGGCATGATCTCATGGTTGGTGGGTTCAAGCCCTGCATTGGGCTCATGCTGATGATGCAGAGCCTGCTTGGGATTCTCTCTCTCCCTCCCTCCTTGCCCCACCCCTCTGCATGCTCCCTCTCTCTCTCAAAGTAAATGAATACACTTAAAAAAAATAGAGTATTGTACTGTCTCTGTACTGTCCCCAGAAGTTTTGAAGACCTAGCTGTGCTTTTTGGATCAAATAGGCCAAGGTACCAGTTTAGCTAAGGAGAGCTTGGTGAAAATGTCAGTATGGTCAGTGAAAAATAGCAGTTTTAAACTTCAAACTCTTAGGGCGCCTGGGTGGCTCAATCGGTTAAACGTCTGGCTTCGGCTCAGGTCATGATCTCATGGTTCGTGGGTTCGAGCCCCGTGTCAGGCTCTGTGCTGACAGGTCAGAGCCTGGAGCCTGCTTCAGATTCTGTGTCTCCCTCTCTCTGACCCTCCCTTGCTCACGCTGTCTCTCTCTCTCAAAAATAAATAAAAACATTAAAAAAAACCCTTCAAACTCTTAAAATGAGATGTTAGAAAAATGTCAACACTGTGAACAATTGACTGCCAGGATAGTTTTGCCTTACACATTTGAATCAGTTATGTTTCCAGCATCGTTATAATTATGAAATTTGCAGACAGCAAATCTGCATTATTTATGGCAAAGGACACTGTATGTCCCCACTTTTGTGGTCTCTATTTGTTTTGGTCTTAGTGATTTTGCTAATTGCATAACATGGAGTTACATGAGCATACAAATTAGTTTTTTGATGATGCTGAACCTCAGACCAAAGCATTTACCAAAGAATTCTCTTTGCTTCTCCATTTCAACTTCTAGCAAAGGCTTTCATGCTTTCATCTTGGCTACTGTATATTCTTCTTACCGCTGACCTTTCCTGTTTCTTGAGGCTGCTACTGTTAATTCAGCATGAAGGTACAACCCCGATGAATTAGTGTGACAAATCAGACATCTTTACACTGTATAAACTTGATTAGCATTTATTAATCAATTCATTACTCCAATCAGAGGTGCTGATGCTACAACCCTTGCTGCCTCTGCTGGTGAGCCAGCAAAGTCCTGGGTGGGGCTCTGTGGAACCTTGGAACATTTGTTAGGGAAGGTCTTCAGCCAGAAACTCTCAGTGGATTAATGCTATGCCATGAAACATCACATAGCAAGAGCTATTATTATATCTCATCCATCTCCTTTTAATATAATGTCTTGTTTTACATTTTTATTGCCATTTACCTGATTGGGAATTGTTCTTGGAGTTGAAGATGCTTTCCATGAAATTTCATCATCAATATAGAAAAAATATATCAGTAGTTTATAAATACACACATATCTAAGTACACAAATACATAACACAGATGAAACAAATTAACTTAAATTTTTAAAATGCTTATTTATTTTTGAGGGAGAGAGAGAGAGGGAGAGGGAGGGGGAGAGAGAGAGGGAGACACACAATCTCAAGTAGGCTCCAGGCTCCGTTCTGTCAGCACAGAGCCTGAAATGGGGCTCGAACTCACGAACTGTGAGATCATGACCTGAGCCAAAGTCAGATGCTTAATCGACCGAGCCACTCATGCGCCCCAAAACAAGTTAACTTAAAACCTTCATTGATTTAATGATATTTATAAACTGCATCTAAGATTTTTTTTCCTGTGATTGTCAAAACAATTTCATGCAATCTGTTTTTTTTTTTTTTTTCAGCATTCAGGGAGTGTTCAGGTTTTAGATGTGCAATTACCATACTGAAGAGCAGGGAAAAACATCTGGAGTGAGGAAAGGGGCAATGGTGCACAGAAATAGAAGCTCATTTATTTTCAAGCTGGAAGGTGGAAAAAGGAAAGTATACCGTTCACACCTGGGTGTATAAATCAGTATCTATTACATTCCATTAAAAACGCTAGCAGCCCATATTATAAGGCTGGTATGAATGTATAAGGTAGTTCTGCTATCAGCTTTTGGTGTAATTTAATAGCTGTATGATGGAGAGCACCTATTATCTAGGGCAGGCAAAATGTGGGTACAGTGAGGCACTTTTAACAAGATTTTACTATATATGTTTTGAGTCAACTAATAAAGTACAATTTCATATCATCCAATCATCATTTCTCCTACTGAAAGAAAGGAGAGCTTTTGCCATGGGAAACATGTTCCTAGAATCCACTTCCGGCCTGGTATTTAGGGACCAATGATTGAATTGGGCTTGTATTATAGGTAACTATAATTTACAGGTAACTAGATAAAATTGTAAGTAACGATGCTCATTTGGGACACACATTGCTAAATTTGGGGACCTCTCCTCTGCTAGGAAAAGGAACTGCCAAGATGCTTGTCTAGTTTTATTAAAAAATAGTTGTCCAACCCCAAAGGACATCTTTCCTTCCTTTTGTCAAAAATAAGGCTGTATTCTTTCATGATCAGTGCTCTACTTGTGTCTCTGTATTTCACTGTTGTTTAATTATGTATTACCTAAATATTATCTTGACAGCATAAATAACATATAGGCAATTGGTCTGGGATATTTGTAAAGTCTGGAAAGATAATATTGATTAGCATTTTCTAGATATGACTGAGTCTCCATGGTTTAGAGCTGGGAAACACAGCACAAGTTTTATTACTTGATGAATTCCAGAATAGGAATTGGTTTTCTTCTCTCTGCTTTCTTGCTAGACTTTAGTATACGTCTGTGCGTGTGTGTGTGTGCGTGTGCGTGCATGTGTGTCTATCTTGATTCTAAGCAAATGTTTGTTGAAAAAGGTTAGAAAATATGGACAGTCACATGAAGACATTTCAACTACCCATAAACTCACTATCCAAATACAAACATTTCATATCTACCAGTGAACATTCATTCATTCATCAAATATTTACTAAGCCATCATACTACACGGAGGTAGTCTTCTAGGTGCTGGGAATACATTAGTGGCCAGAACAGAGAAAAAATCCCTATCCTCTCAGAAATTACATTTTAGTGTGGGGAGTCAATATACAAATAAATAAGTAAACTTTGCCATTACTGAATACTTTCCACCTGGATATTTCCACACTGCTCTGTGGGAGGATGGACTTTAAGGACCACATCTTCTAGCTCCAGCTTCTTTGTCCTCTGCCTGCTGGTTGGCTTCAGAAAGTGGGAGGCACTGGCAGGAGATCAGAAAGTGGAAGGCAAGAGAGGCCAGAATATTTATTCCTGCCGGGCCATGGTTTCACAGTGGCTTTGTTCCCTCTCGCAGGCCACAGCTCCTGCCCGGCACCATCTTATGCAGGTACCACTCTGTCTCCAGGTTCTGATATCTGTGCTCTCCTCCTGCTCCTTCATTTACAGAGATGGCATTGCCCCTACCCTCTGCCCACCCTACCTGTTCCTCATCCTGGGATATTTTGCAGTATCTTGCTGATTTTCCTTAACTCTGCCTACACCCTTGTAAATACTCCCTGCACTATCATTTTTTAATTATTACATTCTTGTGTGCCATCTGTTTCTTTCCAGGACCTTGACAGATACATTTAGTGTGCTACAGAGTTATAAATATTAAGATGGACAAATAAACAAGGGTATGGGGATTGAAGTACTTGAGAAGAGTGTGGGGTGTGAGAAGGGTATGGGTATTGAAAACTACTTGGGATTTTAGGTGTAGGGTGTATAGGGAAGGCTTCAGTGAGAAAGTGAGTTTTGAGTGAGATCTGTGTGTTCTGCAAAGATTCTATTCTGCAAGAATAGAATCGTATTGTTAAACACAGTGTTCTGTATAACTTAACACTGCAGGAGCGGTTCCCTATACCATCAAATATGCTTTCATTATTCGATTGTAATGACTATATGGAACGTCGTTTTAAAGTTATAGCATACTTTATTTAATTGATCCCCTGATTTTAGACAATTAGGTTGATTTTACAACTCCATCACTATAAATGAACCTTGTTGACAGTCCTTACTTTCTGAAAGCATTTTAATGGCCTACTGGGTCATCTTTCAGGAATCACTGTTTTGGTCTTTCATAAAATGGCAGAATTGGCTCAGTTCTGGGAGCTGTTAGCATCTGTCTTTGGGAGAGATTCATCATTGGTGTGCAAGGGTAATTTGCAAATGGGTGTGGGGTATGTACTTACCGTATTGGACAAGAAGCACCGTCTAGAACAAGGGGCAAGATTACAAAGGGACTGATAGTTCTTTCTTCCCCTTGAACTGGAAGCTTGTGTGGTGACATGGAAGGACAGTAGTGGTAACTGCAGCTGTCTGTAACCTGAAGAAACTTCTCATCACCCACGCGGTCCCTCTCCCTCAAGCTGATCGAGAAACCGGATGTGCTAAATGGTTTGTTGGGTAAGCTTCTCTCTTTGGATGAGCTGAGGGTACATAGATTGGGTTGGAGGGCATGCGTGTTCATCTGATTGAGTCTGAGGACAGGAGGGTTTTACTGCTGGCTGTGTCTGGAGTCCTTGGTGAAAGATGAGAACGTGAGAACTGTCCCCTTTGATCGGCTCCATCCCACTAGCTCTGTTGGGCTGCCCCGTTCTCAAATGACATATGTCATCCACAGAATCAGGTTCTTATAAAAGCATAGTTTCATCTAGACACTGAGTCTTTTGCCTCGAATTTTATCTGTGGGTAAATTGTACTCTGCACTGATCTATTTCTGAAAAATAAATAAAATAATAATCTCAGAAAATAACTCTTTGCACATATTTTATAAATATTCATTGAAATTATATCTAATTATGCTTTATGTCCTTTAAATTTTTTCTTCCTCTCTCTATTTCTCAGCCAAGATCCCTCTCCATAGTGAGATGATGCAGAAAGACACCTCAAAAAGTTATTTAGAAGTCAACCCAGAGTGAAAAGGCAAGCTTCCGCACTTCTTCTGGCTTTTAAAAAGTTCTGTTTTCTCTTGTCTTTTTTCATATCTCAATCGCACCTCCTGAGACTCCAAATGCCAGTATAAATACAAACACAAGTCACCAAGTTTCTCAGGCGCCAACACAAAATGAATCAACAATGGCAGCCCTGCACTGCTCAGACTGAAGGAGCCTTCATTGTGAAGCCACGTTTGGATCAGAGGTGTTTCTCTCTGAGGAGACTTGTTGTCTCTTTCCAGCTTTGGAGTGGGTTATAATGACAGCTCTGGGGTATAGAACACAGAAAGAGTCATTGTAATCCAAGGAATCCCACATTCTCATTAGTGATATCTTTATAAATATTATTATTGCCTATTCACAGGCAAAGAAACTGGGGCTCATAGAAACTCAAGACTATGGGGCTAAACCATCAATCTGAGCATGACAGAGCATTCACCATGATGACCAGTGTGTAGGTGTTCCCTGTTGTATTGTGATGACTCCAGAGAAAATTGGAGAATTGAACTCATCTTAAATGTCCCACAGGAGATCCAGGGGGCATGTGTTAGGACTCCTGATTGATCGTGAAAAGATTCCAGAACATTTCCCATTTAATATCTCTAGGTCTGCCTTTTGTACACCATAAAACTGAAGGAAAAAAAACAACCTTTCTCAATATATAGTTTACTTACTTTACTCATAACATTGGATGTTTTAGGCTTTTCATGTTATTTTTTTTTT
>CM053575.1:18823900-18885876 GCA_028646485.1 Cryptoprocta ferox
CCTTCAGTCCTTCTCAGTTCAATCCATACGGGCGTGCGCGGATTACAGAGCTCCCTGCTCTTCCGCCATCTTGTCCTCCTCCGGCTTTTCACGTTATTTTTGTGCAGCTCTTCAGAGACATATTCTGTCATTACTCTAAATTATTGAAATACTTTTAGTTTCATGAATATTCTAATTCTCTCTTTGCTGCTGAACTTTTCACGTGCTTTCTCTTTTTGAACCGTTCTCCATGCCCCTGATTGCTTTTCCATAACACTCTCTTTTATATTTATGCTTACTCATTTTGATTAATTCGTACTCACCTATCAATTTTCACTACAGGTTACCATATTTAAGTGGAGTAGATATTTCTTCTTTGTGCTCCCACCAGTCCCCAAATTTTACCTGTTGTAGTGTGTATCACTTAGTAATACATAGTTGTCTATATTTTTCTCTATTTCCCATATAATGGGATAGATAGGGATATTGTATGTCATGTGTACTACTACAGCCCTAGTACTTAACAACAGATCTCCAGTACATCCTTTTAGAATGAATGGACAGATGAACTCATGAATGGGTGGACAGAATAAGTAGATTAATCCTTCCAGTAGTTAAAAAAGTTCATTTTAAACTCTTTGCACTTAGAGCCACTATGTTCAGGTCACTCATTGGTTGAAATATTTACTTGATCCAGTTGAACGATCATTCTTTAAAAAGCTTTAGGTCCCTGTTTATATTACCAATAACCTTGTTTTGATGTTCGGACTTCAGGGTGTTCCCCATGCTGCCTCCTTGAGATAACTGTCTCTATAGCCACCACACAGAATAGAATGGACCTCCACCCAAATTTTGGTTCAGATGTCAAGACCAATGACACACATAATGCCATATTACTCACAATATGAGGGTTTCTGGGGAGGCCAATGTAGATCCTGAGAAGGTCTGAAATGGCTTGAGGTTTTTATGTTGTTTGGGGTGGGGAGCCTGGAGCGAGGGTTCTTGTGTGTGGCCTGGGGCTTGTTTGGTTTGAACTTCCTGCCAGTGTCAAATGAGGGAGCATCCAGGTTTTCCTATCAGCTTGCCCAGATATGGGGCAGAAGAGAAAGAGTAAAGGGTGAGGCATAAATGTTGTCAGCAAACATAAAAAAATGGTGTCAGACTCTTGAATACATACACCTTTGTATACTCCCATCCCCTTGAGTGCAGGCAGGATTTGTGACTTATTTCTGACCAAAAAATATAACAAATAAAATAAAAAGTCATGGATGGCCTCCTTTAAAGCCACTCCTGTGATTCTATTACATTGAATAAGACCCCATCTTAGCACATTGCATCTAGAGGCTTGATGAAGTTAAAGTGACCAGGTTGGAGAAACCCTCATGGCAAAGACTTGTTGGTGGCCTCTAGGAACCACAGGTGGCCTCCACAGTCTGATGGTGCCCTCCAGCTGACAGCCAACAAGAAGGCAGGCTCTGAATCCTCTGGTCAAAAAGGAAATGAATTCTGCCAGCAGCCTGAATGAGCACACAAATGGATCCTTTTTCAGTCAACTCTTCAGATGAGAACATAGCCCTAAAACTACACCTTGATTATAGTCTTGGTACACTGGGCAGGGGACTTAGCTAAGCCACACCCAGACCCATGGACTCATAAATACTGCGACAGTAGATGTGTATGTTGTTCTAAGTGGCTACGTTTGTGGTAATTTGTCATGCAGCATAGAAAAGTAATATACATTCCAGCCAAATAATCTGTCACATGGTTTCTTCAGAATTGCCTTTTCAGTTTATGTCAAACCACCACCAATCTTTTCTAGGTAGTTTACAGAATCACTCAGTTATTCCACTACTCTGGTGATCTCTTATGTCAGGTACATTTTGAGGTTTTTCCAAGTCTTCAAGGCTGACCCAGGATCATACAAGGTAAATGATGCCTTAATAATGCCTCATAATTACTGAGAGCTTTTTATGGCCATTGCTTCCCAGAATTATCTTTCATTAATTACTCCATTTAACCCTCACAATCAAACTGTGAGATGTGTCACATCCCTTCCCCCACTGTACAGATAAGGAAATGGGGATTCACAGACTTTGGGGAACTTGTGAAAAATAAACCAGCTAGTCCACTTCATGTCTGGAATTCTAGCCTAGGCTTGTGCTTAGTATTGACACTTTCGTTCTTAGTAGAGGCCTTTAGCAACTGGTATCTCCTGGTGGCACTGCAATTTAAAATATACCTTAAAATTTTGTTTTCAGAACCAGTGATATTTGTAATAAGTTGAGGCTTCCCACATTCAAAAGAATCTACTGCCATGACTACAGGTCTAAACATCAAGAGGATGGACTTTTATTTTCTCAAAACAGGGTTAAGATTTGTCTTCATCATAATATACTAGGACTTCTAAGTTGTTACTTTCAAAGAATCCACATGTATCCACCTGCGTACTATTTTTTACCTGGTAATCTATTCTCATGACTTTAGGATATAGCATGTGCTGCTCAAAGAAAAATGTGAAGCAGAAGCAAGCAAGCAAAATAAAAAATTATAAGAATTATTAGAGGAAACTGGCTAGAACTAGAAAATCTGGAGGCCAATTAATTTTTTCCAAGGGAAAACTAATGCTAAGTTATGCCTGGCCTGAAGGTCTATTTGTTAAGTAGCATTAATGTAGGAAGGTAATCTAGATCTACTTTTGAGTCTCTGGGAAGCAGTACATCTCTTTGTTTATCCCTTGTATAATTAATTCACACCTTAATTGTATTAGGTAAGGGGTAGAGAATTTAAAAATAAAAAGATTTCAATGATTCTGGGAACATGCATTTATTACCATGATAAAAGAGCCGGTTCTCCCAGTCTCTATTTGCCGCAGTGTTTCAGTGTTTCTCATCTCCAGTAAATCAGAGGCTGGGATCTCATCCCTTGGCTGAAAACAGTGCCTGAAATGGACGCTATAGGTTGCCTAGTAAAGCTTTCAGCTTGGGGCTTCCATTTTTGATCATGACCTGGAATGTGTATCTTCCTATGGACTGATATCCCTTTTTTGGCCTTGGCCTAACTTCTACCTTGGACTCAGAAGAATATGTAAGTTTTCCCCAGTATTCCTGGAAATGGAGCATATAAAAGAAGGATGTCATTCTCATTTTAATAAAAGGTAATGGGATAATGATAATAACAATGAGAAGAATGCCATTAGAGCAGACAGTGCCTAGGATAGCCTTCTGTTTGTTCATACAATTACCTCTTCAGACTCCCCTCCTGGCCCCCTTCTTGTGATGTTATTCTGCCCTTGGGGTACTCCAGCTGCTTTGCCTGCAGATATATACAGAGCCAGGAGGGCCTGTGAGTTTGCATCCCATCATCTCTCACCACCCCAGCCATGACTTTTATTCAATGACTGGAAGGTGCAGGAGTATGAAAGCTATTGTCCTTTTGCAAAGGAAGGTGGGGAGCATGGCAAACTCTGAGGTGTAAATTTATACTCTAGTCTTCTGCAGGATTAGGCTAGCTAGAGCTGGGACTTTTCCGGAAAGTATACCTTTGCTTGACTCTTTTCCCTTCTCTGCCTTGCATCGCCCACCCCCTTCCGATTTTCTCTTGGGAGCACACATCTTCACTTCATGGTCTGCTTCTGAAGAACCCCACCTGCAGTAATCACCAACTTTTAATTGAGCATTTACTGTCACATTAAGTTTTTTATTTCTCAGAAAGCTGTTTGCAGTAAATGTCACTAACCCCGAACTACAGAAGAACACATGAGCCAACTTTCCCAAGTAGCCAATAAGTGTTGCAGCCCAGATTTGAACATAGATTCGTGCAACTCAAAGGCCTCTTTGAATGTGTGGCATGTGCCTTTCAATAGAAGAAGTCTGATACTGAGAGTCAATAGTTTCTCGATCACCTGATGAGTGCATAAAGAAGATGGAAACACACACACACACACACATACACACACATACAAACACACTGGAATATTAATCAGGCATCAAAAAAGAATGAAATCTTGCCACTTGCAATGACATGGATGGAACTAGAGTGTATTAGGCTAAGCAAAATAAATCAGTCAGAGAAAGACAAATACCATACGATTTCACTCATATGTAGAACTTAAGAAACACAACAGATGAACATAGGGGAAGGGAAAGAAAACTAAGATAAAAACAGAGAGGGAGGCAAACCATAAGAGACTCTTAAATACAGAGAACAAACTGAGGGTTGCTGGAGGAGAGGTGGGGGGATGGGCTAAATGGGTGATGGGCATTAAGAAGGACACTTTTGATGACCTCTGGGTGTTGTACTTAAGTGATGAATCACTAAATTCTACTCCTGAAACCAATACTGTACTGTATGTTAACTAACTTGAGTTTAAATAAAATCTTGGAAGAAAAAAAATGAGTCAATAATTTCATCATAAAATAGTAGTTGAGGAACTGATTTACCAGTCAGAACATCTGGATTCATATCACCCTTTTAATGATGTGTGAACTTAAGCAACTTGCTTCATTTTTCTAAGCATTAGGAAAGAACATAATATTTGGATGTGGCTTGATGCTTGATTTAACAACTAACTGGCAGTGTGCCCTTGGGCCACATATTCATCTCTATAAGCAGTGTCTGCTTCTGTAAAATGGGAATAAGCATGCCTTCTTCATGGAGATGCTTAGAGGGGTGAAGTTGTTTTGTAAATTCTGCTTTGAAAGCTGGGTTCTGTCCAGTGTTTGGCACTCAGTAGTTCCTCAAATGGTGGCCATGCTCACGCTCTTTTTTATTTCACTTCTTAAAGTAGGTACTTGGACTCAGAAATAACCTAGAATTGTCACTTTTCCCCTAGCCCCTTCTGTGTGTGTCTGTCTGTGTGTATGTATACACAGAGGCATATTTTGATTAAGCTTTTCTTTGCTTTTATTAGTTGGTACACTCTCACTTTTGCTGTCTTTTCATGTATATTTTATTCCTAATCAGTGTCAGAACCTTATGCAAATACCTTGTTTGTTTCTATATTATTCCTTTATCTACCCAGCTCTACGCTTTTATGAAGATTATTGTTCTCTCCTTGACTTCTTCTAATTTTAATGTGTTTTAAATCAGGCACTATGGGGAAAAAATATGTGTTCAGTGCATACATGTGGGGGGGAGGGGCACATGCTTCCTAGTGACAGGACCTGCTCATGCATGTAGAAACCTGAATATTTGGCCATTAGTCCCCAGTGACCAAGACTTGCTTCCTGGGAAGTATCAGACATTCAGATAGAATTACCTAAAAGACTATTTGAATTTCTCATTTACAAATAGAAAAATTGAGAGGAGGGGAATGGCTTGTTCAAGACTAGAGTCCAGAACTTCTTACTTCAGATCCAAAGCGTTTTTGCCACACTTGCCTTTGAGACATGTAAGAGGTATAAAGTACCTATAGAAAGGATTTAGAAAATAGTGATGGTTGTTACTCAGAGTATATTTGTAAAATTTGTTCCTTCTGTTCTCTTGCCAGCTGTTCATGCTTTCTGACAATACGATTTTGGTTCAGTCAAAATTCAATCCTTTTGTAGTTCCTGATATCGCCAACTTTGTTAAGGATTAGGCAGACTCAGAGGAGAGTAGGACTGGCTTTGAATTGTAATTCTCTGCTTATTCCTGGGAGCACAAACTTGGCAGCTTATTTCGTCTCCCAGTTTCTTCATCGGTAAATTCAGATGCTAATATATGTGTTGAAGGACTGTTGAGAGGCTGAGATTTTATAACATAGACAAATTGTCTAATTTAGAGCCACGCACATTACTGATAAATGGATCCTAGAACTCTAAGAATAGCAGACGTTCCTCTCAATAATAGAATAGATCTCGTTCTCTGCGGAAGTAAGGGTGCATACAGTACCTTTCATTGTAAGATGAGTTGTTTGGGGGAAGTTTTAAAGAGTTTCAGTACCCTAAACAGATGCAAAATTGATGTTTACCTCTTTCTTAGGTAAATAAAGAATGTCAAAAATGGGTTGATTTACCTTGTAGCAGCGATATCAAGATAATGAAGGACCCCTTCCTGATCTCCTCACTTCCTGCAGGACAGTAAGGTTATTCATTTTATTTCCTTTGTTCTTTTAGTCTGGGAACCACACGTGAGCACCGTTGCTCCCTGAAGAGTGTTACTCTTGTATATGTGGTATTGAATTTGTGTATCCCTGAGCCTCCCCACTCCAGCCACCCAAATGCACCCCAGTGTGAAATAACTGGAGAAGGAACCCACTTCTCAGTGATGATGTTTCATGTTTGGAATTTCCCTGGATGCTATTTATTCACTATTCCATTGTCACCACAGTTTTATGTTAGACGCACTATCTGTGTTGGGCAAATGAATAGAAGATCCACAATATTTTATGGAAAAGGCCAGATGATAAAGATTTATGGCTTTGTAGGTGCGCCTGGGTGGCTCAATGGGTTAAGCATCTGACTTCGGCTTAGGTCATGATTTTGGCTCAGGTCATGATTTTGTGGTTCATGAGTTCGAGCCCTGCATCAGGCTCTGTACTGACAGCTCCCAGCCTGGAGCCTACTTGGGATTCTCTGTCTCCCTCTATCTCTACCCCTCCCCCACTTGAGCTCTGTTTGTCTGTCTGTCTCTCTCTCTCTCTCTCTCTCTGTCTCTCAAAAATAAATAAACATTTAAAAATAAGTAAATAAGTAAAAAAGATTTGTGGTTTCGCAGGCCACATGCATCCTTCTCAGCTCTGCCATTGTACAGTGTGCAGCAGCCAATAAGATATGTAAGCAAATGGGTGTGGCCATGTTCCAATACAGCTTTATTTTCAAAAACAGATAGTGGGATGGATTTAGTCCATCGGTTGAAATGTGCCGAACTCTGCTCTACAGTATTTATGAGGTAAAACCAGTATTTGAAACGAGTTTTGTTTGCCTTCAGAGCCCATGTACTTTGCACTAATCTCTACTCTCTCCCTAACTGGTTTGGAGATTAGAAAGAAACTCAAACATATCCTGGTGGTTCTCAGTTTCCAAGCTTTAAGGAGAGGCCATAGCTTATAAACTGGCACAACAGCTTGCTCAGGGGAAGTTCCTTGAATTAGAGGCTTTGTATCTGGAAAGAAATAGCTGTGTCTCTGCGGTAGGCCTTGCATATTTGGCCCTACTGAGTGAGGACAAGCACGACACAAGGAGGCCAGATGCATTCTGATTGTGCCTTGACATTCTCTAGCCTGGACAAATGATCATGTCAATGCTTGGGGTTTACGCTGAGGTTTCCAGAAGGGCTTCTCTCTGAGTTCCTCTAAATTTACCTCCAAGCAGGCAAGGAGTCTGACATTATTCAAAGGTGAAGAAAGAACCTAAAGTAACACCCAGAGCAAGTAAAAAAGAATCTGGATGTGGCCAATGGCTCTCAATAAAGTCACACTCCATTGACTTTGAAAAATAGCCCAATTATCCTCAGTTTCGGCATGCAGACAGATGATGTGGCAAAGTGACCTCATACCATACATCCTGCACATGCAGACACTGCCTAGGCAATGAGTTGTTGCTCTCAATTGCTCTCCACTAAGGAAAAGGGATAGTCAGTTCTGTCTGTCACCCAGGGGAGACTTCAGTGAAGCAGTCCCAGAGTCAGACCATTCTCTGCTGTCTCAGTTGTCAAAGAAGAGAAAGGTTGGAATTCTAGTTTGGTGAATGTGCTAGCTATTAGAAGACCTGTAATTAAGCACGGTGTCGGTAATGGAAAGACCACAGCCATTTGTAGTTCATCAACATGCTTTTACCATCCAGAAAGGGTGGGAGGAAAGATCCTGGGGTTAAAGACCAGAACACCTTGTTTCTGTCTTTATGTGAGACCTTGGGCTACTGTAGAGGGAAGACTTCTGGATCTGGGCAAAGTCCCCTCATGTGGCACAGATGGCTCTTTGTTCATGAAAAGTCATTCTCTGCTCTTCCTACGCACACACGTAGGCTGCATTTCCTAGGCTTCTTGCAGTTGCTTTGGCCGTATGGTTGAATTCTGGTTCATGGGATGTGGGTGCAAGGAATGGAGGCCAATTCCAAGCATAGACTGTAAAAACCTTACTTCATTTTCTCCCCTTCCTCATCTGGAGGCCAGGTACAGGGTGTCCTTCTAGGGACCCCAAAGCCCTAGACATTGAAAGGAGACCCTGCTTCCTAAGTGGAGCAAAACCCATTTTGATCTCCCTACTCCCCCTACCACCCTCAGCCCAGCATCTGGACTTTATATAAGTGGGTTAAGCCCCTGGATTCCAGAATTATCTGTTACAATATTTAGTGTTACCTCTTAATAACAAGGGTGATAGTAACTGCTAATCTTTTTGAGCCTTTACACTAAGGTAGACATTGGGCCCCCATGAACTATCTTTTATGATCTTTAAAACAGTAACTTTATAAGTTCTATGAATGTTCCTATTTCAAAGTTAAGCTGAGACACACAGAGGTAAGATGCATTGTCTAATCTCATACAGCTAATATGCGGTGGAGCTGTGACTGCTTGAAAACTCAGTTCCTCTGCATAATGAAGATGTTAATATCTGCCCCATTTCCCCAAAAGGTTGTCATATGTGTCACATGAGTTAGGATATAGAAAGGCACTTGGTGAACTAAAAACATCAAATATATGCTAGATATTATTATTATTATTATTTAGTAGTAGTAGTAGTAGTAGTAGTAGTATTGATCTTCCTGCCCCTAACTTCTTATAACATTGTTCTACTTAATCGCTATTTTAAACACAGTAACATGAAAAATTTATGTGGTCCATAGAGGCAGGTGATGGTGACAATCTAACATTCCTTGCCACATGAATGGTATTTAGTGGTAATAAGTATAAGAAGGAGCAGGGAGCATGAGAATAAGTAGAAAGACGAAGCAGGGAGAAGCACTTACAAGGATTCTTTTCTTATCTCATTCTCCTCTCCTCTATTCCCTCCAACTAAATATTTTCTCTAGTCTGTAATTAGGAATGCTATCACTAACAGTAAGATGACATCGTAAATGACCCTAAATGACCTCATCATTTATCAAGTGGCTTATATAAGGGAAGAAAGACCAGGCTTTAGGATATAAAAGGATGGGGAAAGTCAGCTTTTATAGTTTTTTTTCTTTTTTTTTTTTTTTTGAGAGAGAGAGAGAGAGAGAGAGAGAACACGTGCATGAGTGGGGAAGAAGGTCAGAAAGAGACGGAGAGAGAGAATCTTAGGTAGGTTCTATACTCAGCATGGAGTCCCATGCAGGGTTCAATCCCACGACCCTGGGATCATGACCTGAGCTGAAATCAAGAGTCAGATGCCCAACCAACTGGGCCACCCAAGTGCCCCTTTGGGTTTTCTTTTAAAGAAAAGATAGAAAATTATTATAACACCTGCTAGTTGATGCTGATGTTCAGTTCTGATATAATTCTCAGCCCAGACAAGATCTTAGGACATGAAGAAATGGGGAAGATCAGGTTTTATGGCTTTTCCTTTAGAAAGATAAGTTATTATACCATGTACCAATTAATTCTGATATTTAATTCAAACTGAGAAGGGAAAAATTCACAACAGATTATTGAAGTACATTTTTAGCATGTCTGTCATCTAGGTTTTAACTCAAAGATCACAAGCTATAGGGCTCTGCTAAGTCTCTGACTCACAGGAATGTTTTGTTTAACTCAAAGAGTGACATTCATAGACTGTTAAATTGGTGTCAGGAAATATCTTACATGCACACAATCTGGGTCTGCTTGGCAGTGAGAAAGACCTAGAAATTTTGAAGCTACGTTCCTGCATGACAGTTGTCTGGAACAGCAGAATGCTATACATCTAGATTGACTCTGTACTTGGCTTTGCCACAGTCTTCACCACTCTACTGCCTCTCAACATGGAAGCCAGGTGTCCATTCCCACTTAACCCCTTTTATCTTGACTGTTTGACTCCTTTACACTGATTTTCTAATCGCTGTACTGAATACTACTTTTGCTTTAGAATACGGCTTCTCTGGGAAGACAATGTTGAGTGTTAATAAAATCAGACCCATCTTCTCCCCATTGTTTCTGGTGCAGAGAGAATATATTACTCACTCTGGTTATTAAGTCAGACTTGCCAGTGTCTTTTCAGGTACTGTGCATTTTGCATAAAAATCCTCCCTCACCATGTCTTCTCTTTTTGAATATCCTGTGTTTATCATTCACACTCATCTTTGGTGTCACCTCCTCCAGGAGTCTTCCATAACCTTAACCACCTTAAAAGGCTGGGTTGGTTTTAGTTTATATGTTTTCACATAGCACCATATGCTCATTTCTGTGAAAGGACTTATCATTACAGTTGTTGATTTACTTGTTTACCTGTCCCACTAACACATAAACTTAGAGGAATCATCATCCCTTTTGAATATGTCATGTTCTATTCAGTCACCATGACTTTACATATGCTGTTTCTTCTCCCTAGAATGCTTGCTCCTGTATAAGAGACTCTCCCTGGCACAAGTAAATGCTACTCATCTTTTAGCGCTTCTCAAGAATTGCCTTTTCAGGGACACTTTCCATGGAACTTTTAACACTAGCTTGGTTCCCCTAACCTACACTCCTATAATGCAATTCTAGACCAAAGTACCACCAATCACAATACACCCCACCTATCACATCAGACTGTCATCTCCTTAACATGAGAAAGATCCTTGAAGGAAAGACAGAGTTTCTTCTATTCTCCATAACTCTAGCGTTAAGTAATATGCTTAGGACATAATAGTTTATATATACAAATATATGGAAGGAAGAAGGAAGCAGAGGAGGGGAGGGAGGGAGGAAGGAAAGAATTTCTTTGTGACATAGTAGACTTATAACCATGTTCTTAGTGTTCTCTTCTACTCTCTTCCACTTTGGTTCCAGGAGGACTTCTGCTCATTGCTCATTGAATACCATTGATATGACCTGGGCTGGTTTCCTTCCTCTGTTGTCTAATAATTTCTCATGAAACTATTATGCAGTAACTTATTTGGTCAGACAACCTCTCAATGGCTTTCTTTATTGCTTGAGTCTCCCTGTCTTGCCTTTGGAAAGGTCCCAGATAAATTCTATGGTTTTGTTGTGTAATTTAGTGATTTTTATCCCTCCTTGTTCTCCAGGCATGTCCTGTATCTTTTACCAGAATGGTCTTTGAAATCATTAAGGCTCTTTTGGAAAAGTGAAAAAAATCCATTTTGAACAAGCTTAAGAAAAAAAAAAGGCAAAGGCAGGGATAGGTTTGCAACCTAACTAAAAACTTTGGGGTCATCATGACAATCTCTTTATCTTAATTTCTTCATCTAATAGCTCCAGCTAATCAACTTGATTCACTCTATCTCAAGCCCAAAAATCCTAGGAAAAAGCTATGATTAGCAGTTTGGTTATGGTTTCTTTCCCTTGGACCCACCAACTCCAGTTAGGAGAAAGCAACACATCTTATAAAGTGGCTACTTTTGCATTTGCCATGTGGGAAGTGGAGGAAAGGCCAGGAAAGCAGGGGCAGGTCAGGCAAAGCAGTATGTCTATTACATTCCGTGAGTAAATATTTGGGAATTTGTATCCATTTAATTGACAGTCATTTATTGAATATCTACTAGGTCTAGATACCAAAAAAAAGGCAGCAATGAATAAATTGAATACAATCATTCCTATTATGAAATTGACAGTTTTTCCATTCACCAACAAATATTTGCTGGGCACCTACTCTATACACAGACTATACTGGGAACTATGGTGAACTTAAAATGAAAGATGCAAAGATATATATGTAACAAAATGGCAAATAGTATGATTGAGCAAGTAAATGTTACGAGACTGGACAGTCGGTTCATTTCAGCAGACATTCACTGAGTATGCTGCATGTGCCATTGTGTGAGACACTGAGGATGTATAAAGATGAATGAGAAACTGTTGTAGTTATTAAGATGTTCATAGACTAGAACAGGACTCTGACATATAAACAGTTAATTCCAACCCAGGATAATTGGGTATTTTCTGACACAGCCATATAAAAAGGGAGATACCTATATGAAGCAAAATGTTTTAAAAGAATCCAGAAAAAAGAGACCATATAGTTGTCAGGAAAGCCTAAATAGAAAGAATAAATCTAATCCCAAATGAAAGTAGCAGAAAGGCACAGGATAGACTTAGGGAATGGTGACAATCAGTCAGGAAATCTTAGGGATGTAGAAGATACACCTGGAAATGTAGGTGGGCCAGATTATAACATGTTCATACGTTCGGAGTTTTGTGCTTAATAATGAGAAGTCACTGAATGATTTTGAACAGGCAGTACCTTGATCAAAATACATTTTTTAATGTTTATTTATTTGAGAGAGAGAGAGAGAGAGAGAGAGAGAGAGAGAGAGAGAGAGAGAATGAGCAGGGGAAGAGCAGAGAAAGAGGGACACAGAATCTGAAGCAGGCTCCAGGCTCCAAGCTGTCAGCACAGAGCCTGGCATGGGGCTCAAACTCAGGAACCGTGAGATCATGACTGAAGCCACCCTCAACCAACTGAGGCACTCAGGTGCCCTAACATTTCTAAGTGATTAAAAGATGGGCTACTTCTTGGTGTTCCTGCTGGTGGAGGGAGTAGGGTACTATTTGGGGGATCGAAAAAGGCAAAGGGTCTGCTTAAAAACTACTGTAAAGGAGATTATTTTTCTCCTTTAATTTCTATTACATTGTGCAGCCCTTGAGGGACTCACCTTATTACAGCTCTGTGTTATCATCTTTCTGAATAAACTGAATGCTCTTTGGAAATAAGGGATGTTCATTTTCACGTCCCCTGGAGCCTTACACAGAGCCCTGTTTAAAACAGGTTCTAAATAAATACTTACCGAATGGACATAAAAATTGATGGATGGTTTAATGAGTAAATAAATGAATGGCTTCAGTAGAGGAATTTAAATGTTCTCCATCCTGAGTGTCCCTAGCATTTGTTCAAACCTTGAACATCATAGGGAGACAACACATGATGAAGCTAGTCTTGACTGTTACTTTCTCAATGTGTGAACTTCTTTAAATGTCTTTACTTCCGGAGCCTCCATTATTATTATGATGATTATTAATATGATGATGACTGAGATGAGGCTAATAATTCACTATTTCACAGTGGCCGTGTGAAGATGGAAAGGAACACTGTGTATAAAGCACTTTGCTTGTTACTAGCACAAAGATAACTCATTCAATTGTATAGCTTAATATGTTTTCAGTAGCCTACTAGTGCTAGGGCCAGAAATGGCCCGTGGCCTTTTCTCATTTCTTCATTAATGCATTAATGCATTTAGCATTCAGTGAAAAATATTAATAAATGCCTGTTATCAAGGACTGAAGGTACAAGAGTGAAAAAGACCCAGCACATCAGGCTCAAAGAACTCACCTTGTAATAGAGAATACTGGTGAGTAAACAAGAATTTATAATACAATGGGCTAGGTACTACTAATGGGGAATGTATTTGGCAGATGCAAATTTTGAGCAAACCTGTGAGAGCAAGCATGGCTAGTTCAAAGAACTGGGAGTACACTTGTACCCCTTTTACAGGGGTACGGCCCCTGCAGTTTCACTTTCTACTTTCCATGCTTCTCACTTCCCTGCACTTTGGAAGCAGCTGATCCTCCTTCTGAAAAACGATCGGTCAGTAGTAGCCTAACACCCTGTTGCACCGCCTAGGTTACTCACCTCACTTCCTCTCATCACATAAGCATTTTATCATCTCAGATCACAAGAAGAAGGGTGAGTACAGTATAATAATATATTTTGAGAGACCCACATTCACATAACTTTTATTGCAGTATTTTGTGTCAACCTAAAATTGTCAGGCAACGATTAAGCAAAAGTGTTTATTTGGGCTCAAAGAATTGGAACTCAAAGTACACAGATTTGGGCACCAACCCAAATGGTGTCCCACTAGGGAGCAGAAGTCAGGCGTTTTTCAAAGTAAAAAAGGGAATGCCTGTATAAGTTGTTTACAAAGAATTCTGATTGGTGTTGGCAGCAGAAAGCTAATCTTTGCTAAACCTAATTGGTTGCTAAGGCTGTCACTAAGCAAAAGTCTGTTACTGTAACAAGTTGCAGGTGTTCTTGCAGAATTCTTGGAATTTTTGCAATTTGGCCCAGTTCAAAAGTTCATGGATCCACCTGGCGAGGATGAGGACGTGCCTGAGGCTCATCTTCTTAATAGACTCTGTTAAGCTCTATTTTAAAACCCCTTGACATAAGTAATTCCATTTTATTTCAGCTTTCACAATAGTTATACTGGTTCTATTTTATTATTAGTTACCGCTGTTAATCTCTTACTGTGCCTACTTTATAAATTAAACTTTATCATAGGTATGCACGTAGAGGAAAAAGAACATAATATGGAGAGAGTTCCATAGTATCTGAAATGCAGGTCCAGGCATTCACTGGGGGCCTTGGAACATATCCCCTGTGGATAAATGGGAACTACTGTAATCCGTTCGGCTGGAGCTTCAAGGCTAGGGAAGTGTCGTCATGAGGCTGGAGAAGGGAGCGAAGTCACATCATGGTTTTCGTGTCAAAGACTTGTTAATTTTTCATAACATAAGAGAGTCCTAAATTCCCTGTGGTTTATGCACATTAACCCCGATTATCTTTCACTTAGGTCTAGCTCTTAGATCCCTTTCTGACCAGAGACTAACCTGTCTTAGGAGAGACAGAGGATTGTCAGAAAGCTATGGCTGCACCACGCGGGATGGTGGATTGCTCTTTGCTGGAATCCAGCTGCCTCTTTGGGCCTGCCTTTTCAGCAGGAGAAAGGATCCAGCTGGGACTGACTTGAGTCAACTTGCAGAACTCATTCTACACACATGCGTTCTCTGAGAGCTGACTAAGGAGTCCTTAGCTGGGGGTGTTAAAAATCAATATTTGTCAATCTGTTTGAATATGAGAGGTCTGGTTCTGGCTGTGCATGGAGAATCTGAATAGAGCAAAAGAATCAGAGGCATCAATCGGTTTCACTGAGCACTGAGAGTCTTTAAAAATTAAAGTTGTGTTTTCTCTCCCCCAGGGTTTTTAGTTCCCTGAACAAAACCATTGTTCTGTGTTAATTAAACATAGGAAAGACAGGGCTGTGTTGCTGTATTTTACCATCCACCCTTTCACCCTCCCAGGTTTGACATTATAGGGCTCTTCTTTCATGCTTTCTTCCTTTGGAACGCAAGCTGGGAAATTGATTTATTTTTTTCTTTTTCAGGGTGAGTGAGGTAAGCAAAATATGATTGGACCGGGGTTGGGGTGGGAAATGATTTCACCAGACTCACCTTCCAACTCTGCTGGCAAGATGAATAATGAAGCCCAAATTAGGATGTATCCAATCTGATACTTATTCTGAGAAATAGGCACCCTCCTCTGGTTGGTCACCCGGATTCTGCTCTGTCCACACTAGTGGTCTTTGCTGAGTGACATTATTTTCAGAGTTGATGGTGTCATTCACTGGTGGCCACCCAGCTTCAGGATTTTGAGATATGCGTGAAATAAGGTTGGGTAAACAAGTGCTCAGCTGTTTTTATTCTGGATTATCCACAGCCAAGAGGGCAACCCCCTCCCCCCTGCAGCCCATGATCTGGCTGAGATGTGCCAAATGTGTGTCTTCCAAGGTGGTAACTAGCTAATTAGATAAGAGCTGGTGACATATGTGTTTGGCACTTGATCTGTTCCAGGGTCTTTACCTATGCGAGGTACTTTGGTCCTCACTGCTATCCAGTGAGGCATGTGGTATTATTATTTTACCAGATGATAAAAATGGCTCAGGCCAGCGATCTGTCAATGACTACGAGTCTGTACTTGGGGAGTTTGATTTAAATCTGAATTTATTTGATTCCTCAGCTTGTGTTCATTCTACTGCACCCTTAGTGCAAAAGGTAGAGAATTCGGTTTGGATTCTTACTAGTACCTTTTGGAGACCATTGCCCCTCTCTTTGTGTGTCTGTAGGAGGGAAAATTTCAATCTTGAAGAGAAAGACAACATACTGGTGGGGTGCTGAGTGGGGACATTGCGCTGGCTAGAACTCAAGGCTGCTCTCTGTCACAAACCTTTTTGGAAAGAATCCAAGTTCAAATAAACCAGTAATTTCTCCTCAGTGCTCACAGACACAGTATGAAGATCCTGAATCTAGTAGCAGCTTGAGAGAATTGAAAGTAGGATTTTTGGATATAAGAAGGAGCTGTGGGCACAAATTTCTAGATAAACATTTTACTTACTGTGTTTTCCTGGGCAAGTTACTGCATGTCTCTGAGACTCTGATTCCTGGCCTAATAAAATGGTGATATAATATTATTTTTTCTCAGTTATTTTAATGATTTAATGTGACAATTAATGTAAGTACTTGGCACATAATAGGTTGTTCATAAGTGGTGACCGTTCTTATTAGTTTAAAGTCAGAACATTTGGGATCTGATTCTGGTTCTGTTAAACCTTTGCTTAACTACTTAATATTGATGTGGCTAATCTAATGCAAAACCAATGAAAAAAAAAAGAAAATACAAAAACTCAAAAGCAACAAATAAAAAAAATCCCATAAAATCAGGGGTTTGAATTAGTTACCAATATTTTTACCACCAAGTATTCCTTCTCTTAATTTCCATCTACCACTTGAGCTACATTTATTAATATTTAATTTGTTTTCCTATCGTTAATTAATCAAAAGTTTATATACATATACATGTATATGAGCATGCAGCATAAACAATAACTATTAAAGCCCATAAAAAGACTAAAGAGAAACAAAGCAATGATTAATTTTATTAATGGATCCATGTTTTCATTAGCACATGAAGCCTTTTGTAAATATTCAATTTCTAACAGTTTTTTTTAAATATATAAAAAAATTCAGAGATTCCCCATTGATGCTTTCTTAGACCCCTTAAAATATGAGAATTCCAGATTTGGCGCTACTGGTCTCATTTAACATCCCTTTAGGTCTATCAGGTCTTCAAAGTCCTGAGCCGGTTCCTTAAATTTCCCTAACTTTCTACTTTTTTCCCCTTCTAATTTCTGTGAAATGAATTCACCCTTGCTGGCATTCTTGTACACTTGTTTCCCCCCCTTTTTGCTATTAGGGCACTATTGTCACTCTGGATTTTTACTACACAAAGAGAGGTCTGTGGACCAGCATCATCAGTATCACCTGGCAGCTTGTCAGAAATGCTAAATCTCAGACCCTACTCCAGACCTACTAAACCTGAATCTGTTATTGAACAAGATCCCTAGGTGATTTATATATACATTAAGTTAGAATCCAGATTAGAACTGAGCATGGAACATTTCTCTAGTAGATTCAGACCCCTGACTTACTGCCTTGCACAAGCCATTCAACCTTTGTGAGCCTCAGTAAAATAAGGATAAAAGTGCCCCCTTGTCTTACCTGGAGGTGTTGTTGTTAATGTTAAGAAAATTATCAATAATAAGATATTTCATAAGCCTGTTAACTGATCTATAAACTCAAAGCTCCTATTAATTCTTAATTATTATATAACATTTCCCCCCAAGAATTAAGATGCGAAACAAACTTAAAAAATTCCTTTTGTCATTCAGAATTACATCACCACTCCCCTGTATTTCTCTTGGAGATTGTGAACTTCCTTCTCAGCTTTGTCCAGATGTAATTAGAGTTATTTGTTTATCCATCTGCCTCCTCTTGAGATTTATTAATTCCTTGAAAACATTGATATGGAGACCATATTTGACCCACCTCTGCACTCTCTCTGTGCTCCTCCCCTTCCTGCCTGTGCCTAGGACAGAGTTGGCTCTCCATACCTGCTTGTTGAATGAACAGTAGATACAATGCTACTTGACAGCATCACTGTGGAAAACAAAATGCAGCCGGTGCAACTGGGTACCTGCACCACCTGTTTAATAGGGTTGTTAAGAGAATCAAATGAGACTGGGCATGTAGTGGCCCTAGTGAGCTGTAAAACACTGGATAAAAATGAGAGAGTATTATTAGGCATATGTGGTCTGGCAGGGTCTTACAGATGGCAGTCACCTGTCATTATGAAAGCTGTCTTTAACCAAAGCCGAAATGGTGGTGACTTCAGTGGCTCTCAAGGCAGTGAATTATAAGCTGTTGCCTCTGCTCCATCCTTGGCCAGAGATTTCATTTGCTGTATATTTGCTTTCAGGCTTTGTGTCTGCTGCTGTGCTGGGATAGCATAGCCACCTTGTTAAGCTGGCATGCATACCCTGTTTTCGGGAGCTGTGGGTGGCCTTCTGGGGTGCTGCATTTGGTTGACAAGGGCTCTCCTGTGCCATGTGCTTGCTGTGTTTATGTGCTGTGTTGTTTCATTAGGGAGACTTGCTCAGATTGTTTCGCTAAAAAACAACGTCTGCACTGGGATAGAGCAGAGTGGAGTAGACATTTATCTTTTTACAGGACAAATCAATGAGTAATTTTCTGGTTTGAATGCTATATTTAATACTCTGGGGAAATGCTGTCACCCATGTCCTACTCCAAGGTGGCTTTATTAAAGAGATTATAAAAAATCTTATTTAAGATTCCTAGAATATTCTTTTCTTTTGCTTAAACATTTTCAGGGTGTAGTTGCTTTCCACATCCTGATCCTGATGTGCATTTTCTTAGAAGTAGGCCATGTACTGACAGCATGCAGGTAAGCTTTCTTTGAATGTCTTGAAATAGGAAGGCAGACAGGCTCTTTACTCCATCAAATTCAAAAGCCAAGCTCTCTTCTCTACTGCATGTCAAAGACAAGGATGGAAAGCTACTTCCACCTGTCAATAATTGGCCTGCTGCCCAAAGCAATGGAGAGGAGAAGAGGGTTGGGGGAAGGTCCATGGATGACCAGTGCTTTGTATTATCATAAATGGTGGAATAGCACACTTGTGGCTTGAATTCCTTTCAGTAACTGAATTACTTCCAGTTTGTGACCTAAGTGGCCTCAAGCTTCAGTGTCTTTTGAAAATGTTCAACTTCTGTTCCAGCATCCCAAAGCTGAATCCTTTTGATGAGGGAAACAAAGGCAAGAGCAATGTAACATAAATTAAATCTCCTTACAGCTTGCAGCCCACTGATGGACCCCTGAAACATGCAGAGCGTGACCTTGCTCAAGGAACTCATAGCTGACTTACTTCCTTAATGTTTTTGTTTTATTAAAGACTAAAAGTAACCTTAACAGTAGCCCCTCAAGGTCCCAAAAGCCTTGCTTTAAAATTCCTTAGAGACTTAGGCTATCCCTAACCCCCACTAACTTAAAAGTGTATAATCAGTCACTCATCACAATCCTAGTGTAGCTCTTTCTGCCCATGGGTCCTATCCCTGTGATTTAATCAAGTCACCATTTTGCACCAAAGATGTCTCAAGAATTCTTTTTTGGCCATTTGCTCAAGAACCCCACCATTGTCACCCCATCAGTTATAGAGAACAACTAAAAGGAGGCTTAGAGAGGACAAGTGACTTGTTCAAAGTTACACAGCTAATATAAAGCTGGGACAACATCCTTTGCTGGTAAATTAGCCCCATTGTCCTCACAGAGAAATTGCAAGGTGCATAGAAGCTGGGAGGACAATTATTTTCATTGATAGAACCAAAGTTTGAAAAGTAATTTGTGGCTGTGGGAGAGCTACTTTTGAAGATCTCTCATCTGAATTATTCTAATCTATAAAATGAGAGACCAGTGGTACCTACTACAGATTTTGTGTGTAAATAAACTCATGTTTATAAATTTCTTATGACACTGCAGGAATATTGTAGAGGTATAGACTCCAAACAGACCCTTCCATTTCTGACGCATTAGGATTAGGTGCTATACAAATACAGAGTTGTCATTCATCATGTATTAGAAAGTATACAGATGCTACAAATAATGCAACTTGGAGAATGTGATCATATAACATTAAAACCAAGATTTCCTTACATTTAATATGGCAACATAAAGAGATTTTAGCGCTGATTTTAGAAACTGTTTAAGGCTTTTCAAAGCACGGTCCAACCGCAGTGCAGCGGCCCTCTCTGACTTGGTAAATTTCAAACATGGGGGCTGGTTGTTTTTTCTCTAGGGAAAAAGGGATCATTCATGTGATATCATGGGATTTCATTGTTTGTGGCATATTCACATTGGTACTGACTTAACCTTATGCAGGACGACGTGCTGTAGGACCAAACACCAAGGAAGGCAGGCTGGTACCATAGAAACCTATGCTGTCCTACCTCCGTGGCCAGTGCACTTTCTAAAGCTGCTGGATTTGCAGGTGATCTGATTTCTAGGCACTTAGTGGAGCTCAGGGACTCGGTCGGAGCAGTTCTTACAGTCAGCTGTAGATGGCGATGTTGCACCAAGAACGTCCTCCACGGAGGCAGTGGCAGGCGGAGGAGCAAGCATCCAGCTGTGGCCTGCTGAGGCTCAACTCTTGAATCCTGTTTCAAGTTCCTCTGGTTGGTCATAAAGCAGCAGTTTCCCTCCTGAGCCCCGTGCTGACCCATCATTCTCACCCCCACTACAAGCCGGGAAGAGGAGCTCTGTCTCCCCTACCTCCTCCATGCTTTCCTTTCCTTTACGGAAGTCTGTGATTAATGGCAGCGCCCGTGAACAATTGAGAGGGAGAAGGTACTTGCGTAATGGAACACTAGATAGATTAAATGCAACCGGGTGCCGAACCTCTTTAGCGAGAGCATCCTTGCAAATTTGTTTTCCCTTCCCTCCCACAGCTGCCCCCACCTCCGAGCAGAGGCAGGCGCAGCCACTTCATTAATCAAAGAGCTTTGCAGGGGCTGATGAATTTTAACAGCAAATTGTCACTTACAATCCTTTGCTGTCTCATGTATCCCTGAGCACTGGTTATTTCATCGTCACCCATTAATCACGGCAGCCACAGAAGCCACCTTGGAGTTCATTAGCAGAAAACAGGTTGTATCTTCCCCAGGGACAAGATTTTTCTGTTATTTCAAACGTGAAGAATACTTTTGCTTTGGTTTTTTGGTTGAGAGACACACCCCGGTTGCATCTTATGTTCCTGTCTTTCTAAATTGATCATTTATCAGACATTCCTCAAATCTTATTACATTTCCTTGCTGTAAGGACTGGAGCACCTTGAATGCAAGGTTGACAGGAACCAACCCATGACAAGCAACCTTTTTACCAATGATGATCCTCAAGCCTGGCCTCATATGAGAATTATGTTGAGAGCTTTTCAAAAATACCTAAGCCCTTAGGCCACATCAGAGGCAAATAGGTGTGTTCATTTATAAAGTGAGGGATTTAGATTAGTGATTTTCGCAGTAATAGCATAATCCTCTTTAATTTCCAGAATAAATATTTTGAGTGCTACATTGGTGGAAGCCCTAACGTGTGTGTGTGTGTGTATGTGTGTGTGTGTGTAGGTTCAGGGCTGCTTTAGTGACATCCCCTGTCCCTTTCCTCATCACCTTTTCCCAAGACAGAACAGCTTTTGTGGCCAGATATTTGCATAATGCATTCCATCTCTTCTGTTCATTCATTCATTGGTTTCAACAAATATCCTTTGAACATTTTCCTCTGAGCCAGATTAAATCTCTGCCATGGTGGATCTTAAAATTCAACAAATATACAAACTACATTTCATTACAATTAGAATAAGCACAATGAAGTGAAATTCAGGGTGTCCTGAGAGCATTTGCTGAAGAGACTGAAGGTAGCCTGTAAATCAGAGAAGGCTCCCCCAGGAAGTGATATTTATAGGGAGACTTGAGAATTGATAGGAATTAGCCTAATGAGGGTGGAATGAAGAGGGATAAGGGTTATAGGAGAAGGAATACTCTGTGTGATAGGCCAGTGGGAAGCTGGTTTATTGTAGGTATCAAAAGGAGAATATGGGGAGAATAGGAGGAGAATATGGAGCGTGAGACTAAGATGGAAGGAGGGACCAGATTACATAGAGCTTCATAGGTCATTTTGGGGACTTTATCTGAAAATTAAAAGAAAGCTATTGCATAATTGTAAGAAGAGGAGTTAACTACTTAGACTAGTGCTTTAAAAAATATTACTTTAGGAGAAGAATTTCCAGAACAATGGCTAAGAAAGAATCACAAAAACTCTCTCCTACACAAAAGTAACTGTGGCAAGAATTGTTAACACCAGCTTTTTCAGAACTCTGGAAATTAAGCAAAGGCTTGCAAAAACTTGTGGGCTGTTGAAGAAAAATGGTTGAAGCTCAGTAAGAACCATGAGTGTGTGGTGTTTTAACTTGCCCTCTTCCAATCTTCTACTTCCTAGCTCTCCAGTTGTCTTAAAACCTAGCAGCTTTGTCAGCATGGTAGCTTTGAAACCCAGAAGCCTAACAGCCATGGAATGGGCATAGAGTTTGGAGCCTCTCAAAAAGCCCTATCCCCAGAGAATTGTCACTATTTCACCTGCCTGGCAGCTACCTGGAAAAAAACCCATCCAAAAGCTTGTTTTTATTTCATCTGACTCTGAGATCACTCAATGGGAAAAACCCTTTCCCCAGGGTATTTGCTAACAATCATTGGTGATCGTTTAACATCACAACTGCCTAAGGCAGTGATACCAGTTGAGGCAAACAAGAGACTGACCAAAAATTTTAAAGGAAAATCTGAGGAATCAGATGTATCCAGGTGGCTTTGAAAAACTATGGGGATTTAGAAATCTAAGCTCCTGTTCAGGGCTGTTCACCTACTAAGAAAAGACCTAAGAAGGCCCTAAGTTTTCATCTCTAGCTCACCTTCAGGGTTTGTATAAGCAGGAGTAAAGGCTAAGGCACATTTGTATACTTTTGGAATGCAGAAGGTGTGCCCTACTGATGTGGATTTGGAGTGATGGTGGGGGTCCAGAGCTGATGGCCAAGAAAGAATTCTTGAGGCATCTTTGTGTTGCAGGATTTTTTTTTGTACCTCAATACCCAGGATTTGTTGTCTCACCGCTTCGAAGAATGAAGAGGTGGACACAAAAGGAGCTGCAGGCACAAGTTTATTTGAGTATAAGATTAAAAAGGGAGTATAGTAGGAAAGCTCTCTTTACAGAGAGGGGACATTCAAAAATGCCCGAGGACTAGAGGCAAGGGTCCTTGTTTTATAAGGTTCTGGGCAGCCCTCCACCTCCCCTTCCCTTCCCCCTTGTTTCTTCTCAGGTTCTAAACTTATTGGCTGGATAACTCTAGGTGCTGGGTTGTCCATTCCTGACTGGCTCCTTTCCTTTGTATGAGGGGTAGTCTATGGCCATAGCATTCTTTGTGGGTCATAGGTTTTATGGTTTACTTATTTTTAGTCAGGTCTCTTGTCAAATTCCCGAGGGAACCCGAGGGGGGGCAGGTAGTGTCTGTTACATTCTTAAGAGGAATCTTTACGCCTGGTGGGGTTTGCTGTGGTCAGACACTCTCAGCATTGTTCCAAACTATGTCTTTCCCCACCCAGAGACCTCGGGTTCTAATCCTTTCCCTCTCTGCCTAATCTATCCTATTTTTTTTTCTGTCATATTTGGTGCAAAAATTGATTTTATGGAAGCAGGGGGTCATGACCTGTGGGCATAAAGAGCTGCTCTGAGGTTTGAGGAGTGACTGATTATTTAGTATAGAATTGGGGAGGTAAAGACAAAGGGAGGTTATCAAAAGGACCTTTGTATGCTGAAGAGGACTCATAAGATACTGGAGGCCTAGCTATTGTCAAGCTAAAGTTCCTCTAGTGAAGCATTAATATTAGGACAGTAGGGAGTTCCTGGAGGAATGCTTTACTCTGCCTGCCTCAAGTATTTGTCAATGGGCTGCAGGTTACAGAGAAATTTAATTTTGTCTACATTTTCTTTTTGCCTTTGTTCCCCACATCACTGCAGAGGGGAGGGTGATTTTAGGGCTCTAGGAAACTGAGTCTGTGGGTTTCTGGAGATTGCCTTTGTTCTTGTAAATCATTAAATCAGTTGCAAAATGATGGAGACTCATGCCCTGCATGACTGTGCTCTCTATCGGTTAACCATTTGTGTTTCCCTTTCCTTTGTTCTTGGGCAGCCAGGAGTGCCTGAGGAATGTCACACATATCCCACCTGGGATGGGAGAGGGGAGGTGGTAGCTTGTGCTTTGACCTCAACTTGCCTTTGGCTCCCTCATCACTACTACACACACAGCAAAGGATGAGAGACTTATGGGTTCAAGATATTTACGAAAATCCATGCAATCTTTGGCTAACCACTGGGATGCAAGCAGATATTACAATCAGTGGTTAGATGTAACAAAGAATACAGACTTTACAGAATTAGACAAAGAAATTCACTAAACAAATAGGAGCAACAACAAGAACAACAAAAATGCTACAGCAGGGCGTAAGGATTCTGATCTCCAGAGTTGCCACAGTATATTATTTACAATGTCCGGTTTTAAAAAAACAAATTAGGAGACATGCAAGGAAATAGGAAAGTGTGGCTGCACACAGGGGGGAAAAAAGTAATCAATAGAAGTTGTCCTTCAGAGTATCCAGAAGTTAGACTTACCACAAAGACATTAAATTAGCTACTTCTGAATATGTTCAAAGAACCAAAGGAAACCATGTCTAGGGAATTAAGGAAAGGTTAAGTACAATGTCTTTCCAAATAAAGAATATCAAATAAATGGAAAAAAAAAGAAAAAAAAGAATGGACTAGAAATTCTGGAGTTGAAAAGCACAGTAACTGAAGTGAAAAAAAAAATCACTAACAGGTTTCAATAGCAGATTTGACCTGGTAGGAGAAAGAATCAATTAACTTAATGGGGCGCCTGGGTGGCCCAGTCAGTTAAGCATCTGACTTTAGCTCAGGTCATGATCTCATGGTTAGTGAGTTCGAAACCCTGCATCGGGTTCCTTGCTTACAGCACGGGACCTGCTTAAGATTCTCTCTCTCTCTCTCCCTCTCTCTCTGCTCCTCCCCCTCTCCAATTCTTGCTCTCCCTCTCAAAATAAAGAAATAAACTTAAAAAAAAATAAAATGGCAAAATGATGATGTAGTCTTTAAAATTAAAAAATCGGAACACCTGGGTGGCTTAGTCAGATAAGCGTCCAACTTTGGCTCAGGTGATGATCTCAGGGTTCATGGGTTTGAGCCCTGTGTTAAACTCTGTGCTGACTGCTCAGAGCCTGGAGCCCTGCTTTGGATTCTGTGTCTCCCCCCTCTCTCTGCCCCTTCCCTGTTCATGCTCTGTTTGTCTCTCTCTCAAAAATAAATAAACATTAAAAAATAATAAAATAAGATAAAAGAATCAATTAAAGGTTAATTGAGATTATGCATTCTGAAGATCAAAGACAAAAAAGAATGAAGGAAGACAGAACCCCAGAGACTTGTGAGACTCAGTCCAACAAAGAAACATGCATAATAGTAGTTGAAGAAGAGAAGAGAGACAAAGGGGTAGATACAAAGAATAATTGAAGAAATAATTGACAAAACTCCCTCAATTTGATGAAAAACTTAATTTAGACATGCAAGAAATTCAATGCTCTCCAAGTAGGATACACTCAAAGAGTTGTGCCCTAGGCACATCAATTTAAATTGCTAAAATCCAAAGACAAGGAGAGAATCTTGAAGCAGCAAGACCGAAAGCTCATCAACTACAAAAGATCTTCAATAACATTAATAGCAGGCTTCTCATCAGAAACCGGGAAGGCCAAAAAGCAGTAGAATGACATATTCAAAGTACTGATAGAAAAAGAATGTCAACCAAAATTTCCACATCCAGGAAAACTATGCTTCAAAATGAAAGTGAAATGAAAGGTGAAGACAGTCCCAGAGAAACAAAAATGAGAGAATTTGATGTCAGCAGATCTGCCCTAGAAGAAATACAAAAGAGAGTCCTTCAGGTTAAAATAAAAAGATATCAGGCAATAATTCAAATTCACATGAAGAAATATATAGTACACTGATAATAGTGGCAAGTATAAACGACAGTAGAATGTATGTTTTTGTTTTAAAATATTTTATTTTCATATTTAATTTGAGTGATAATGTCATAAAGCAGTAACTGATGCTCTAAGCAATATGCATTAAACACAAAAGGCAGTGAAGGAATTGAGGAATAAAAAAATACATAAGACATATAGAAGATAATTAAGAAAATGGCAGACATAAGTTTTGAATCATCAGAAATCCCATTAATGAAACTAGAGGAGACACTCCAATCAAAAGGCAGAGATTGAGAGGTAGATGAAAGAAATTATCTAGGTGTATGGTTTCTATAAGAGACATTTTAAATTTGAAGACACAAATAGGTTGAATGTAACATGATGGTAAAAGATGTTATTACAGTGACAGAGCTAAGTGCAATAATAATATTAGACAAAATAGACATATGTTTTTATTAGAGACAAAAAGGACATTTTATTATAGTAAAAAGATCAATCCATAAGAAAAATGTAAATATGGTAAACATTGTGTTTCTAAAAACAGAGAATCAATACCTGAAGCAATGTGGACAGAATTGAAAGACAAAAGTATTTTATTAAATTAAAAAAAATTTTTTTATAGAGAGAGAGGGAGAGAAAATGAGTTGGGGAGGGGTAGAGAGAGAGAGGGAGAGAGAATCCCAAGCAGGCTCTACGCTGTCAGCCCAGAGCCCAAAGTAGGCCTTGATCTCATGAGCTGCAAGATCATGACCTGAGCCAAAATCAAGAGTCAGATGCTTAACTGACTGAGCCACCCAGGTGCCCCAAAAGTTGGTTTTTATTTTATTTTTTAAGTATTGTTTTAAATGTTAATTTATCTTTGAGACAGAGAGAGAGCAAGTGGGGGAGTGGCAAAGAGAGAGGAAGACAGAATCCCAAGCAGGCTCCATGCTGTCAGTGCACCACCGATGTGGGGCTCAAACTCATTAACTGTGAGATTATGACCTAAGCTGAAATCAATAGTTGGATGCTTAACTAACTGAGTCACCTAGGTGCTCCCAAAAGTTAGTTTTTATAAAAGATCAACAAAGTTGACAAAACTGTAGCTAAACTGACCAGGAAAAAATGAGGAAATAATAATTGGAGACTTAAATACCACACTTTTTTTTTTTTTTTTTTGAGAGAGAGAGTGCACATGGATACAAGTGGGGGAATGGCAGAGAGAGATGGAGGGAGAGAATCGTAAGCAGACCCCAGGGTCAGTACAGAGCCCTATGCGGGGCTTGAGTCCAGGACAGTGAGATCATGACCTGAGCTGAAATCAAGAGGCGGAAGCTTAACTGACTGAGCCCCCCAGTTAAGGAAAACCACACTTTTGATAATGGATGTAATAAATAGGCAAAAGATCGACAAGGAAATAGAAGACTTGTAAAACCCTGTAACCTGAATATACCTAATAGATTATAGAACATTCCACCCAGGATCAGTAGAATACATATTCTCCTCAAGTGCATAAGTGAAATTCTCCAGGATATACTGTATGTTGGAACATAATACAAGTATTAGTACATTTAAGAGGACTGAAAGTATACAAAGTATGTCCTAAAACCACAAAGGAATGAAATAAAATACAAAGAGAAACTTGGAAAATTCAAAGTATGTGGAAATTTTAAAATACACTTCTAAATAATTAGTGAGAGAAGAAATCACAAGGAAAATTAGAATATTGAGATGAGTGAAAATGAAGATACAATATACCAAAATTTACAGCATGCGGCTAAAGTAGTACTTAGAGGAGAATCTATACCTCTAAATGATGATCACCAAATTACAAAAAATGGGCAATGATTTGAATAGACATTTCTCTAATGAAGATATATAAATGGCCAACAAATTCATAAAAAGATGGTTGGTATCAGTAGTTATTAAGAAACTAGAACTCAAATCCACAATGAAATATCATTTCACAGTCACTGAGATGGTTAAAATCAAGTCAGTCATTACAAGTGTTGACAAAAATGTGGGAAAATTGGAACCCTCGTGCATTTTTGATGGGAGTGGAAAATGGCAGTGCCACTTTGGAAACCAATTTGACAGTTCCTCAAAATGTTAAACAGAATTATATTACTGTGAAATTCTACTTTTAACTACATACCTAAGGTAAATTTTAAAAAATGCCCACAAAAACTTGTAGATGAATGTCATAGCATCATTATATCTACTAGGCAAAAAAATGGAAACAACTTAATATCTCTCAACTGATTAATAAACAAATGTGATTTATCCATAAAGAGAATGTTATTCCAACAATAAAAAGCACTGAAGTACTGATACATACTAAAATATGGATGAACCTTGAAAACAATATTTTAAGTAAGGAAGCCAGTCAAAAAGAATACATATTATACAATCCCACTCAGTCTGGAATAAACAAATCTATAGAGATTAAAAAGTGGGTTAATGGTTTCCAGGGGCTGCATGCAGGAGCAATGGGAATGACTACCAATTGGTATGGGGTTTCTTTTGGGGGGATGATGAAAATGCCCTAAAATTATATAACGGTGATAGTTGTACAACTCCACGAATATACTAAAAGCTGGTGAATTGTACAATTTAAAACAGCTATTTTATGTTATTTGGATTATATCTCAAAGCTGTTATAAAAAATACTACTTTATATACTTCATGAATATGTTTGGAAAGGTAAGAGTGCATGTACAGAGAGTCAATTTAGAGACAATTATAGCAATTCAGAGGAGTGATGGTGGTGGCCAGGATTAGGATGGTAGCATAGAAGTTAATAGAACTGGAAAACTAGCAGATTTGAAAACTGTTTTTGTGGCATTATGTAATATAAACATTACTAAATTTGATTTATTCCTTTTGATTTATTTCTTTTAATGTGGTACATTCTCTATACGTGTCAATTCATAATGCTTCTAACCGCCCGTTGTGGTAGGTGCTGTTTTAACTAACATTTTCCTAATGGGGAAACCGATACACAGAAAGGTGAAGTCACTGTGTGCTCAGTCTCTCTGTGTAAGCAACTGAATAAAATGTTGGTATTATCTCTTAATGGAGCATACTTTTAGGAAATGTCAAATGACCTTGATTCCAATTTGGAGGCTGTTTTGCTAGTTAAATTCATATTGTTTCACCTTGTACTTTAGCAGCTCTAAATATATGCTCCTAGATTATGTCTTCCCTAGATTTATGCCCCTTCCTCCATGATCAGTCTGGTGCCTTCCTCCTCTTCCTAATTGAAAAGATTAAGAGAAAAGTCTACTGAGACACCCACAGCTTGTCCCTTTACAGTACCTGCATCCTTACCACGATCATCTGCTTTCAATTGACCAGCACTGATTTCACTATACACCTTATCCCTTGTTACCTCAGTATTAAAAAGAAGCCATAGACAACCTAATTACTCCTTACCTGTTTTTTACACCATAAGGTTCCGCAAATCCTCTGTTCTCCTCCTTTCTCTCTTCCCTCCCTAACTGCTGAATCTTTCCCCTCTGCCTTCTGAAATTGTTGTCTTTCATCAGCAAAAGCTTGATTTTTAAAATCTCTAATTTGAGCATTTTATTCATCTTCTTGCTTTGAATAAAACATTGTTTTTCATTTCTTCCCTTCTCTTCTTTCTTCACGTTCCTTCTTCTCTTTTTAATGATTTCATCTAGACTTGTAGCATCAATTCTATACTCATGACTCCTAAAGGTATATATTTACCTAAGAACTCTCTTCCAAAGTCTAGATGTGTATATCTCTCTGCCCCCTTGTGTCTCTCTCTCTCTCTCTCTCTCTCTCTCTCTCTGTCTCCTCTGCTTCTATCATGCTCTGAGATTATCTCTATATTGCATACTAGTGTCATTACATCTTTGCTATGTCACCTGCAGTCAATTCCCATGACAGACAAAGAGATCTTTTAAAAACCTAAGTGAAATCTTGTCATTTCCCTGCTCAAAGTCCTGCATTGACTCTCCATTTCAACTGAAGCAAAGGATAAAGTGCATGTAATAGCTTCCTACTCATCTATTAGCTTTCTGACTTTATCACCTGTTACTCTTCCCCTTAGTCATTCCCCTCTATGTAAAATCTCAAAGTGCAACCCTGTCCCATGACACATACTGCCTAGAACTGTCTTCCTCTAGATATCTGCATGGTTCATTTATTCACTTTTTTCAGGGCCTTCCTCAAAGGCCACCTTCTCAATGAGGTCTACTCTAATCATCTTATTTAAAATTGGACGTTTTCTGTCTCCACACATCTGACTCTTGATTCTCTTTACTTTGTTCGATTATTTTTTTTCAGTACACTTATAATTGAATGTGCTATTTCAGTCATATACTACCTTTATTGCTTGTTTGTCATCTCTCTCTGCTAGATGATAAGTTCCTTTAGGGAAGAAATTTTTGCTAGGTGTGGTTTGTTCTTAAGTATATCCCAAGTAATAACAAGAACAGTACCTGGTACAGAGCAGGTGCTTAATATTTGTTGAGTGGATATATAAATAATTCTATGTTCAAATGCTATTATTTATTGGAGAGTGCAATGAAATGTTTTTGATCCCTTTAAGAACATCCAACTAAACTGATTCCAACACATTACAGTTAAAGAAGAAGGAAAATGTTGGACTTTTTTTTTTTTTAACAGACAAGAAATAGCATCCATAAAACTAGCCAGGTAAACCTCAGGATAGACCGTATCAGACCTAGCATAACTGAACTTTCCAAAATATTTGCCTTCTTTATATTTTATTAAATTAGGCCACCTTATTATTGAGAAGTTTGGTCTCAATTCTCTTTTTGACATGTTTCTTTTTTTGTTTTTGTGTGGAATATCAAGTTTCCTTGTTGTAATTTTCTTCTTTGTATTATAGGTTCTCTTCTTCTTGTGGCTTTTTTTTTTTTTTTTTAATTCTCCTGTCCTATTAAGTTTCGTATTGAAACTTACCTGTGCACTCTCTGAGTTCCTTCCTCTGACAGTATTGGGTCTTCTGGGCTCTGCTTTTCTCCCTGCCCATCACAGAACAGTCTAGGGTAATAAATTAGATACTTATTATTTAGATACCTTCTGTGTATCTACATCTGCCTTAGGTTCTGGGGGACATTCCAAAGGAAATTAAACATGTGATCCATATTTGTTGGGGCTTTCTTAACTGCAAGTGGTAGCAACCCAATTTGTGTTGATGGTCAAACCCAAAGGAAGGCTGAATAATCTGTTGATTGTATAAGGCAGTGCTGGGACTCCAAAACATCTTAACCAAGGGACTCAAGTACTATTAGGGTACTCGCCCACCTCTTTTACTTTTACCTTTCTTGGAAATTTTGTGTTATTCTCTTCCTCTGCAATTGTACTCTTTTCACATGGTATGAAACTTAGTTTTTGACAACTCACAAATTTTATGTTTTATGGTTTGATCACTGAATGGGGACTACTCTGATATTCTCTCTGGCCCAAATACTGTATACCTGGAGGAAGGGTCTCATCATCCTAGTCAGGATCTGTTGCTTACCTCTGTGAAAAATGTGGTAGGATGATATTGTACAAAATTGCTGCATCCATGGCAGCCAGTGGCCGCGAGCTTGCATTTCCCGTAAAAGCAGTGCTATTTAGGTGAATCAATATATCTTCTACCTGAAAACTATAATCCCAGACTTTGTGTTTGCAGGGAAAGACTGAATGATAATTGAGAGAAGTATGCATTTAGAGGAAAGTTTATAATCAATCAAACTGCATAGAAGGGTTGCTGAAAAAATGGAGCAACTATGGGCTGATGGCATCAGTTTGAAGAATTTTTGAGAGGCTAGCAGTAAACTAGTACCATGTAAAGTTGAATTTTAGAAAGAGAAAGGGACACAGGATTATTTGCTCCAGTGATTCCCATGTTAGAGTTTCTAGGCCCTTCAGAATCCTGAGACAGAGAGAAAGTTTTCTGTGAACTATTTTCTTTCTTTTTTCTTTTTAAAAACATTTCTATTTTATTGAATTTCTCTTCCACGCTAAAAAACAACAGCAACAACATCAGGAACAAACTCTATTTAAGTGAAACTGTAGTTTTATGCTATAAATAAAAATTCATAACCTTCCCCTCACACCATTTTCATTGCTTTCCTTGATCATAAAAAGATATGTAAATATGTAAAGACTCATGGGAGTTATTTCTTTTCACAAAACAGTATCATATTTTACATATTACTTTGAAACTTGATTTCATTCCTCAATAATATGGTATGACTATCCTTTCAAATTAGTAATTGTAACTCTAAAGCATTATTTCAAGTAGCTGCATAATTTTTCACAGCAATGAAATATCACACTTTATTTAATCATTCATTTATTGATGTTCAGATTCTTTACCTTTTTTCACCTTTTCAAATAATTATCCAATATAACTTCCCTAATACTTTGGCTTGGCAATGTGTGTTTTATTTTAATAAGATGGGGGTCCTAAAACTGTTACTTCTCAATCAAAGGTTCTATCTACTTTAAATTTTAATGGATATTACTAGATACTTTAAAAAGAGTTTGTAGGAATTCATTTTCATACCAGCAGTATGTATATGAATAGCCATTTCTCCACATATTCAGAGGTGTAGTATTGTGTTTTAAGTGTTAGAATGTAATTTCATTATTGACATAATGTGTTCTGATGACTATTGAAACTGAAATATTCTAATATGTTTGTTGCCATTTCAAAGTTTTGCTCTCATGAATTTCAAATTCATATTCTTTTATCATCTGTTCATTAATTTGTCTTTTTTATCTGGTCAATTTGGAAGAGCTATTTGTATTTTATGAAATAATTATATCTTTGGTATGTCTGTTGCTAATTTTCTCTGGTCTACTGTATGTGGATATGACGTTTTGTTATTTTTTTCTGTACTCACAGTTATTTTGTTTTATATATATATATATTTATGTGTGTGCATATATATATATATCTATATGCATGTGCGTATATATCTATATATCTATATGTATGTGTGTTTGTATATATATACACACACACACACACACACTTCATACTTTTCCTTTACAATATTCGAGATTTTGCATTTTGAAAAATTTAGCAAGAAAAGAACCCCATGTCACTATTAGAAGCTCTCATTTTTGAAAGTACAATTTTGATGAATAAAAAATGGTAAAGAGATAATTGTTTAATCAAATGGAATTTTCTTAGTAATTTTCATCTTTTAAATATGGAGCTCGTGGTGACTTCAACAAAAGTCAACCTTGTCTGGAAAGTGTTGAGAGATTTCTGGTCTAAAGAAGTGACTCATTGTATGGTAGAAGCAAAAAAGATACTATAGTGAAATGGCTTATATCTGTCTCTGCTATTGAAGATGAGCAAATTTAATGAATCTGTGAAGTAAGGTGTTATCTGAAAATACATTTAATGAGAGCAAGATAAAACTGGCCACATACTTTTTCCCACTGACTTCTTTCTTTCTACATGCTTCTCACTGACTCCAACATTATAGAAAATAACTAGCCCAACAAAGTAATAGAGAGGAAGGTTAATCCTTTACAGATTTTTAAGGGAATACTTAGGGGTAAAACTACCTTAACCAGATATGGCCAACCTTAAGAACAGATAAGATTTCTCTTAATCTACACTATTTACTATAGTAAAATATGTGATAAAAGGTACTGTTATCACCAGAACAATATAGCCCCATGATAAGACAGGAGCATTACAAAAAGAGAAAAAATGCATGAAGTGAACTGATGAGCTAACTTGAAAACACATGCAAGATTTCTGGCAACAGGATGGTCCAGAAAAAGGGAAGATAACTTATGAAAAGTAGAAGTCGAGAAGGACCACCTACAGATCCTATTCTTTAAGGATCATGGTTCTTAGCTATAAAAGTCATATATTAACAATACAACAGTACTAATAAATAGAATATTTTTGAACTTTATTGCTCCTGTCATCTTTGACAAGGCATATCACTATGAAAAAAATCAACAGGGCCTATTCCCATGTCCCAGCATCCTGAATTTTGAATCAAGCTTCTTGAGTTCCTCATCTACCAATTGCACATGTAGGGACAACTCTGCATGTTCCAGAGGAGGTCTTAAGTTTTGACGTCAGTAGGAAGCAGAGCTTGAAGTAGGATCTAAGAATTTCAAATATCAGTTCAACACTGATGACCAACTCAAAAGAATCTGGAAGCTGCTCAAAATAATACCTGAATTATGAATTACTTTTCTATAACACATCCCTTCCTTGACATGATCTACTTGATGTATTCATATAATCTTCAGAGACTCATTTTCATAAGTGGTCCATGGGGTTCAGTATTTTGCATGTTGAGGGGCCATTTTGTCTTAAGGTACTATTTGAAGTTTCTATGGTTGTTTTGTCAGAACTCAAATCAGTTATAATGTTGAGACAATGTGATCTAATGATATATTTTTTTTCCCAAAAAAGATGATCAGTCTTTTAAGTTTGTCTCTTTATCTCCACACTATCTCTTCAGAGCCTCTAAGAATTTGTATTTTGGAGCTTCCAATCTCTCTCAGGTCATTACAGTAGCCAAAATGACCCCCTCATCTCCTGTCTCATCCCAATGTTACTTTCTCCAGAGTGCAGCCTTATTAATAATCCTGAAATAAAATCTTATAATTCTTAAAATACTTCAAGAATCTGCTATGCACACCTTTTTGTATAGTTTGTACATTTTGGGGTAGCATTCTGTAATACAGTCTGATTTCATTTTTTGATTTTGGACTACTAACAAGTTTTTAGCATCATCTCTACCTCTTCCCCTTTTGTCCATATCTGGGCAAGCTTATAAGAAAGACTAGGTGCTACTTCTTTCAGCAGAAGCTATGTGAGATCCAATCCTTGTAAGCCACTATCCATGTGCAAGTATCCTTACCCCAGCCCCATATCCTAATCACAATAAAAACCTCAAGTTCATCTCTTTACCTTAGCCTCTCAAGCCAGTTTTTGGGCCAGCTTGGGAAGCCTTCCCTGTTTTCCCCAAAAGTCTCATTACATAATTAATAAACATTTTCACCCTTTCTCTGGGTGTATGGAACATCATAGAGTTCCTGAACACTGCTCTATGATTTATACTTGATGTGCCCTGTAAATGTCATAATCCTCTGCTGAGAATCCTTTCTTGCCTAGTCCTATCATGTTGGACTCACAGAAAGTCCCTTGAATACTGCTATCACAGCACTTATCACAGCATATTATAATTGTTGTTTTTCTCCTTAAGTAGGAACTTAAACCAATAATGAACACAGGGAGTGACAGTGTTGGCATTTAATAAATCTCTGTCAAAAGAAAAAGTGAGAACATGCTTTATGAGACACTGCAGTGAAGGGTGTAAATAAGGGCTGTGAGCCTTGCAACAGTTTTAGCATTTGACAAGTACTGCCAAAGGTCAGGGACCCATCCAGAGGATTTCTTTTAATTACTTCAGGAACTCTCAAGAAGAATGATCAGAACATCTTAAATGGTAATGATCTGGAAAATGGAAAGGGGCTTACAAATTGGAAAATGAAAATAGGTAACCTTAGATGCTACAAAATTAGCTTAAAAGGCAAGGTACTGGAGGGAGGAAAGCAAGTCATCCCAAGAGAGAAAATTAAATTCACCTGAGTACAGGTCAAGTCCTATTATCTAATACATTAATCTTGCAGGATTTTTTCCCCATTTCCAAAAATTACTTTTTAAGCTCTGACTGATGTCCTATTATTTCAAGGTGTATTTTGTACAACAAGAGCCCCAAAGTTAAGAAAAAACAAATTTTTGGATAATATGGTAGTGGAAAGTTACATAAAACTAGGATTTCTGATTCAGGTCTTGTCTTTACCTTGCGTCATTGAGTAAGTGGGTCTCTGGGACTCAGTCCCTTCATACCTTAAAGAAAAATCACAATATAGAAGTAGTATTCTACATTCTTTCCAACTCCAATATTCCATTAGTTCTATGGCATTCATTGCTCAAGCATTTGTCTTATTGGTTTGACAATGTTGTGATAAGGAGCAGAGAACTGTAATTCCACTTAAGAATATAAAAAGTGTCAGTGTAAGTATAGTAAGTATACAGATGTAATAATTGCAATTCTGATGAGAACATTGACATTGAGATGTGTGTCAGCTGAATGGTCACTGGGCTTTGAATAAGTTACTTTGAATTTATGGTTAACACGGTTTATACAGTGCTTCCACATTCCTCATTTAAGTATAGTATCAAAACCATTGTGTACGCAACAAAGTTGATGCTATCAGTTGCATTTTAAAGAAAAGTACACTGAGGCTAACAGATGTTATATCATGGAACTAAATAACTTGAATAAAGTATAACCAAGGGTTGAAGCCAGATCTTCTAACTCTTAGAAATCTTTCCTTAATTCCAGAACATTTCTGTGGCCAAGATTTTAGATGTAGTACATTATGAAATCCCTGATCTGTTCTATCATGTCTTAATCGTTCCCATTGTCCAATAGGAAAACCATACATCTGAGAAGTAACTTTCACAAGATCCCAGAGATATGAAGTCACTGAGTTGAGATCCCACCCAAGATCTAACTCTAAAGACCGTCATAAAGAACTATTTTCCCCACTGCTGTGGGAAATAAGTGTCAAACTATTTTAAGGAATTATAAAAAGCACTGAGTGGGTCAGGTAGGGGCAATAGAGTGAAAAATCGTAAGGTAAATTGTAAACTCATGATTTTTCATGGAATGGTTTAGATGAGGCCATTTGGGCATGCATTCAACATGGAATCACATCTATTTATCTCAGCGTGTCTGTAGAGCATAGAGATCTAAGCCTAATTTAGTGATACATAAAAGTAATGGCTGTGACATAAGGATCCATAATATTTTATAGAGAATGCATCATTCCTCCTAGGAAAAATCTGTAGGTATGTATGATTATGAAATATGATGATGTTCCTCAGTCTAATGTTTCTTATATCCTACTGCTTCTCTGCTAATGGTCTATCATATTCTTATGAATAGTCCTTGAACTGTATCCCTCAACTATGTAGATGTTCTTATATCCCATTTCCCCCTTTTGCTATGCATCAAAATACCTTTTCATAATTAATTGCTAGCATTTTGCTAAGTACATTAATTAAGTTCTTAAAGACTCACCAGGGCACCTGGTGCCTCAAAGTCGGGTAAGCATCCGACTTTGGTTCAGGTCATGATCTCATGGTTTGTAAGTTGGAGCGCTGCGTCTGGCTCTGTGCTGACAGCTCAGAGCCTGGAGCCTACTTCAGATTCTGTGTCTCCCTCTCTCTCTGCCCCTCCCCCATTCATTCTCTCTTTCTCTCTCTCTCTCTCTCAAAAATAAATAAACATTAAAAAAATTAAAAAAAAAGAGACCCAGGATATGTCTTCCAAACCAAGTGGCTTCTAAATTCTATACAGTTTAGTCTTGACATACACAAGCCTACTCTTCAGTGCTAGCACTGAATTTCAAGGTGTATTATTCTAAACTATCTTTACCATTGCTGTTTTCTTATTGAAAATGTGCTTTTAAAGACAACAGTTTAGAAACAGCTTTTATCTTAGTAACCTTTCCTTTTGGGGGGGTGTCAGGGACTTCTTTACCTTTTTATGTTTTGATTCCTTCTTCAGCCTTTCCAATCATGTTGTCTCTTTGCTTTTGCTGCTTTTCTAGACCTTTTGTCTTTCTTTTAGTCTCTAATGGATTCAGGTTATAGAGTCATTTTCCTTGTATACTTACTAACCTCTTTCATCATATCCCAGAATATCCTAGAACAAAATATGGCATTGCATAGAGTGAAAAATAATTGCCTACTTTTGCTTTTGGGTTAGAGTTACACATTTATTTTATACCTGAAGAGATCATTTAAAGAATGCATGACATTGATCAAATAGTATATACCCTGAACTTTAGATAATCAGGAGGATACTCACAAGGTAGCTTTTTTGTGCTTCCAAGAAATGAAAAATTTGAAGGGAAACGTGAGTCATATGGAACCTAAGAAACACACCTCACTTTGTGCAATTTGGGAAAATTATAGGTTTTGGAGTTAGTGTTACCTGGATTCACATCATGAGTTGATCAAATGATGTTCTTGTAACCTTGGACAGATACATTCTTTGCAACTCAGTTTCCTCCTAATCATGTTCATCACAAAGGGATGAAATAAAATGTGAGGGTAAAATAAAATGTGTATATGAAAAATGTCAACTACCATAGTCCTTATGATGGACTGTTGATGTTTTTGGTTTTTTGACTATTCAGTAACTAACCTTTGGTCTTAGCTACCTGGTCTTTCTGGAGGACTTTCTCTTAATGTGCTTTCTTATTGGGAAAAGACATTCTAGTCCCTGCCTCCTCCTGATGACTCACTCTGTGGAAATGGTGGGAAGCTTAATCTTTCTGCTGCATATTTTACATATTCTATGCAAGCAATGAGCAAGGGACCTAAACTTGGCCAAGCAGACTCTTGCTTCAGGGACATTGAACACTGAGTTAGTGAATTTAATGGGAAAAATGTTTATGGTTTAGATTGCATACAGAGGTCATAATACTCTATCAAAATTTTTCTATGCCTTGGTGGCAGTTGTGTCTTATTCTAGGAAAAAAATCAGTATTAGGGAAATTTCCCAATAGATGGAAGTTAAATGTCTTCCAAAAGCTTGAATTTAAAAGTCTGGTTTTTTATTTGCCAAAAGACTAGTATAGCAAGCAGTGGCTCTGATACCTTGGCAAATCACTTAACTTCTGTTTTCTCTTTGAAAGGGGAAATAATAATACATGTCATGTTGATGTTGTAAAATTCAAATAAGAAAACAGGGATGGATGTGTTCAATATAGGCCTGACAGATGTGACCTAGTGCTTATTTTGGTGGTATGGAAATGAGAGTCTAAGAGTTGAGAGGAGTAATGGGGTTTGTCCTGTGCAGTTTTGGGAGTTTTATTGAACATGGCAAACCTAAAAATAAGGATCGTACCTGAAATAATGGAAAGAAGTAATTGCTTTTTGTCTTAGGATATGAGAAATATATGTAGAAAGAGTAAAAGCATAATGGTATATTACCCATTTACAACTATAAGTAACAGATGCAACTAAAAAGGTAGGTTTTAGATTTTGATTTTGACACCAATTAATACCATATGGTTAGCATGTTTAATTTCAGTATTTCTCCTTTCCTTCTGGTTGAAGAACCACATGCCCTCTTTCCAATGTCTTGGCTCATCTCTCAAGCCAACTTCAATGCTTATTACTAGTGGGAATTCCTCACTACATGTATTTTTGCATACCAATTATTGCCATGTTCTGTTCTCTCTCACTGGTAAACTTATTGACCAGGGCAATACCACCATCACATCAAATAAGAAAGAAACAACAACAAAAAATTCCCACCTGCTTTTCTTCCCAGGAATTAGGAACAACACTCATGAGATATTTTTCAAGGGCAACAATGAGCTGAGAAAAAAAAATCTGCTTTATGTCTCTCTAGGCACAATGTGGCTCCCTGTCCTCAGAAGAATGACACTTGGTTTTATGTAGATAGTGGAGTCTCAAATCACAACTCTTGAAATGCTTGGAGGAAATTAGAAGCTTCTAAGCAGATTTCACTTTGCAGTCCCCAAATATAAGCCAAAACGAAGAGGGTGAATGCAATCTTCAAAGGTAGAAAAGTTGTGCCATAAATTAGGGTGAGATTAGCCATTTACAAACAGTCACACTCATTTCCACCCTCAAAGGCTTGTGCAAAAAAAATTTATATTACAGTGGCAGTCAACAATGACATTTGCAAATCTGACCTACTCCTGTGGATGTCCTGAGGAGTTAACTGCATATGCTTGAATGTACACAGACGTGCACACACATAAGTTATGGGGAATATGTGTTTTTTTTTTGGGAGGGGTGGAGAAGATTCATATCTTCTATTAGATTCTCAAAGGACTGTTGACTCATATAAAGTTAAGAGCTGTTACTCTTCCTTGTTTTTTCTCCCACTTAATAAAATATATGAAAATTCAAGTAAATGATAATTAACATGATGAATGAGATAATTTTGAATGAATTCTCAATATTTCACCCATAGGATGCTTTAATTAATCCTAATAAAAGACTTTAAAATTAATTGTTAGCCAATGGTGGGAACTACCAAGATTGAGATTTACTGCTCTACTAAACTACATGTGTAGAATCAGAGAAATATAGACTTTGAGAGTTGGTTTTGAGAGTTCCTTTACAACAGATGATTTCCAAATCAATTTTGTGTAAGACACACACACACACACACACACACACACACAATGCAACCATTTTCTCAAAGTTTCATGCACAAATCCCAATATACAAAACACACATGTGCAAAAACTGCCATGATCAAATTTGTCTGTAACCTTGGATTGTTCCTGTTGAAACTCTTTCTCACTCCGCAGCACAGATAGAGAGCCACACAAATTTTATCTCCTTTACAATCAGTTGTTTTCTGCATTATCTGTTGTGGTTATTTCAATGTTTTGTTAGTGATTTTTCAAAGTATGAATTATGTCATGGAGCTTCTTATGAGAGAGTTAGAAACTAAAGGTCTTGTTTGACCCCCTGTTATATTTTACTCACCTTGATCTGAATACTCTCACTATTGATCTTTGAGTCCAGTAGATTTGAGATGGAATCATGGCTCTGTCATTTATTAGCTGTGTGATCTTATGCAAGTCCCAGAACTCTTTTATGCTTCAGTTTTCTTACCTGGGAATTGGGATAGAAATTTTAAAAATTATGGTGATTATGATAATAATAGCAATAATGATAATAATAATAGTGATACATGCCCACAGGGTTACTATGAGGTTTAAATGAAAGAGTGCTCATGATAGGTCATTTTCTTAATAACCTAAATTCATTTCTGATAACCCTGCCTCTAGCTAAAAACTATTAAATATAAATATAGTTCTATTAATTTTAATGGGAAAATTATAGATGCTTTTATTCCAATTTGAAGCATGGATTTTCAAATTTTCAAATAAGATAGAAAAATATATCAGTTATATGATGAAAAAAGTTCATACAAGTAATGGGCAACTATTTGAAAATAAATTAACATGATTGGTATGTAAAATTGATGTAACAAAGGCTTGCTTACTCACTGAAAGAGTAAAGGATGAATGGATAATGGAGAGTTGTAAAAGGGTGCAAAAAGGTGTTCTTTAGAAGTGTGTTTTATTTATTTTATTTTTCAACTTTACTGAGGTATTATTGGCATACAGTATTGTCAGATATTTAAAGTGTTCATTATGATTTGATATATATGTACATTGTGAAAGGAGTCTACCATCTAGTTAATTATCACATCTATCATCTCACTTATTTGGTTTTGTTTATTTTTGTTTGTTTTTTGTTTTGTTTTGGGCAAGAATGTTTAACTTGTACTCTCTTATCAAATTTCAATTCTATAGTACAGTGTTATCAACTATAGTCACCCTGTTATACATGAGATCCTTAGACCTTCTTCATCTTATAGCTGAAAGGTTATATATACCCTTTTACTAGACCTCTTTCTATACCCCCACCCTCCAGTCTATGAATATGACTTAAAAAAAAAAAAGATTCACAGATGAGTTATACCATGTAGTATATGTCTTTGTCTGGCTTGTTTCGCTTAGATAATGGTCTCAAGGGTCCATCTATGTTGTTGCAAATGTCAGGATTTCCTTCTTCTTATAGCTGAGAAATTATATATATATATATATAATTTCTGAGCTCTCATGTATGCAAATATGTGTAATCACATGTATATGTATGAAATCTCTCATCTTCTTTATCCAGTCATCATTTATGCACACTTAGGTTGCTTCCATATGTTGGCCATTGTGAACATGGGGGTCCAGATATCTCTTCTAATCCCATTTTCATTTCTTTTGGATATACCTATATATTCAAGTGCATTTCTTTAAACTTTATTTATTATTTTTGAGAGAGACAGAGAGAGGCAGAGACAGAGGGAGACATAGAATCCCAAGTAGGCTCTGCACTGTCAGCACAGAGCCCAACCCCAGGCTCGAACTCCCAAACTGTGAGATCGTGACCTGAGCCGAAATTAAGAGACGCTTCACTGAGCCACCAAGGCGCCCATATCCAAGTGCATTATTTTAAAACTGTTTCCTTCAACAAATTTTCAGCCTTTGGGAGCTGTTGGTGATATTGCCCTCCAAGTATGCTTAATAATTTTATAGCACAGAAAAAAATCTTATACCAAAATAAAAGCTACGATAATGGTACTCTGAAACACAGGGAAACAAAATGCATGCAAAGCAAACTAGAGAGTCTTAGATAGTGCTGCCCTGTCATCACACTTGCTTGGCATCTATATGCAAAGCAAACTCATTTAAATTCATTCAAAATGTAACTCATTCAAATTTATTCTTTATGATATTTTCTAGCTGGAAACTTTGGTGTCAAGTAAATTGGTGAATATGTCATTGCCTGAAGCCATAATGTTGAAATATTACCTTCTATACTGTATTTATTTAATGTGTTTTAAGAAGAAAAAAGTAATCATACTGAAAGCAGGATAGTCAATGTCCAAAAAGCAGTATGACTTTTCAAGATGATATTTACTTTTTCATTGAACAGCTGTCATGTGTGGTTAAGTGTATTCTGCACGGAGTAAGAGATTAACAAATGTAATTATCTCCCTTCTTTCAGCACCCATTCCCTTTCTCTTTTTCTTCCCATATTTTTTCCATCTCTAGATAGTACATGTAAAACTTCAACTTCACAGAATAACTCAAAGAGGGCTCACAGTTTCTATGAACTGCAAAATCATGCCCCAAAACCATACAAAACAATGTCTCTCTTTTATCTCTGCAAAAAGTCAAAGTGACTTCAAATCTGCATCTAGACTGTGTCTTTTTCCTACGAATATTGAAATATTTCATAGGCATGTCATGTTGTTTTCCAACATTCCTGTGAGGTATAGTGATAAAAAAAAATACTGTTTTTCAGAACGAAGAAACTCAGGGAGGCAAAATGAGCTGTCCAGGTTTACAAAAGCTGGATTCCAACAATGTCACTACCTGTCTCTATTATGTTGTTTGCTCATTTATGCTTTTCTCAGAGCACATTGAATAGAAACAGCAGAGGTTCAAACAAACATCTCTTTCCCCATTGGTATTCCCACCCTCAAAAGTTAAAATTACTAGAAGCAGCTGTTTGATATTCTTCCATTAGAAACTCACAATTTATTGCTCATTCTGTATTCTAGTCATTGCATATTCACAGACTCATGTAAGCGTGTCTCCACACCTAGGTACCTTCTACGTTTTGTCAACCCTATACATTTGAGAGCACACCTATCTCTAGTAGTGGCTGTTGCTGCTACTGTATTGGATGTGGTAGATGAAGGAGTCCTAAAAGGCTACGGAGTTCTAGTTTGAAACATGCTGCAGTAGTTATGTGCATGTGCTTTGTAGACTTCAACTTCAGGGAGCATAATTGACTCATAAGGGTCCCAGCAGTGCATGCTGAAATCCACTAATGTGTTTGAATATGCTTTCCCTGGGCTACTCCCAGCCAGTGATGGAGCACAGCATGGTTCCAAAGCAAAGCAGGGTTGTCCCTGGGACACAGAGCCTGCTGGCAGACTTTCCTTGGACTGTAGGAAAGTGTGGGCTGCTTCCATCCATTCTTCCTTCCCTTCCTTTCTTCCTCACTTTGAGACAGACTTCCATCCTGGTGTGACGGTTCTCACAGTCTTACTGTGTCAAATAAGAAATAAATTCAGATTTAGGTAAGGAGGGACTTTATTCAAAAAGACTATTGCAGTGAGGAGAATCTCTTGGCCTTTTGGGAAAGATCAAGTGCAATGAGGGGAGAAGACTATTGGATTAAAGAGAGCTCTCTGACCATGAGGATTGCAAGGTCAGGCATAAAAAGGCTTTTGTTTTATGGGGAGGAGTAAATAAAGCTAGAAAAACCAAGGTGCAGGCAAATGGGATGAATGAGTGGCATGATCTGACAATTAATCAGGGAATGTTTTCCTCTGAGGGTAGCTGATGGGGGGGTACTTTTAAGAAGGGATTGTTCTGTGCTCTAATTCTCAAGGGTGGGCCAAAGTTCAGGGGCCTCGGGTGGGTGGTGAAGCCTGACTCACATTTGGTGAAGTTAAATTAAGGGCATTTTACCCAGTTGGAGACTGGTGATATTAATTTATGAAACAAAATTGTGAATATGTAGTCTGTGTCTGGCTTTGTCATAAACAAGGGTTTCATCCACCAGTTTTGTCTGAGTCAAGGTAGAAGGATTTCTTTATAGTAAACCATTTCTTGGAACACAAAATTGAGGTGGGTTTCTTGACCATCATGTTTTCCAGAAGCAACTAGCTCAGATAAAGTTTGACATTATCATATCATTTGGCTTCTCCATTTTGGCTGATAGGCTTTCACTGAGTAAAAACTTTTATACACTGAATCCTTTCTCACTATCTGCTGCTCAGAGGATCTGAACTAACACACATTTCTTATATGACTTTTTTTTTTGCCTTCTCCATTAGAATAATGCTCTCTGTGCCGGTGGTTCTCAAATTTTAATATACATAGAAATGATATGTAGAGCCTTGCTACACACAGACCCCTAGGGACCAGTTTCAAGATTTTATAGATCTGGGTTGGAGACACGAGTTAAGCATTCAAGTCAGTTGTGAGAGGTTTTCAAACCACACATTAAATAACACTGCTGAAATTGGTCTCTGCAACATAGGAAGGTTTATATAATTATATATGAATATATATATAAGTTGATAAAGCTTTACAGTAATTTTCATCTCTCTTAGGAATGTCTATTTGGTACAAAACTTCTCTGATTTTCCTTGACTGCATCAATTTTGGCCTTGCTGCTACGAGTGTTATATGTTGGAGCCCAGGCTCTGGACTTTGAGTGTTGAGATTTGAATTCTACTCCATCCTTCCTAATTTTGTAACCTTGGACACATTGTTTAACTTCTCTGTAAAATATCTATGTCAGAGAATTTTTATGAAGATTAAATTAGTGTATGTAAAGTACTTACTATTCTGTCTAGCACTATCATGAGGTTTCAATAAAAGTTCATTGTATCTGCTACAATTATTAACCACAAATTTCACTAGTTAGCATTTATTGAATACTCTATGGGTCAGGCACTATGCCAACTAATATGCATGAATTGACTCACTGTAGGACAGAATTTTGGTCCTATAACAAAGAGGCTCTTCAACCAAAACTGTTGGTTTTTCCTTACTCCTACTGGTACTTGTTACCATGCTTTGAATTCATTTGTATACAGATCTATTTCTTCTATCAGTAATGAGGTAGAGAGGGCAGGAAGTAGGTACAACATTTTGTTATATTCACAGTTTCAGTCAACCCCAAATTCTATTTCTCATATTGATTAAAAAAATAAAAAAAAGAAAATAACAGTTCATTAAGAACGTGAAAACCTTAGAGAAGTGTTTTACAAGAAGATGCCTTTTATTCATCCTCCTTCTTCATTCTCTCTTCAGTTCTCAGATGCTTATCATTGTACTCTTTGGAGCTCATAGCCCTTCCTTAGCCTTAAACTTACCCAAAGCTTATTTCTAAGAGCTAATTTTAATGGCTATTTTACTAAACAATGCAATGTTCATTCACTTCTCTCTGTTTTTTTATTTGAGAGAGAGACAGAGACAGAGACAGAGAGAGAATATTAAGCAGGCTCCACATTCAGCACAGAGCCTTACCTGGGGCTCCATCCCATGACCCTGGGATCATGACCTGAGCTGAAATCAAGAGTTAGACCCTCAACTGACTGAGCCACCCAGGCACCCTCTCAATTTTTGATCATAGACATTTTATCTTAGACATCAAAGAGCTGAGAACTTAATTTGTCTTTTTTTCCCCCAGAAATTAAGAGTGTTTTAGTTCATGTGTCAGCTTGCAGCAACAGATAAAACTAAAAATATAGCAGCATATCTCTCTTTTTTATTGTTGTAGAAATGTTATGGCAAATATAGGCTATGATTCAACATGTACATTATGAGAGTCCAGAGGAGAAATGTGGCCCAGCAAAACTAGGAGAGGTAAAAGGGGAGATGAGGAAGCTAAGACCACTGCTTTGTCCGAAGGACATATTTGTTTTTAATTCATGGATTTTGTAATTAGTAATGTTTTATTTATGTACTTTCCTGCTAGGAAACTTAAAACCAAATTTTTAACCCTCATCTTTTTACAAATATGATTTGTTTCCTTTGTTTCCAGACCTTCTACTTGAGGAGGCTCTCACTTAACTTTAACGGTGTTCTTGTGTGTTTCATACAGGGAATGTCCTTTCTAGTCTGGGTCTATTAATACTACAGAAATAGTGTAGCATCTAACTGGCTTTGAGGTTACTGTGTTCCAATTCAGGGGAGAATTTCAACAGTGAAGTTTTTCAAACCTATGTTAATCATAACGTGAGTATCACAGGTTACTTTCTGAACCTCTGAGAATATTTTGATAAAGTAAATGAAGAATCACACTATACAATTCTACGTTCTAGAAATTTACATTATGATTAGTTTAGCTCATGATGGTGAGGAATTTAGTAGTTATATACCAAATTTGATGAATTTGCTGAGTAGAACCATTTCTCTTTCTGGGTTAGGTAAATCCGTTAGACGCTAATTCAAGAAATCCCAGTATTCAGATTAAGATCTAAATCTCAGGAGCATGATAAAATGGGCACACATTAATCATAAATTTGGGAAGGTATTAAGCTAAGAGTCAAAGACATTAAGTCTAGAAGGGGCAGCTACTCCACACACACACACACACACACACACACACACACACACAAATCAAATAAGGAAAGTAAGAATCACAATTTATGAGTAAAGGTAGTTATGCTATGTAGTACTTCCCATCAATGCTAGAATGATAAAATAATGACTGGCTTCTCAAAACTTTTGCCCTTCCAGGCTGTGGCCTAGGATACTTAAGGAAAATGTACAATGCCTAAATCAAACAAAATTAAGTACAAATAATAAAAGAAATAGTCATGTATATATTTACATACATGTATAAAACCATTAACCGGGATCCTCTCTAAAATTTTGGAGAAATTAACTAATGATCTATTTGTCATTGCTCCTCCTATCAAAATTCACCTCTGAAATAATTGTATACATTAAATAATACCCAATATCAAATCCATCCACTTGAAAATCAGAAAGAATGAAGATAGGGCCAGTCTGTCTTTTCTTGATTTCCTCTGACAACCTAGAGTTTACCAGAAGTGCCAACTCACACCAGCCACCAAGTTTTAAAATTTGACCATAAAAATAGTTCAAAATAGGGGCACCTGGGTGGCTCAGTCAGTTAAGTGTCTGACTTCAGCTCAGGTCATGATCTCACGGTTTGTGGGTTCGAGCCCCATGTCAGGCTCTGTGCTGAACACTTGCTTGTAGCCTGGAGCCTGCTTCAGATTCTGTGTCTCCTTCTCTCTCTGCCCCTCCCCCACTCATGCTCTGTCTCTCAAAAGTAAATAAATATAAAAAAAATTTTTTTTAAATAGTTCAAAATAAATTCCTGGATAGGTCTTTTGTTTTAGATTGGTCATATCTGAGGTTCTTACCTATTCTTGGCAGTATTCATCTAAATAAAAGGGAGTGGGGATGTAGGACTTCCTGACTTACACAACTTCTTCTCAAATGTTTGGCCCATCCTAGGAATGCCACAAGCCACCCAACAACCCCATACCTCTTGACATGAAATTAAAGAAAATAGAGTAGATGATAGCTCCTCCTGGATGGAATTGAGGAATCGGCTTCCTGCATTAGTTTCAGGAATGAGACATGTCTCACATCCCCATTGAAACTCCTGGAAACAGACTTGTTATTGTTATTGGTGTTTTTGGATAGTGTCATCTGACATTTGTGAAAATCTTAGATATTCCAGTTTTATATTTTACTTATTTCCCCAGCATTATCTTGATATCCTTTCATCTTATCAAAACTGAAAAAAAGTAACTAATGGTTGAATCTCAAGTGGGAATCTTGCCTTTTGTCCTGTATTGATCTTTGAAATCCACACTTATCATAGAAGGAGCCATTGGCTGCCTAACATTCCATCTTGAGTAGCATTGCTCTGAGAGTCTTTCCTGACATCAGGCTATCACCATTATCCCAGTATGAGAGCATTTCCCTATTTCATAAAACTCCTGGGTAGGAATGTTGCTTTATTTTTTTTTCCTTTGAAATCTTGACTTCTTGGAGTAATGCATGCACAGATCTCCATACGATGTTAGGGAATGTTATCTGATAATCTTATGTTAACCACAGTTTTAATTTTGTGAAAAGGATAATGAGTAATTCCCACTCCTAGGAATTCCTCCTTTATTAGAATCATCTTCCTTGTCATATAAATTTATCTCAGGGATTACCATACAACCTGGAGTGATTATATTGTGTCAACTTTGTCTCTCCTGACATTCTTAACCATTATAGGAGTGCCCCATGACTACGCTTTATCATCTAAGTTTCATTAGAGAAATGGGTAATATTTTACCCTGAGGATGACTTCCTGATGTAAGCTATCTCTTGGGAAATGCTTGCACATTACGAGAGTGACCATCAGCAGTACAACCCCTAAAGGTCATTCTACATTAATCTCATTGCAGGAAGAATTGTGAGAGGACGTAACAGGTTTTTATGCCTGATTTCCTAATTTGTAAAATTATAAAAAGAGGTTTGTAAATACAGTGATCATAGCTGCATGCTGAATTAGTGTTCGCAAGGATGAAATACCTGGAAGTCAGGTTGAGGGACGAGTAAAAACACATACTCCATGCGAAAACTAGCCCATAGCTCTTCTCTCTTATTAATCTTGATTTTCATCTTAGGGACATTATTTCTTCCCCTGTGTTATGGTTTTGACCATGTCCATTCCCCTCAGAGGTCTCAATAATTTGAATTCACAGGGAGCTCAGCTGATGTCTCTATTTATTAATTCCCACCCATGGCCTGGACTCCATGCCTACTTTTGACTATCCCTTCCTTTGCATGCTTCTAGTGCTCCATCTCCAACATTTTTGTCAGCTCAGCCAAAATAAGATTTCTATTTTATAGGACACTCTTGTTCTTTGGATTTGTATTATCATCTTTTTCAAAAGAATATCAGGACCACCTAGGACACTAGAGCGCATTCTCCATAGTACTGAAGAAGGAACCTGAAGACAAAACCAATTATATTTAGGAGTTTTCAACTTTTCCACTTTTATCAATTCATGTCATGTAAAAGTGAATAAATGGCACTTTAGTTATGCTTTCAGATGTTACTAAATTGGGAATGTTGCAAACTATAGGAAAGAGAGAGGAATGGCACCACAGGGGCAGACGGCGTTCAGCTCTGTGGGTGTATAAAACCAAGAGAACAAAATCACCCCAGAAAAAGTTCTAAGTAATTCAAAACTGTGCTGTACTTATGTGCATATGTATATATGTGTTTCTCTGTGCATCTGTTTTATTACATTATTTAAGTTTCAATGTATAAAACTTCATGGGGGGAAAAGAAAGCCAGGTCTGGCCATCATGATCTAGGATACCTAGTGCTTCCTCTCTTCATTGGTTTGACCTTGGATTGGCTTGTATCAAATAAGAAGTTCTCTTTTCTTATTTATAAAATGAAGGCACTAGATAAAATTTATGAGCCCTCCAGTCTTTAAAAGTAAATGAATAAATATTTGAGACATGGTTTTTATGGCAAGCACAGTATGGGACATGTATCCATTTGAAGATACCTAGAAAATTAACTAAATTTTCTCTGCTGATGCTCTTACTTTTCGAGTAAATGTCCCTTATGACTTAACTGCATTGTCCCACTTTTCATCAGAAATTAACTTTGTTCAGACTCAAGCTATAGTGATGACTTCAGCTAAAAGGCTCATATATATTTTGGCCTCATGATACCTATGAGGATGGAGGGCATTCTCAGGCATTATTTGAAAAAAAAAATGAGCACCAAAACTAATATCCACAAGTTGACCTAAGGATAATATGCCTAATTGTACAAAATTTAGCTGAACCCTGGGGAAATTTAATCATTATAAACGTAGGAAATAGGAAGTACCAAGAGACCAATTACTTGAAACTGATGAAAGCCAAGTATTTAGAAATAAGCAGAGTTTCTAGGACAGTAAGTTCCCTGATAGAATGATTCACCTACCCCAGGAGGGTGCTACTCACAATATAGTCTGCCTTTCATCTCCCTCTGAATTATTGCCTGATAAGGTTAGGCCAGATTATGTTAGGAGTCTAATCCCAAACCTATAGTTACAAACAATAACATCGTAGACAGGCTCTCCTTCCCATCATCTCCTTTACCCCAATTTCAGCTTCCTTATCTAAACAGAGGCAAGTTAGTCTAGAGTAGTAGTGAACTGTAGTCTCAATGGGCCCATGCTGTTATAGGAAGGGACTTTAAATTCTGACATTAACAAATATGCTAACAAAGATGCTTGAGGTTTTGCCTTTAATAGATATAGGGCTGTCAAGAGGGGGAATGAGTTCAAGGTTTAAGAGTGATAGAGGAGGAAAGAGTACTCAATTGGGAAAGAATACTTGAATTTTCATGCTTATTTAGTAATTTACCACTTATTAGCACTATGAAGTATTTGAACCAATGTTTTCTCAACTGCTATATAAGAATTTTACTATTAGAGGTGCTTTGGGGGCTTACTTGGTTGAATGTCTGACTCTTGATCTCAGCTTAGTTCTTGATATCAGGGTCATGGGTTCAAGCCCCATGTTGGGCTTTGTGCTGAGCATAAGCTTACTTTAAAAAAAGAAGAATTTTGCTATTAATTTTGTAATAAAGATGGGATTGAAAAAAGCCATCAGACATCCAAGTGTTATATTGTAGGCAGTTTGAAAATAAGCTAGCAGTATCTAACAGTACAGAAGTAAAGGAAGAACGTACATAAGGAAAGGCCATTAGAGTGGGTGCTTAGAAGATCATTGGTGACTTTCAAGTGTATGTGTCTGTGTGTGTGTGTTTAATGACTCAGAATCTCAGCTGACTTTAATGCAACATTATATATGATGGCATCACCTTTTACTAAAATTTAATGGACTATTTTTGAGCAATTTAAGTTTACAGAAAAATTGAGCATTAAGTATGGATATTTTTAATATACTTCTCCAGCCTCCCTCCTCCCCAATTTATCCTATTCCTGACATCTTCCATTGTGCAGTCTTAAGTGGGGAACATAATTCAGATCTCAAGAAAGTGAGCAGTGAGAGCGGGTACAAAGAGACGTAACGGAGGAGAATAGACTGCTCTTTAAGACTATTGATAGTTATCAGAAGAACAGAGAGGAAATAGTCAAAAAAAATAATAAGCTCCAAAGATTTTCTGTTAGTAGTAGCAATTGTTTTGACTTTTTCTTCCTTTTTTATTCTGGTTGTGGGGTAGGAGATTTGTAAATCTGTTTGAAATCTGAAGAGAAATAACCCAGGAATGGAGCCAGGGCAAAGAAATAAGAGAAAACAAGAAAATGAGAAAGAACACTGGAGAGGTGAGAGGAGTTGATACTGGAAGCTTTGGAAAGAATTCTTCTCAAAGCTGAACAATATACTTGGAACACATCCACTGTCACTTTCACTTAGAGTAAAAGCGAAAAAAAAGAAGAGTTGGGGAGTGAAGGAGAGTTGAACGTGCTTAACTCTGTTAATCTTGAATTTTCAGCATCGCATGCTTGAGGAGGTGAAGCTGAAGAAGGGGGTGTTACATGGGAAGTGTTTGGCTGAGGGGAGGAAGCACAAAGGGGATATGCAGGTGGACTGTTGTATTCAAAGGTAAGGGGATGAGAAGTTCTGAGATTCCAGAAAATGAAAGCTTTCCACCAGAGCTATGTGTGTAGATGGGGTTCTGTCTACCAAAGGTACAAAGGTCTTTTGGAAAGAAATAGTTTGGGTTTTGGCCTTTGTCTTAGTAAGTGGTCTATGGGAAAGCTTACTCCAAAGGAGCTACCAATTTCCTCTAGTTCAGGGGCTGACAAATGGTTGTTGCTGCCTATTTGGGGCTGAAGAACCTCAGCATCCATCATTCAGGGCTGGCAGGGATCTTTAGGATTGAGGGTTTTGCAGGTTTCCACCTGCTTTAAGTAGTTGGTATTTTGTATTTTTCACAGGCTGAGAGGATGAGGAACAGAACCAGCTAGAAGCAGGGTTCTCTTTGTATACTTTTTGCCTTTCTCCCCTAAGTGGGCTCTTGTTGTTAACTCTTTGTGGGTTGACTCCATCATCTTAGGAATTATTAGTTCTTTTAATCCCTTCATATTCTAGCACCTGAGTAGCCCATTTTGAGGTTGGTCTAGTTTCCAAAGATTTGGGGGCACATCAGACCCTTCTGTTCCCATTTTCTTACCATACTTTTGAACATTGCTATAGAATTCCACCCCACCCCCACATTTGTCTGTGACTGATAGAGATAGGAGTGAAAAAAAATGTGTGTTTATTGGTTTATCAGTCTGTGACATTTTTCAAAGCAGATGTGAAATAGGAGGATGTGATGATGATTATGATGATAACAGATAATTCTTAGTGGCTTCATATGATGTGTGAGGCATATCCTTATTTAATATCCACAACAAACGGCACACTTTAAATACTATTCTTGTAATACTATTCTTATTTCCATTTTTACAGATTAGTGAACTAATTTGGTTCAAAGAAAGTAGCCAGATTTTCCAAGATCACACTTTCTTTTTTTTAATTTTTTTTTTAACATTTATTTATTTTTTTGAGAGAGAGAGAGCGACAGAGTGTGAGCAGGGGAGGGGCAGAAGACAGGGAGACACAGAATCTGAAGCAGGCACAGGCTCTGAGCTGTCAGCACAGAGCCGGACGCTGGGCTTGAACTCATGAACTGTGAGTATGACCTGAGCTGGAGTTGAATGCTTAACCAACTGAGCCACCCAGGTGTCCCCAAGATCACACTTGCTTATTTGCAAGTGGTGATGCCCATCTCAAACAAGCCTAAGCAATGGGAGTGTATTGGCTCACATTACTGGAATATCTATTGGTGGTCCTATCTACAGCCCAAGAGGGACTCAGATGCTTAAATAGTGTTTTCAGAATTTCTCTGTCTTGATCTGATTTCCTCTGCGTTGGCTTATTTTAACATAGACTCCCCCAGTATGTTGTCAGTTAAGGCCAGTTTAGCTCTAAGTTTGTATTTCAGTGTTTCAGCATGAGAAAAGAAGTGGTGCCTCAGTCTCTACAGCTTCAGTAATGGCCTTAGGAAAAGCTCTGATTGGCCAGGCTTAGATCATGTGCCCATCCATGATCCAATCAGTGTGGCACAAGTAGGGTAGGACATTGATTTAGTCCTTCCTAAAGGACTATACACACAACTCTGAAGTACAAGGCTGGGAAAGAGTTACCTTCACCTGAACTACATGAACTACATGGAATATATTGCCTATCAAAAAAGGACTGTTCACAGAGGAAGGGATAGAGAGAGGGAGTGCATGTAGGCAGTCAAAATTCTATATATTTATTTAAATAAGATGGATTTGGATATAGTTAATCTGTCCACACATCCAGCACTATCCTGATCAGTCCTTGGCTAGTTGATTTGTGAACTGATCTAGTACTCATCATAACCCCTGGAGGAAAATATTATTAGTCCCATGGTGTATGTAGGTAAGGAGCTGCAGTATAGCAACATAAAGTGACTTGCCTGATTCTATAGAATTTCAACGTGACCAAGCCAGGAACTAAACTTAAGACTATTTGACTTTGCTTTTGGATTCCTGTAACCCAGCTATGGACATCATAACTAGCATCATCTGAATGGTTTTGAATGTCAGCAGCAGACCGGGAATGTGGTCTATATTGATTTTACTATTTAACAAACAACCACTATATCTCAGTGGCCTTCAACGTAAATATTTATTTTTATCATTCATGGTCTGCTGGTCAGCTGAGGCAGCTCTGGTGGAACTCAGGCTGTGGGGTGGAGTTCAAGTCTGCTCCATCTGTTGCATTCTTGAGCCCTAACTAAGTAGCAGAAGCTATCCAGAGGAAGCTTTTTTTCACGGTGGATCCTTGAAATGTGAGAGAGCATCGCCCATCCCTTGCAAGCACATTTAAAGTCTCTGCTTGCATCCTATCTACTAACATTCCATTGGATAAAGGAAGATATTTGGTCCAGCTCAGCATCGATGAGCTGGAGACGTATGCTCTATCCACAGTGGGAGCAGGAGAATGAATAGTCTCTGAATAATCTCAACTCTCATAAGGTAGTTTGAAGGAGTTAGAGTGAGGATCCTCATTTTAGACTTGTGCTATTTCTTGTTTTTCAAAATGCAACTTATTTGAAAAGTATTGTTCACTGGTAAGCCTAGAAACATGGTGGTCACAAGTTAAATTTAGAAGGTGTTGGTAGTGGAATTGGTATATAATGGTAAACCTATGAGATAGTATTATTTCTACCTGTTTTTGAAATATGGCTGAAACATCTTTTCATAGTACTGTCTAGCATGGATATGATAATCACAGTACGATTTTATGTATTTCAGAGGGCAGTATATTAAGCCTTGGGGCAATATTGAAGAGATGTAACTCTGGAGTGCAAAATGACTGTGACCATAGACAGTTGGGAAGCTATATGCAACTGTTTGTTGAGTAGCTATCAAAGTCTTTTTTAAACAATGTTCAGGCAACGTCATAGTATATTCTACTGGTTGTATTCATACTAGTTTAATAAATAGTAAGTTTATTAAATAAATTAGTCATACTAAGTAGACTGATAGCATAGATTCATTCCATTCCAAGGTGTTCTCTACTCAGGAAGGACAATAACTTGATTTTTCTACTAGCAATATTTTCTTAGTCTACCCCAAAGCCATAGAAAGCCAGTAGAGATAGTTTTGACATTGTCTGTGCTCTAGAAAAGGTAATACTGTTTCTATAATTGAAACTTCAGACATTATTATTAAGGGGGAAAATGTCAGAATTTCAGGTAGAATTGAAATTGGTGAACCAGTTTTATTATCAAGGAGGAGAGATATTAAATATTTTCATTGTTCAATAGGAACTAAACATTTCAGTGTACCTACTATGGTTATAGGTACTGTGGGGGAGAAAAAATAGACTAAATAGAAGGTATGATTTCTAACCACAGGGACATTAAGAATCAGAAATCCTTGATTTTACCATTAACAAGCTTTTGGATTTTGAACTTTCTAGGATTTTATCTCCTTATCTTGAAAATAAGATGGCTTATTTATATGTATTCTGGTGACAGCTTGAATTTGCTATCTAATTGGAAAGGCACAAAACATATGAACATCTCATATGTTTAATAGTTATGTGTTGAATGCCTACTACTTTGTGGTAGGTTTTGCTTTTAGTGATGGGAATGTAGTCATAGTGGAGGGGAAAAAATCTGACTCTAGAAAGCCTACATTCTGGTGGGAAACAAATAATTATATGAATTAGTTTTAGGTATTAATAAATGCTGTGAAAAATTAAAACAGGTTAAAGAGAGAAAAAGAGTGATGGCAGGAGAGTTTGTTTTAGATAATTAGGAAAGTTCTGTCTGAGGAGATAGCCCCGGAGACTTGAATTAAATTATTGGATTCGTAATTATTTGAGGAAAAAATGACCTCTCTACCAAATGCAATGAGCCTGAGGTCAGAAGGTGTTCTGGTATGTTTAAGGAATAGCAAAAACCATAGCTTAATTATACAGCAAAATCTTCAGATGACAAAACAGGAGTATACACTATATTCTGTGGCATGACATAAAGGTGTGTTGGACTCATCAAAAGAGGAGCTTAGCTGAATAATTTCTGTGATCAGTTACTTTGCTTTATTTCTCTTGTTTTGTTGGTCACCAAGTTCTGAATTTTTATCTTCTTACCTTCTTTTATCTGCTCCTCATTTTTATTCTAGTACCCTGACTCAGACTCAGGTGGACAGTTGCAAAGACCATTGACTTTGAGGCATGTTCTAGTAAAAAGTCAACCTGATCACATAATTCACTAATAAAAAATATATGTTTTTATATACCTTTCTATCAACTTCATAAACTTAGTAAATTCAAACTATTTAGCATAAGATGACTTTTATGATCTCTTCCTTCTAACTTCTTTAGCCTCTTCAATTTCCAGACTTCTTTTTTACCCTAATTCTACAGACACACTAAACTACTTGCTATTTTCCAGAAAGTTGTTCTGTGCCATATCTTCATTTATTACCTTTACGCTTTTGTCTAACTTCCTTCATGTGTTGTAAGAACCAGTTAGGGTGTATCTGTGCTAGGAATTTCCCCTTAACCTAAAGTCTGTTTCTATAGCACTAGAATGCTATAGTAGAATTGTATTCTTCATTACCTCTTTTCCCCATGAGAATAGGAGTTCTCCGAGGATATGGACAAAGTTATTAATCTCTGTATTTCTGGCATCTAATTCAATGTCTAACTCCAAGTTCAATAAATGTTTCTAAAAATAATGTATGTGGGACATAACATATGGATTATTTAAGATCTAGGCTGCATCTTTTAACCAATTATTATACCCCATTTGTTTTTCTTTCCCTCTGCCTTACATATCTAAGTTTGTGTTTATACATTAATCCAAATCACCATTCCAAAAACTGGTATTTTATGCTAAAGAGAGAGAATAACATACCATATGAAAGACTGGTCTTTGCTAAATAAGGACTGATAACAAATTATTTTTATTTAAACTCTACTCATGGATGTCCCATTGGCCATTATTATTGCATTAGCCGTTCTTTTAGTTATTCCCACTTCATTTGCTTCCAAGAACATGAACCCCCTGCTTTAGTGTTTTCATCTGCAGTCAGGGTCTGATGCAATGCATCAGGATTATTTTTTCCCCTAAATTAAGCAGCCCTTAGATTAAGTTAGATTAAGAAACGTCTTATTTACTAGTAATCTTTTTAGATTGGTTCCCTCTGTCTTTTGATCAGTGAATAGTGTTTTATTCCTTTCCAAGAAGTGAGAAAGAAGGGAATTAAGAGACAGACTGTAGGTCTTTTCTACTGTTTTTCACAACCAGTGAGGTGGGTGGCATTATGGCCATTTTTTGAGCTGATAAACATGAGATTTGAAGAAGTTAAGTGATTCCTCTAGACATAAAATTGGCAGAAGAGGTAGAATTCAACCTAAAACAAATCTCTTTTTACTCTGCCATGTCCCCTTATTAAGGGATGATCTAAGTAAAAGATCTATATGTTCCTTTTTTTAAACTTTTTAAAAAATGTTTATTTATTTTTGAAAGGGAGAAAGAGACAGAGTGCGAGTGCATGAGGGGCAGAGAGAGAGGGAGACACAGAATAAGAGGCAGTCTCCAGGCTCTGAGCTGTCATCACAGAGCCCAACTTGGGGCTCGAACTCAGGAACCATGAGATCATGACCTGAGCCGAAGTCGAACGGTTAACCAACTGAGCCACCTAGGTGCCCCAAGATCTATACGTTCTGATGTACATATAGTACCACATAAAAATGAACACACATACAGCAATTAACTACACCTCCTAAATGGCAGAAATAGCTTATTGGAAAAGTTTGGGAGACAATTAAGTAGATTTTCTAGTATACGAGTATAGGCAAAGGTTCTGAGAACTCCTTCATTAGACATCCTTGATTCTTCTGACCCAAGTATAAATTCATAGTTGTAACAGAAAGCATATTTAGAAGCATGATGTATGTAGCATCTACAGCTGGAAGGATGAAATTGATGACATTTTGAAGTGAACTTTCCTAATTCATTACTCATAATAAGAAATGCACATGAGAGTCCTTGTCCCTGGCTGATTCACAGTGGTCAGTGGCATCATTGTTGTCAAGATTTCATTCTTGAATATGAAGTTGTTAATGAATATTCTAATATCTATCAATTACTGAGTCTTACAATGTTCCAAGTAGTGTGTTAGGGTCTTTATTTCTGGTTATTATTAGTATAGTCCTTAAGATAGGTGCCATTTTCTAACAAAATAACTGAAGGTTAAAAAAGTTAAATAACTAGTCCAAGGTTGTACTTACTGGAAAATGGCTACCAGAAGATTCTAATCCAGTTCACCTGACTAGGAAGGCTGTGCTTTAACTTTCGATTCTGTTATAGTTCTTGAGAATGCGTTGGACTGGAGTCAGGACAAGTAGCTTGTGTCCCAGGTTTGGTACTGACAAGCTGTGTTGAGTTCAGGCAAATCAGTTTCCTTCTCTGAGTTTGTTTTCTCATTTGTTGAAGGGAATGGATAATGCAAACAGTGATTTCTGATGTATCTTGCAACTGAGCGATAAAATGATAGAAATGCCAAAAAGGGAAACTGATTAACCCACAACAGGATATAGTAATTTTCTAAGATCATCCTGATATAAATTGTCAGTACCTGATGCACAACAGTACTTTTAAAATTAAATTTTATTTGTATTTAATATTTAGACTCTGCTCCTTATTGTCATTTCTCATAGAATTCCAGCAGAGTGCTGATCATATTATATTAACCTCAAAGTAGGGTACACAACATAGAGTGTGGAATTGTATTTATTGGAAGCCACAGGACAGGATGTTTACAATGAGAACTGCTCTTGTGAAGCAGACTTTCTATTCTACATTTTGCCAACAAAGAGACTACATTTTCAAAAGCTCAAAAGATGACATACGACGTCTATAAAAGGATTATGCGACTACTTACACTGATTCTCCAAGTTCTGGACTTGCTATGTTCTGGGAGTATGTTTATTTCTCTGGAGCTTCAGATTCAGCAGCACCTTCTTCTGTGACTCAGGAAAAAGATTAGCATCTTGTCACGTTTTGTAAATCTAAGGAGAAGAAGTTTGGCAATGATCATAAGGCTTGGGTGTGCTAAGTTAAGATGATTTTTTTAAATGTCAGAATCTCTAGATATAGTTCCAGTTTCTTGAACCTTATTTTTTTTCAGCTCTGCAAAATTACATTCATGCTGCACTGCATTTGTCACCTATGTAATTATTCTGTGTTTCCAACTTGAATCAAAATTAATGAAAATGTGAAAAGGAGTTTCAGAGGGTGTGGGTACAGATAAGGGTTTCTTTAGGAACAGAGTTCACCTGGTTACATATTTAGATGAACGAATATCCTCAGCATCTCATCCTTCTTTTCTTCCTCTTCCTCTCCATCATCTTAACAACAATGTGAAAAAGGATTGCTTGTGTAATCATTGACTTGTCCTAGTCTTCATTGAGTCCTTCTGTAGGTATTATTTCACTAATTCTTCACCGAACACAGACAGGTTAATATGATTTTCTCCATTTCCCTGATGAGGAACCTGATTCTGAGAGAGATTAAGGAATTACCTAAGAACAGATGGCTAGCTAGGCAGTAAAAAGCAGACTGTTACTTTTGACTTACAAATTTATAATCTTCCTCTGACGCTATATTTTCTGGAAACTGAAACTTTTTGCATCAACATAATAATTGTGCTCTCTTAGGAAAGTCTTTTTTTCATAGACACCCCCCAGATTGTATGTCTATCATATATTTTAAACATTTTTTATTGAAGTTATAGCTGTCAACCTACCTACCTATCATGCATCATCTGTCCTAATGCACACCAAATACATTATATCAATAGCTCAGTAAAATACACTCAAAACATGCATGTAACTAATATTCATGCCAATATGTGGAAACTGACCTGCATCCCTCGCAGTCATCACTCTCCCCAGAGGTAACCATGATTTTTACTTCTATCATCAAAGTTTAGTTTTACCTGTTTTTAAACTTGAAATTCATGGAAACATGTATCCTTATGTACATGATTTCCTCATTTATGTCCTTAGCTAACTTCTCCATTTCCTTCTGGTATCACATTATACTTGTCTGGAAAAATCTCTTCTCTCTATTTTGTAGCACAGGTGTGTTGGGGGTCACTAAGACCATGCACAATTTCAATGATGTGCTAGAAAAACTTGCAGAACCCAGAAAAACTGTTGGAAAATACTTATGATTACTGTTTGTTACACTGAAGGGATATAAATAAAAATCAACAAAGGCGAAAGACACCTAGAACAAAGTCTAAGAGAGACTAGGTGCAGGGTTCCAGTTGTCCCCACCCAGTGGAGTTATATTGACAGTAATTAATTCTCCCAGCAATGATGTCAGATAATATCTACAGAATATTGGCAATCAAGGAAGCTCACCCAATCCTTAGCAGTCTAGGAGTTTTATTGGGGATGAGTCACTAGGCATGGAGCAGTCATGGGACTGGCCTCTGATACTCAATCTCCAGCCCTGTCAGAGGTCAGACTAATACAGTGTGGCCCGAACCCCCCACCATAAATCACATTGTTACAATAAACCCTCTGGCATGGCTCAAGACCCTGGGTATACAGAGACACTCTAGTCAGATACAGTATTGTAAGGACTTAGATGTTGTCTTCTGGAAGACAGTCCTTTTCTTGAGATATGAGATATGAAGGATCTGAACACCCAAGCCCATTGAATTAACTGTTTTTGCACAGCGAACACCCACCCCAGATCTGCTGAATTAACCCTTTGCTGCATATCAGGTCTTCTAACAATGAATTTTCTCAGTTTCTGTTTACCTGAAAAGTCCTACTTTGCTTTTTTTTTTTAAATATCTTTTCAACTGGATACAAAATTCTGGGCTGACAATGTTTTTCTTTCTGTACTCCAAACACATCACTCCTTTGTCTTGCATAGTTTCTAATGAGAAATCTACTAAATTTTTTATCATTCTCCTTCTGTAGTTAATATTTATTTTTTCTCTGGGTGTTTTCAAGTTTAAAAGAAATCTTACAGCATGACAGTGATGTGTGTGTGTGTATGCATTTGCATGTGCACATGCGCACACATATATGCATGCACACTACTTCTGCTTGGAGTTTTCTGATATTTTGAAGTAATCTTTCCATCCCAACCTCCACATTTGATTGCTCTTAAGATTTTCTCTTAAGATATGTCTAGATGTCTTTTGATATGTATTTATACTGGTTTTGGTACACAATATGTCTTACATCTTTGGTTTTATCACTATACAGGCATAGTTCAAAGATATTGAGGGTTTGGTTCCAGACCACCTGCAATAAAGCAAACACTTTAATAATGTGAGCCACATACATTTTTTGTTTCCCCATGCATATAAAAATTATGTTTATACTACACTGTAATCTGTTAAGTGTGCAATACCATTATGTCTACAAACTGTAAATACTTTATTTAAAAAATACCTTTTTGCTAAAAAATGCTGGCCATAATAATGAAAAAGTTTAAAATATTGTAAAAGTTGCCAAAATAGGACACAGAGACACAAAGTGAACAAATGCTATTGGAAAAATGGCACCACTAGACTTGACTGATGCAAGATTGCCACAAACCTTTGGTTTGTAAACAAACAAACAAACAAAAAACTAAAAAACAAAAATCCTGGACTCCAAAACTCAGTATCTGTGAAGTTCAACGTGAAGTGCAATAAGACAAGATATGCCTGTATTTGGTAGCATTTTCATTAGGGTGTGCCTTGTTGTCTTCTTAGTATTTATCCAGATTGGGGTGTGTTGAGCTTTTTTAACAGGAGCTCTGTAAATTGTATCAAAGGTTATAAATCTTTGTACATTAGTATCAAATATTACTTGCCCTTGCCTATCTTTTCTCTCCTCTACTTCTTGGACTTTCATATTTCAGACTACTTTATCCTTTCCCACAGGTCATTGAGACTCCTAATTTTTTTCAGCTTTTTATCTCTTGTCCTTCATTTCAAATATAATTTCTGTTGCCTTGTTTTTAAGGTTCCTGATGTTTCTTCTACAGAGCCTACCCTACCATTAAGCTCATCTGATGAGTTTTCAGTTTACCTAAACAGACAGAAAACATGAAACGTATCATTTTTTTTTACTTTATATCTTTGCAGGTATTTAAGACGGCTGTTTTAAAGTCCTTGTCTGCTCCTTCCATCATTTCTGTCATTTTGGGGCCTGTTTCTGACAGACTGCTCTTTGTTTATTGTTCATATTTTTTTGATTCTTTGCACCTTATTTACTTTTTTAAAGTTTTAAAGCCTATTTAATTTTGAGAGAGATGGAGACAGCGCGACTGGAGGAGGGGCAGAGAGAGAGTGGGAGAGCCTGAATCCCAAGTAGCCTCTGTGCTCTCAGCCCAGAGCCCTATGCAGGGCTTGAACTCAACAAAACCGCGAGATGGCGACTTGAGCTGAAACAAAGAGTCGAAC
>CM053575.1:18894933-18921276 GCA_028646485.1 Cryptoprocta ferox
AGAGAGAGAGAGAGAGAGAGAGAATGACCAGGGGAGGGGCTGAGAGACAGAGAGAGAATATGAAGCAGGCTTCAAGTTTCAAGCTGTCAGCACAGAGCCCCATGTGGGGCTGAACTCACAAGAAGTGAGATCATGACCTGAGCTGAAGTTGGAAGCTTAATCAACTGAGCCACCTATGTGCCCTCAGCTCCTCCTCTTTCTTCTCATATACTTAGTGCTGACTTTGCCTAGATCCAGCCTGGGCTCTCTTCTAACTACACCTCTACCTTGTGAACAGATGAAGAGGTAATAACAGAGATTTCATAGCCAGGGAGTTCTGGATCTTGGTTTACTTAGCCAGGGAGTTCTGGATCTTCATCTACTTCTGCTACTTACTCCTATACAGCCTAATTCACCATTTGATCATTAGCAAATCAGAATTTAAAGATTTGTTGGAAATATTAAATGACAAAATATATATGTAGTAACACTGTGCTTACAAACACCAAGTGATTAACACATTTTAGTTCCCTCCTCTGTCCATACCTGCCTTGAAAAACTTCTGCAAATTCTACCAGTTAATGTGGAAGGTATTCAAAATCATAGTTGCTATCTTTTCTACTTGATTGTTTCAGGAGGAATAGGTTTCAATAAGTAATGTCAGTATTAACTGAAAATTTCATCTTCTTAAGACTGTGTTTCGAAAGAAGACTTATACATACATAAGAGAACATACAGAAAACAAAAGAATCTATTTCTAACTGTATTTACTCAGATCTTAATATAGTATAATTGCAATAGTATAATGAACTATTGAGATTTAGTGTTAAACTACCTTGGTTCGGTTATTGGCTCAACCATCCTACTTTTGTGACCCCAAGAAAGTCATTTACCTCCTCTTTAAATTTGCTTATCTGGGGGCACCTGGGTGGCTCAGCTGTTGAAGCATCCAACTTCGGTTCAGGTCATGATCTTGCGGTCCATGGGTTTGAGCCCTGTGTTGAGCTCTGTGCTGACAGCTCAGAGCCTGGAGCCTGCTTCGAATTCTCTCTCTCCCCTCACTCTCTCTCTGCTCCTACCCGACTCATGCTCTGTCTCTTTCCATCTCTCAAAAATGAATAAGCGTTAAAAGAAATTAAAATTAATTAATTAATTAATTAATTTCCTTATCTGTAAAGTGGGTGGAACAATGCTAATAATCTCACTGGAATGTTGAGAGGATTCAATTTGTTTATATAAGAAAAGTGCTTAAAGAATTAGTTGGAATGTAATAAGTATTCAATAAGTATTAGCTATCATCATCATCCATAGAAATTATATTGCTGGGAAGAGAGCTTTTGCATTGTTTACCAAGACATATCACTGCTCAATTAGGAGTTACCCTCATTCCTCACTGAAGACTGCTGTGTGTTCTAGTTTCCCACTTTACCATTTTCTCTCCTTCCACTCCAGGATAGCAAAGTATTTGCTTCTGGCCTCAAAGGGATGTCAGGAGAATTCATGAGGTAACATCCATAAGGCACTTTGAGCCCTTGGAAGCAAGGTGTTTGGTAAATAAAAGGTTATTACCATTGCTAGTGATATCTTATATTACTCTAGCCCGTCTCAGCCCAGAGGGATCCTGAAATGGTTTGCAAAACTTGAAGCACAAAGAAGAATCATTCAATAACAGCTGAGATGAAGTAGTCACTGCACATACAACCGTTGATTCTTCAGAGCCTCTAGTGATCTAAACCCAATGGTTTCAACAGGGGCATAAAAAGCACTGAAATTGATTCAAAGGGTGCTTTGAGCTATCAAGTATTTTAGGGGTCAGTTCATTGAGCAGAACAGGAGGCAGACACTGACTCAGACACTCAAAATTATGTGGAAAATCACAAGTCAATGAGAGAAACCAGCAGGTCAAATTCTAGACTAAACAAGGATGAGGTATAGCTCAATATGGAATTCCCTTAGGGTTTCCTGGTCATATATTGAAAGTCTACCCTCCATATAACAAGTTTTGCCTTTAAGACAATCCAAATTTAAAAAAAAAAAAAAAAAAAAGGCTGCAAATATGCAAACATGTCCCTAGTCCTTCAAAGCAAATCCCTCCACAGCACAGTGTTATTTCAAAAACCAATCTGAGGTACATCAGCCTTGAACCCAAGCTGCCCTATATGGACTGTTCACTTCATTCTGGTTGAACTCTTGACAGTCCACTAATTCTGCCTTATCTATTACAAAGAATCTCTTAACCAAACCTTGGCCATACTTCCCTCTTCATTTCAGCCTAAAGCCATGACTCTGGAATTTGACTCTCCATCATGTGACTCTTTGGGAATGCTCACTGATACTCATTTATGTATGAAGGTTCAGACGAGGCACTGCGGTGACCTGCAGTAAGGGCTTCTACTATCAACCATCATATAGAAATCATGTATATCCTATCAAGTGGGAGTAAGCCAAATATTACAGCCAATGCATCCTATCCTGTAGAGTCAAAAGGGTCATCTTAAGGAAAATAGTAAAGTTTTAACTTTAGGCTCCTGATTCCATCTGCCTCATTAAGCCTGCCTCCTCATACCTACACCACAAAGAAGTTTCAAATATACACTTGAAATGTTGAAGAAGCATAATGAATTAGTAGTATCTCCACCAGTTTTAAAAGCAAATCAACTAACATAGAGAAACAAAAGAGAGAAAAATTGTGTAATTTAAATGAAAAACAAAAGGTTAGCATCTAATTAGAGGTAAAACATGCCTGTAACAGGGAACATTATAAAAACCTAAGGGAAAAAATGGACAAAAGAGAGGTAGATTTGCAGAAGATGAAGTATAACAAAAACACAAGATCCTTCACATCTTTCATAAACAAACTCTATGTAAATCAAAACAGTGGGGTGTCATTTTTGAAAAGTATTAATGGAAATACAGAGCAAAAGGCATTCATATAAAGTTGGTAGGGACACAAACTAGTACAATGTTTTTCCAGGTAGTTTTCCAATATCAAACTTTACGTGAGTCTGTGCTTTCATACAGCCTCTTCAATTCTAGTAATCTATTCCATAATAAATCAGCACAAATATATATGAATCGGGGAAAAGTTACTTATTGAATCAATGTTGGTAGTAAAGAAAAACTGGAAATATCTTTAATGTTTATTATTATCTGTTAGAAACAATGCAGAGATATATGTACATAAATGACTTGAAAATTAAAATAGGCAGGTTGAATCCCATTTTTGAAAAAAAAATACACACACCTACATGTGTGCTGTGTGTCTGTGTGTGTGGTACATATATGCAGATAAAAATATTTGAAAAGATGTAAATCAAAATGTTTCTAGTGGTCACCTGTGGGGCACAGGATGGCAGCACTCTTTCTGTATTTTAGGGTTATTTTTGTTCAGTATTTTTATAAGACGCATGTGTTTTCTAAAATAAATAAAAGGAACAAATAAAACCAAAGCAAGAGCATGTGAGCAGGTTATGGAACAAGATTTATAACAAGGTGATATTTGAAATAACATTAAATATCCAAAACTAATACTCTGAAAATCTCTATGGAAATCTATTATCAGTAGTTAACTCTGAAAGTAAAATTATGGTGGGATTTTACCATAATTTTTAAGTATAGTTATACACTCAATAACTCTTATTTTATTTTATTTTATTTTAGAGCATCTTATTTTATTTTTATTTTACAGTATCATTCAACACCAGAAAATATAAAAATGTGACCATAAATATTGTCCTAAAGCTGAATCTCAGCACTGTGCTGGCCACCATGACTGGAGAGTTTGGGGTAACCCAGGGGTATCTTCTTACCTCTCTAGACCCAAGCCTCCTTTTTTAAGATCATAGTGATAGCATCAGCCTGTCACTACATTGGTACAATTTAAGGGTGAATTGGAAACAATGCCTTGACTTCTCCTAAAAACCAGTACTGTAAAAACATTAAAGCACTTGGAACTGAGCAGAAAACTCAGTAAATATACCCAAGTTTCCAATTCTTAAGGATTGAATGTTGACTAATATAAATAATTACGACGTATTTGAGTGCATCATTAACTTTCATTCAGTCACCAAGACTTAGATGAGTTATCTCTACCTCTAGGGAGTATCTCTGATTTTCCTCCAACCCACCCATCTACTTCACTCCAAGCTGGGGAGATGTCGCCTAATATGCACTTTCCAAACTCTGTATAGGTCTTTCCTATTCATTTTTTCATTTTATCAGGCAGACTTTCATTCCTTCAACATATTTTCACCAAGCACTTTTATACAGGCTCTTGAGATATAGTGGTAAGTAACACGAGAGGCCCTGGCCTTCTAGAAACTTACAGTTCAGTAGGGGAAGCCAACACTAATCAAATTAAAAAATATACGCTTATAAAGTTTTTTTAATGTTGATTATTTTTGAGACAGAGAGCGAGAGCGAGCAGGGGAGGAGAAGAGAGAGAGAGGAGACACAGAATCTGAAACAGGCTCCAGGTTCTGAGCTGTCAGCATAGAGCTTGATGCGGGGCTCAAACTCGTGAGCCATGAGATCATGACCTGAGCTGAAGTCAGATGCTTAACCAACTGAGCCACCCAGGTGCCCCCAAAACTATACACTTATAAACAGTGACAAATATTATGAAGGAAAACTATGCAGGACAACAACAGTGCAAAATCAAGGAGCTAACCAGCTTATTTTACAATATCGTAAATGGTTCCTCCACAAAACTGTAAAGCTCCAGAAGACAGAGACTTTTTGTCTTGTCTGTCTTGTACTTTGTATGTTTTCTGTCTAGTTTTTTCAGCTTTGTAGATTTTGTACTTGTTTTTTCCTTTGTCTTGTTTTTTCAGCTTTGTACCACATCCGATAGACAATAAATACTCAGCTTCTGTCTAACTGAATTCAACTGATCAGAATTTTTTTCTGTATATTCCATGATGGGCCAATAATCTGAAAAGTGATTGAGCCACTAGGTAATCACTGTTTCAGCCATGCAGCCTTGACATTCATTTACAGTAAGACATGCTAATGCTTCAGACTGAGCCCCCTTTCCTTATTCAGACTGATTTATTATTATTATTATTATTATCAAGATTATTGTTCATGGCTGTTGCATTGTAGGTGGGCAGTATGGGGAAAAAAGAGGAGAAACAGTAGGAAAAAGAACAGATATCTTGGTAAACAGAATGTGAATGTCGATGTCGATGTCCAGTTTGACGAGAAAAAAATAGTATCCATATCATCTCCTGCAGTTACTTAAACAAATGCAGCCAATTAAAATAGTACATATGCTGTGAGTTACTTAACTTCTCAAATTATATTTCCTTACTTCCAACATGGTGGCAATAATACCTATTTTTCACTTAAGCATTAAAAAGTTTAAGATAAGTGAAAAGCTTAGAGCATTAACTGACATAAAGTAGGCACCCAAAATATCGATAACATTAATAATGTTTATTTCTTTATCCAAGTGGTTCTCAACCAGGGGCAATTTTGTCCCCTGGGGGATTCTAGGTAATGTCTGGACACATGTCTGGTTATCACAATTGGTGGAGAATATAATGCTGGCATCTAGTGGGTAGAGCCGAGGGATGCCTCTAAATATCCACAATGCATAGGACAGTTCCCACAACAAAGATTTATCAGATAGCCCAAATTGTCAACAGTGCCAACACTGAAAAATCCTGCTGGATTCTTCATTCCTTAAATCCAATATCTCCTGTCCTGAGACAGTTCAGGGGAATTTACAGGACACATTCTGACAGCACATAAAGACACAATCTAAGAATTCCTTAGAAATCTTTTCATCCTTTCCTCAACCACTACAAGCCTGTTTTCACGCCCTGTGCTTACCATTCAAATCCTATCACTCCTTTACCACAACACCTCCAGTTTCTTTGCCTTGTGTATCCAGAGGGCCCATGTTCTTCACTGTTGCAATGACTATATCACTTTGCTCCCCATAGCCCCAGTCTGTCTCCTTATGGTCCTTAAAATCCAATTTAACTGGGTTAAATGGCCTTTATACTCTCCCACTCCTCTATAACTGCAGATCCCTCTAATTCTCTCACTCTGACTCTGTCCCTTCCCTCATTTCTACTGTTCACTAATTGAAGTCAATATATTAGCCTTAATTTATTTTGGGAATCTAAACAACACACCATAGAAGTTAACATCTATAGACTATATTCACTTTTTGCTATGCTGTTACAACAGTGAAGTTAATAAAACTGACATCTAATTACAACTAACAAGCGTGGTCTTATTAAACTAAAACAATAAAGAAAGCAGTGGAGATTGTATTACCTATCGTACACACTCTTACCAGAATGACTAGCTTCTACCCAGACTATTGTTCGGTGCCCCTGCCTGAGGATCCTGATCTGAATGGATGGGCAGCCCCAGCCATACTAGCTAGTTCGCAGCTGGGTTCCCAGGGCCAGGAAAGAAATCTGGAACTTCACAGAATGGTTAAAACCAAGAAACAATCCTAAAATATGCTGTCAGTATCAAAAAAGGGAGGAGCCCTGTGAAAGAGGTGGCACTAGAGAACAAGAAGGACAGAAATGAAAGAGCCAGGCAGAATTTGTGGTGCAAGCTTGGAGAAGTGGGCAAGAAGAACCAGGACTTCTGCTGTGAGCAGGACTGTGCTACAGAGGTCTCTTTCTCCTAGTCTAAGTGTTGAATGGGTGTCTTGGTTTGTGTTAGAAGTGTAAGATCAGAGCAGAGAAACAGAGACCCTAAAGTGTGGGAGGGAATCAGAAGAGAACCATCTCTTCTCTATACATCCTGGAGGGCATGTTGCTAAAGCCATCTCTGGTACAAAACAAAATGAAACAAAATAAAACAAACAAACAAAAAATTAAAAGGAATGGTGAGATCCTGGATTTTCATCAAGACACAGTTTATTCTTCAGAAGAGCAGGACTAGCATTGCTTCAGATAAAAAGCTACATTTCAAAGATCCAAGTTCTATTTGCAGGCACATCAAATGCCAGGTTCTCTAATAGGAGTGATAAGGATAGCTACCACCTTAGACAAACTTCAGAGAGCTCTCACATGCGTTGTCTCCTATGATCTTTACTAAAACCCAGTGAGATCAGGAGTTCAAGCAATCACTCTTCCCAATTCAAAGAATTCAGAAATGAAAACTCAGAGTATAGTGACTCCAGGTCACATGCTGAGGGCATGGGTAAAAGTATAACTCAATCTACTACTTTTAAAAAACATTCCTATTTGTCCTTGAAAAACAGTATAATCTACACATTAAGCATACAGACTTTGGAACCACATTGCCTAGGTTCAAATCCCAGCATGCCAAATTGCTAGGTACCAGGCAAGTTACTTAGCTTCTTTGTGTCTCAGTTTGTTCATCTGTAAAGTGGGTTTAAGAATAGCACTTACCTCCTAGGACTGTGGTGAGGATTAGGAATTAACATGCAAAATGCTTTTTAAAGCATTTCTAATGTGTTTCTTATGAACACTCAAAAAACCTCAAGTTTTCTGGTTTTTAAGCTTTACTGGTATAAAGTAAAAATTTAACATATTCATATAAGTTTTACTGCTTATAAGGAAGTAAGTGAAATTATCCTCATTTTATTTATTTATTTATTTTGAGTGAGAGAGTGAGCACAAGTGGGGGAGGGGCAAAGAGAGAGGGCAAGAGAGAATCTTAAGAAGGCTCCATGTTCAGCGCAAAGCCCAACATGGGGCTCGATCTCACAACCCTGGGATCTTGACCTGAGCCAAAATCAAGAGTTGGATGCTTAACCAACTGAGCCACCCAGGCACCCCATCCTCATTTTATATGTGAGGAAACTGAGATGTCAAGTTACTATTTCTGGATTAACCAACCTCAAAAAGTAGTGGCAAATACATAATAAATGCCATTTGATTATACCCCCAGATTGTTTGGATAAGGGTTTAGGACAAGGCACAGTAGAGAAGTCTCTCTTCTCCACATGGTCTACAGCCTCAACTGGGAGACTCAAGGGGTGGAGAATGGGATTTGGCTGCACCGTCATTCACATATCTGGGGATTGATGCTGGCTACCAGCTGGGACCTGAGCTGGGCTGAGGGCTAGAACACCCATAAGTGTTCTCTTCTCTGTGTGGCCTGGGCTTCCTCTGCAGCAGGGCAGTCTCAGGATACTGGGACTTCTCACACAGGAGCTCAGAGTACCAAAGATTCAAGTAGGAGCTGTATCGCTTTTTGTGGTCTATTCTTGAAAGTCACGCAGACACATTCTAATGGTTGCAGCAAAGCACAAGACCCCTGATTCAACGAGAGGGAAATTAGACCTCACCTCTCAGTGGAGAAGTAGGGGTTTTTGGAAAAATATGGGGGATGGCAAATATTGTTGCAATCATCTTTGGAAGATGCAAGGTACTACACATAGGAAGACAGGATTTGCCAAAACTTTTACAAAGTGTAAGTGAATATGCTAGAAGAGAAATGCCCAGCTTTTGATTTGTAAACTTCTGTTCTTTCACTGGCTTCTCAGACCTCTGTCATTTGTAAATAATGTCAATTAATCTTGCACATGCACTGGCAGGTACATCTGAAGGTCTGGCCCTACAGAGATACAACTGAGAACAGCAGATTGCACTGGGTAGGCATCTAAATAAATTCTACAAACTTGTAATGGGAATTTACTGTGTTAGTCTTCTTCCTCCCCCATGCCTTGTATACTATCTCCTCTTTGAATCGACCCTCAGGGAAAAATACTAATCAAAATGGGTCAGATTCCAGAGCATTGATTGAACTCCTTTGATGAGTACATAAATAACTATGTGTAGCTCCAGCTCAGTGCTTTGTCTTTCAGCCCACGAGGCTATCCTCACTTTCTGTTCCTTTCTGTCTGGTCTTTCCTTTGTGACCACTTTTCATCATGTCCTCTTCTATCAGACTGTTCCAAGCCACCACTGTCTCGCTCCTGGATTAAACAATAGCCCCTAATTCATCTCCCTGCTTTTGTTCTCATATCCGTCAGCTTTTTCTCAACATATCAGCCAGAGTAAACCTGTAAAAAATTTTTTTTGAATATTATTTATTTATTTGAGAAACAGAGCATGATCAGGGGAGGGGCAGAGAGAGAGGTAGATAAATCTGGAGCAGGCTCCAGACTCTGAGCTGTCAGCACAGAGCCTGACACGGGGCTTGAACCCATGAACCACGAGATCATGACCTGAGCCGAAGTCGGAAGTTTAGCCAACTGAGCCACCCAGGCGCTCCCAGAGTAATCCTTCTGGCACCTAGGTCAGATGACATCATCACTCCTCTACCTTCTAATTCCCATTTCATTCATAGTAAAAACCAGTCCTGACAATGCGTGAGGTAATCTGGGCATCTCTTTGATCTCATCTCCTTTAAGTCTTCCCCTAGCTCGCTCTATCCATGCTAACTTCTCTTTTAAATATACCATGCAAGAGCCATCATAATAGTGTTTATATTTTCTCTCTGCTGGACTGCTCTTGCCCTAAATATCCATATGACCAACTTTTACACTTCCTTATTGTCTTTGCTCATAAGTCAGCTTCTTGGGGACATCTTTCCTTGAACACAGCATCAAAAATGGTAAATGCCCTCTCTCTGCAGTTTCCATTCCCATTCCCGCTTCATTTACCACCAAACAACAAATTTTGTATTTACATTCTCTATTCATACATTGTGTATCTCCTGCTATCCCTATGTACACACTAGAAAGTAGCTTTTGAGAACAAGATTTATTTGTTGATCTATTTTATTCACTGTGATATCTCTAGAATCTAGAGCAGTGCCTGACACATCACAGGTACTCAGTGAGTATTTGTAGAGGGAATAAATGAATACATGAGTGTGGTAATATTGGCTGTGCATTTAGGCGTAGGTTAGGTGGCAATTGAAGAAATAGGAACACTTTTACCTAAAACTATTTTGGACTAGTTAAGCAAAGGAAAAAGGATGTTTCCCCATGGCTCAGCCCACTTGATTGCAGCACTGGTTACTGAGACTCAAGTCTGCCTATAAAAATGGTTATTAGGACACCTAGGTGGCTCAGTCAGTTAAGCAGCTGACTTTGGGTCAGGTCATGATCTCACGGTTAATGAGTTCAAACCCTCCATCCCCACATCTGGCTCTCTGTTGTCAGCTAGGAGCCCACTTGGGATCCTCTGCCCCCTCTCTCTCTCATTAAAAAAATATTTAAAGAATGTATACCACATCTTTAGAAAACTCTGACATAAAGGCATAGTTTTTTTTAATTTTTAATGTTTATTTATTTTTGAGAGACAGACATTGCATTAGTGGAGGAGGGGCATAGAGAGAGAGAGAGGCACACAGAATCTGAAACAGGCTCCAGGCTCTGAGCTGTCAGCACAGAGTCCCATGTGGGGCTCGGACTCCAAAGCTGTGAGATCATGAGATGAGCCAAAGTTGGACGCTTAACCGACGGAGCCACTCAGGTGCCCCTAGAAAGGCATAGATTTTATCTGGGCAGGATCCTGGAATTCCCACTTTTCCTAGCCTCCATTCTATCCAAGAGTCCTCATATCCTACTGTGGTAGACAGAACAGTGGTCCGCTAAAATGGCCACATCTTAATATCTGAAATCTGTGAATATGTTGTGATACACGGCAAGGGGAAATTCAGGTTGCAGATGGAATTAAGACTTTTACTTAACTTGAGATGTGAGAAACTGTCCTGGATTTGAATCCAGATGGATTCAATGCTCTTATAAGAGACCTTATAAGTGAAAGAGGAAAGGAGAAGCACTGGAGGGAGAGAAAGAGACATAATAATGGGAGGGTCAAAATCAGAGAAAGTGATAAAGCTATACCAGTAGAGATCAGAGTAATCCACAAGCTGGCTTTGAAGAAAGAAAGAGGCCATGGGCCAAGGACTTCCAGTGGCCACTACAGACCTGAGAAGACAAGAAACCAGATTCTCCTCCAGAGTCTCCAAAAGGAACACAGCCCTGCTCGTATCTTGACTTTAGCCCAGTGAGACCCATTTCTGAAGCCGAGATGTGTAAGATACTAAATCTGTGTTGTTTCATACCACCAATTTGATGGCAATCTGTGACAGTGGCAATAAGAAACCAGTATACTTTCTGATTTCTAACAAACACCTCCACCATTAGCACCACCATCAAAAGACAAAAGAAAACCAGCCTGAAAGTGCACAGTCCTGCTATAGCATCTGACAGAGAGAAAGGCAATCATTCTTGGCCCTGCCATTCAACTTACATCTGCCCCGAAGGGAGAGGTTCGAGTGCCTCTCTTTCATCAAGTACATAGAGCAAATGTTATCACCGGTCATAAAGTCCTGGCGATAAACTTAATTTTCTATATTCCAAATGCCATCCAAATAACAACTCTGGCTAAAGCTATTTTTTTTTCTTTAAAGACATATTCCGAGGATGTGGCTGAACTAGACCAGTAAAAGAATAATAAGGACTTCTTTCCTTTTAGCAACTGACAAAACATGCTTTCAACTCAAAGCGAAAAAAATAAAAAAATAAAGATTAAAATGCATCTTTCATGAATTATAAGTTGAATTTTTAAATTTAGCCCAATTCAAGCAAATTCCTACCTATTACTCCTAATTATACCATGTTCCTCTTTTTATTTCTTTTTTAGTGAAGACTCGAGATCAAGAAATAAAGAGCACTAGAAGTTGATTTTTTTAAAAAGGAATGTGTTTTCTCAATTCAAAATGGGAACGAATTTCAACAGCAGATCTGTAGATTTTTTGAAAATCCTAATTAGACTGAATTAAATGACTAAAATGCTACTAATTACTTTTTAATTTCAAGAGAGATGTTTACAAAGCACAGTATAATGAGTAATACAGCACTTCAAATGATTACTAATGTTGCCATTTTGTCTGACTTAATCTCAATTAGTATAAATCACATTGTCATCATTGTTAATTGCCATTTCTTTCAAGCAAAATGCTAATTTGTCTTTACAATCTTACAATTGCTGTTTGTTTTCCTCAAAATATTCCATTTGAAAGGCCTAATAAAGAGAACATTTATAGCCCCTGTATTTTCTGCAGTTTGAAGCAAATGCATTTGTGTGTTATCCTTTTTGGAGAGTAGTGGTAATTCCTACTTACTTCTTAATAAAATGGAATTGTTAACTTTTAGCTCTGTTGTCTGGCTGAATGGAAATGCATGGGCAGCTATAGTTCCAAGGAAGAGTCGTCTCCATCTGAATGACAGGTAGAGCCTTCATTAATGAGTGCTAAGAGGCATCATTTGTTTTACCTCTCTGAAGAAATTCATCATAAAGAGAGAGGAAACAGCCTTTAATCAAGAGAGTATAGAATCTTTCTGGTTTTTTTTCCTCCAGCTTCTTTTCATTGTTCTTCTACTCATGTGGAAGTAAAACTCTCCCTTGAGGGAATTATCTCATCAGCCATAGGCTATTGGTTTTCCAATCCACTGTGTCATTGGATATCCTTGGGAAATTTACCCCCAGTTTTTGCCGAGTCATAAACACAAGGAACCTGAAGAATCATGAAGATTTAATAATTCTCCAATGAGAGTCTAACATTACACTATTGTTTTAAGAGCTCTTCTAGATTAACCCCATTTTTCTGTAAGAAAAAAACACACACAAAAGGTTAGGAATTGAATATTAACAATGTTAAGGTTTTTCTTTTTTCACATACATATTTCTCTTAAGTTTTTGGTGTCTGTTTTATTTATTTATTGTCACACAACAGACTACCCCAAAACTGATTTGTTTCGAAAATTAAACATCGTTTTCACTCGTGATTTGGTGAGCAAGAATCTGGGGGATGGCTTGACTGGGGCATTGGTGAGGCATGTGCCAACGGTGGAGGCAGCCAGAAAGGTAAGGATCTGCTTCCAGAAACGCCTCTTGATGCACATTTTTGGCAACTTAGGGCTACATACGTTGTGTTACTTCACACAGTGACTCGTCCTTCAGAGTCTGTTCATGGGCTTTTCAGAGCATGATGGCCTCCACGTAGATAAACTTCTTTCATAGAAACTCCAAGAGCAGATATTCCAAAAGACTCATAAAAGGTGCATCTAAGAAGCTCCAAGATGTCCCTCCTCCCAAATTCTATTGTTCAAACTTATATATTCAAGGACAGGGAAATGATACTTTCTTACAAGGGAGGAGTAGCTAAGAATTTTGTTTCCATCTTTATTCTACTGCAGTAATTACTGCTTATATGCAAGCTAGCAATTAAATAAAATGATATAGGGGCACCTGTGTGGCTCAGTTGGTAAAGTGTCTGACTCTTCATTTTGGCTCAGGTCATGATCTCATGATTTGTGAGTTGGAGCCCAGCATTGGACTCTCTGCTGTCAGTATGGAGCCTGCTTCAGATTCTCTGTCCCCCTTTCTCTCCGCCGCTCCCCAGCTTGGGCACTCCCTCTCTCTCAAAAAATAAATGTAAAAAAAAAAAAAGAAGAAGAAGAAGAGGGAGATTGCTCTCTCTGCACACACAGAGGAAAGACCATATGAGGACAGGTAGCCTTTTACAAGCCAGGAAGAGAGCCCTTCCTAGAAACCAAATCGCCTGGCACTTTGATCTTGGCTTTAGAAATTTTGAGAAAATAAAGTTCTGTTTTTTTAATCCTTCCAGTCTTTGGTGTTTTCTTATAGCAGCCCAAGCTAATATATCACATTTGGGATTTTATATGATTTCCATGATAACATCATAATTTGGGGCAGGTAGATCATGTTTCATAGTTGAGGAGTTCTGTTGATTTTGGTCTCTTCAGTATCCATTTCTCCTTCTTCTGTTAATAGCAAACTGATTTTTCTTTAGGAACTCATCCTTCTCCCTTTGGATGCAGTATTCTGGGACTGCCAACCAAAGACCCCTTTGCTATTTTTGGCCGAGAGGTGGATATTTTACTTAATAGGCCAATGAAATGCTTTCCCCCAGAACTTAAGTCATGAGAAGAGTGACACAGGGATGAGAATTACTTGGTCTTCATCCCTCCTGATGTTGGCACCCTGCAACGTCAACACCTAAATCTTCCCAAGAACCTTTATTCTAAGCTATCCCAAACATGGTCCTTTGTGGCTTTCCTTTGATTCTGTGAGCTACCTTCGAGTCTTCCATTGTTGTTGTTGTTGTTGTTGTTGTTATTGTTGTTGTTGTTATTGCAGCTTAAAATAGCCACAGTTTTCTATTTTTTCAACATAAAACCAAAAACCCTAATACATACAGAAATTGGTACCATCAGTGGAGTTATCATAAATATTACAATAAAAGATCAATGAGTACAAAGATACAAAAATCAGGAATCGTTAGGCAAGAAGGATATAACTTCAAAATACATTAAGCAAACACCGATGGAAATTCAAGAAGAAAATAACAAATCCGTAGACATAGTGGGAGATCTAGAACTCAGCAATAATCAATATATAGAGAAAAGATTAAGTTGGTATGCAGATTTTTAAAATTAGTATCTAGTAACTTAATATACAACCTTATATTTGTTTAGCCTTTTAGCTTGCAAAGCATTTTTACATGCGCTCATTCATATCCTCTCCTTACTTCTCTAAAATAAACTAGGTAAGCAAGGAAAAATGTGATTTGTGGAATTGTCAGAACTATTTAGAACTCAACTCTCTAGTTTTTAAATTGTGTTCTTTTCCCTATATATAGCTTATTTTCTTGGTTATATAGCTTATTTTCTTGGTTATATAGCTTTTTTTTTATTATACCAGCCAGCTCACCACTCCCTGCTCATGACTGAGATTTTGAAGCAGTAGACATATGCTCCTAAATGGTGATTTACTAGATAAACTCAGAGAGACACCAATCTAATAATGTATAGAAGGTGTTTGGCCTGGCACCTGGCCTACAGTGACTATTCAATAAATGGCAGTTATTACTATGCTGAATACCACGAGGAGCTCTCTATTATTTCTAAGTTGATTTTCCTCTGTCTTGTATTCCAAGATAGTCATTTGTAGTATTCAAAGCAAGCACTCAGTGGTCTCAAAATACTATCTGGATGAGATCTCGACCCCATAACCTTTCTATATGGCAGTAAGCCTTGACAGACCCATTCATTAAATGGTAACAAGCATGGATCTAGGGTCAAAACATGGAAGGCAAATCTTCAACAGCAGGGCAGTTGGTAGGTCTCTGAATTTCTCTTACAAACACCCTAAGGTTACCTTTCTCTCTCAATTCTGCTGATCCAGTGTGAAAGAAAACTCCTTCAGACAGCACCACAGCATTCGAGTTCAGTCAGAGCAGCTGAGTTTCTTTTGCAGACACTACTAGCTGGTACTTCACAAAGTCTTGTCTTTGAGGCTGATTCTAGAACCGGGTTGTAACAAGTTGGAGTCCAATAAAACCAGTGATATTTACTCCTTAATGCAGTCCCTCTTTCCAGGGTGTGCTTTCTCTGAAGATTGATCACAGTTTTTATTGTGTGAGCTTGTAAAATGCAAAATGATTAAAGGTACATCTATTTTTTTTAATCCCATCTCTGTCATTCCTGTAGTCAACGGCAGCAGAGTCCTGGCAGTTTCACATACGCTTACATGAAAGGTCAGGTTTAGCCATCAGCATTGAAAAAAATCTTAAAGGGCAAGAATGCTGTATTGTAATGAGTTTGGGGAGCACCTTCAGGCTGACTATAAGCAGAAGGACTTGTGATCTTGCACAAAGTTCCCCATTTCATTTCTCTTCCCCAGCATGAGCCTCACTAAACAGATCCATTTCCATATCAGTATAGAGCATGAAAAAAAATAGTCCTCTCAAGATCCAGAGTCTGAAGTGATTCTGCTAAAGTCCTTCCCATCTTCTTGGGTCCCACTGCCTACTTCTTTGACATTCCAGGACACTTCTTGGTTTTGACTTCCCCCTGGATGGATTCACTCTCACTGCTGGCTGCCAAGGTCTCTCGCCCTTCCTTTGTGAACTCAAGATCTGATCATTTCCTCTGTGTCTCATAGCAAGCTTCCCCAATGCACATTTCATTTAGGAATTTTAATGTGACAGGAAAAAGAACTCAACAAAACTGTTGTGGATGGAGAGTGATTGAAGTGAAATTGCGAAATGTGTGTTCTGCATGGCTTCTACCGTAACTTCAGGACTGTGGTAACAGTTCTATCGCTTCCTACATGGCCTCAAGTAACTAAAGAACACACACACATATGTTCCATTTCTCCCCTGGCCACAGCTGTCCTAGAGGATAGACTGTTACTTACTATCCAGGCTGTTGTTATAATAAGAAGCAAGCTTGGGCTACAGCATAACTTTGTCATGGTGAGAAATGGGTTGAGGCAAAGAATCCAAGATCATTAGAGAGTATATAAAGCCAAGCTTCAAATCTTAGGCATAAGAGTGGAGTCACACACATGATACAGAACCCAAAGTTATAAGCTGGGTGAATCAAATGTGTGAGACGGGTACGCGGTAGAGGGAGGAGTTCATATGTCGGGAGTTCAAATCTCAGCACAGCTATTAACTCACTATTGGACTTCATGTAATTTTCCTAACTATGATAAATCTTCACTTCTTCATCATTTAACTCGGTTCAGTGTTACCTTCCTCTAATGTCGTGATGAGCATTAAGTAAGATAATGGGTACTTATTGGGGAAATATTGTTTAAAATATTAAATTCCTGTAGAAATAAATGAAAGTCAACCAAATGAGAACAAGATATTTATTTAGAGCTTGTTTTATCAAAGGAGTCAGCTGCCAAAACTTGCAGTTGGAAGAGACTCAATGGCAGGCAGAGGGGTGGGAAAGCTTTATGGAAAAAAGGGAAGGCTTGGGTATGCTATGATTGGAGGCTCTTGGCATGGGGAAGCTATAGTCAGGCTAACTAGAAGCAGGGTATCCTACATGAATAGTTAAGGATATATATTTGGTCATTTCTAGTGGTTTCTAAGTTGGAAGCAGGGACAAAAGTTAGGGAAGCTGTCAGTTGTTAATCTAATCCTGGCCATTTTAGGCCAGTTATCACAGGGATTACTGTTTGGTTCCCTGGGCTTGTTGCTAGAGATAGTCTGATTTCCTACAATTCTGACTCAGAGCAGGCTGGTTTCCTAGGCTGGTTATGATAGATAATGTGTTAATTTCCTTGGCTAGGGGCTGACTGTGAGTCAGAGTTCTATTTTTATATATAATCTGGCCATTGTCTGTTTGCATATTCTGTCTACAATTTTCTACAGTTTTCATTTTTCTTAAACAAATGATTACCTGGACCTCCTGCACCAAATCTCACAGCCTGTTCCAATATTTCAGGGAGAGAGTGGATATAGGCTGGAATAATGAGGCTATTGCTCAACTTTTGTTTTTAATTTTTTTTCTTTTAAGTTCATTGAGAGACAATAGTCTCTAGATTCCAGCTTTCATAAAGAGAGAAAAAAGACATCTATGTTCTAAAAGACCTCTTCACATTAAGTCGTGATCCCAAATTACTTACAACAAGGAAATCCTCATACCCGAGGGTGAAAAGTCCTTTTGCAGTTTTCTCCAAGGGGAGCAAAGGAGAAGAAGGAAAAGGAGGCGAAAATGGAGGAGAAAAAGGAGGAGGTGGTGGCAGTGGCAGGGAGAGAGCTTCGTGCCAAGATGATTCAATGAGTTCCTCCAATTGCCATGGGTATCCTAGGGTCATGAACATATTTGCCAAATTAAAATCATATGATATTCAGTGGCATCTTGAGGAATCTCAGTTTCTAATATTGTTCCCAAGAATACCTGAAATTCTACTATTAATGAATCATCCTGTAACAGGATGCATTTCTTCTTCACATCCTCTTTTTTTCTTTTTTAAATGTCAGCACTTTGTTGTGCTCAGTCATTACCATTACCATTTAGTAGGTTTAGGAGACAAGTACACCATAGGTATGGGGTCAGTCATGATATTGAGGAGACTCAAATCTATGTCATATTAGAATGGAATAAAAGTTTCTTAACATCAGTACCACTGCCATTTGGACTGGATAATCCTTGACTGTGCATTTCTTAACGTTGAGCAGCATCCCTGGCCTCTACTCACCAGATACTAGTAGCACAGCCCACTCCAGTTGTAACAACCAAAAATGTCTCCAGCTACTGTCAAATGTCCCCTGGAATGCAAAACAGCCCCCAGTTGAAAACCGCTGGAAAGCAAGGTTCCTATATTCACAGAATCACCTGAAGAACTTGTTTAAAATAGTTGACTCCAGTAATCCACTGTGGTGATTCTGATTCAACAAGAACAGAAAGCCGTATTATTTTAAAAGTTCTTTACAGGTCTGTGTTTGGTTACTAACCATGGATGAGAAAATGACTCAAAGGACAATAAGCCATCTTCAAATACATACATACATCACAGCCATCTTCAAATACATAAAAGTTTACCTGTAGAAATGAGATTCAACTTTTTCTGAGTAGCTGAAAAGAGAGCTCTGATAAAACTACAAAACAGAAAAGAATAAATATATTCCTAACAGAACAGTAGATTTTTTAATCACTGCAGGCATTTAAAGAAAAGTTTAAAGATCACTTGTCAGGAAAGTTGTAAAAACAAATCATAAATCAAGAAGGACTCTAAATCAGTGACCTTTAAGGCATATTCTAATTCTGAAATTATATGAAGCTATTTAAATAAATTATCCCTTAGTGTGAAATATAACATTAGATCTTTTTTAGCCTAAATGGGAGTGTAGTAAAAAGAGTTAATATTCTTTACATATAATACAGTTTCTCAATCCTGAGTAAAAAACAGAACCACCTGTATAACTTACAGGAAATACTTGGGGTCATGGGAGATGAGAATCATTGCTTTACTCTGTTCCAGATTCTCCTTAGCTCAACTCTTAGTCAGAGGTGTATTATTGTACATTTACAGATGAAAACACTAAACAAAAATTTACACAATTTGCTTAAGGTGACATGACTTCTGAGTGGTAAGACTATATAGGGGCCAAGGACAGGCAACCTGATGATGGGCCACTCTGACATGAATATTATTTGCAGTTGGGTATCTCAGCTGTTTAAGCATCCAACTCTTGATTTTGGCTTAGGTCATGACCTCACGGTTTGTGAGATCAAGCCCTGTGTCAGACTCTGTGATGATGGCACAGAACCTGCTTGGGATTCCCTTTCTCTCTCTCGATCCTTCCTCACTCTCACTCTCTCTCTCTCTCTCTCAAAATAGATAAAAAAAAATTTTACAAAAATTTTAAGAAACAAAAAGGCAAACAAAATTTAGCAGATTCAGAAAAAGCTCTTTAGCTCCCCTTCAACTGTCAGTGGTACGCAGAAAAGAACTATTAACAGAGATTCCTCTTTACCTCAGAAACTTACCAGCATAAGAGGGCAACTTTTATTTTCCAAATATCTCCCCTCACTTTCCTGCTACTGGTCTTTCTCCTCTTTGTTTCCTCAGACCCCTACCCTTCTCCTTAGGGCATATAAGCCTAATGTTGTTTCACTGTTTTTGGAAGTTCCATGTCTGTATGAATTCTCTTACATATGCTATGAAATTTGTTTTTCTCCAGTTAGTCTGTTTCATGTCAATTTGATTCTTAGTCCAGTTAGAAGGATCTTGAAGGGTAGAGGAACTTCCTCCTCCCCAACAACTAGAAGTAGCTCTCTCTGAATTCAAGCCCTCATGAGCCCCACAGTGCCTCACCAAAAGAAAGAAAGAGGGTAGATATTTTTGAATGATTGCTGTCCTTTAGGCCTTTTGTGAAGCACCTTGGAAAAAATGTTAAGGTGACTTTTGTCTTTCTGACAGTTTTATCTTATGTTAACCAAAGGGCATAAGTAAAATAATGACAGCCAGAAAATACAGTTGCCATTGAAAAGGAATGAAAGAATTTAACAAAAAATGTTTGCCTTAATTTATCAGAGAATAGCATGTCTAGAAAAATAAAGGGGATGTACCATCATGATATTTGATGATGAGAAGTCTGCTATCTTGGCATGGTTTATACAAATCCCTTCCACTACTAAAAGCCATAATCCACATTTCACAGATATAGATCACACTTCCAACCCCAAAATATGAATCTTAATCAGTGAGGAATTAGTTAGGATTCTATCATATCCTAAAATATGCTGATTAGACCTCCAGTATTGAAATATATCTCATAATGAATAAGGATCCAGTTTCCATTTACTATGATTAGCTATGATATGGTAGTGGAGGGGAATGGGAGGGGAGACATGGGTGGGGAATCAAGTTGATAATTTATTGTAAACTTGAGGGAAAAAAACAGAAGTTGGGAATAATAATAATCAATAATATGTATTTAGAATATATTAAAAGCTAGAAAATGGGCTAAACATTTTATACATTTAGCACAGCTAATAGTTTCCAAAAATGCTATCATGTTATAATTACCATTTTATACCTAAAGTAACTGGGTCAAATAAAATTAAGTACTTGCCCAGGATTGGGCAAGACAGATTATGCATGGGATGCAAACCGAATTGTGTGACCTCAGTGTATGTACTCCCACTCTCCCCACCCAGACTCCACTTTGTTCCCACACAGATCTCTTCCTGCTTCAAGCTCCAGGAAATGACCAACTAGATATCAGGTAGGAGTCCTGTGGTTTCATTCCATTCCCCTTCCACCCACTCTTATAGGTTTTTTATTGGAGTTCATCATTAAAAACTAATTTGGATGCCCCAGTGGCTTATAGAACCTTCTAATGAACATAACAAAAGTGAGGAAGCCATTTGCATTCCAGGATGCTCTCAGCTTTCACATTCCAGCTGATTTGGGAGGACAGGTTCAGCTCCTTCCAGAATCAGATTCAAAGAGGTCTTTAGCTTGAATACAGCCAAGCAGATGGGCAAGCTCTCTAAGATCCCGAGTTTGCTTCAGCAAAAGTAAGAGCTGAGAGTAGGAATGGTTCTAACTAGACCCAGAGGTATTTCAGTTTTCTGCCTGAGCAGCCAGGTACACACAGTGTTTATTCAGAATTTCAGAAAGCCCCTGCAAGCAAAGAGCTGGCACCCACAGGCAAGGCAGCCAACCCAGAGCTGAGATTTCAGGACTGTTGTGAAGATAGTCCTTGGTGACATGAGCTTCCTGTTGCTGAAGTGAAATCCTCACACTTTATCTCTTTATCTTGAGGCTTGTTTTCTCTTAAAATTCAAATGTCCCCTTTTTAAGCTGCTATCAGAAACCAGTATAGCCCAGCTAAATCCATTTAAAGCCACACTAAGTATAATCTTTCCATACTGGCATAACATACCACCCACTGAAAAGGAAATGCAGCTCCCATAGCAGTTGTCTTCACCTTCACTCCCTACAACTCTGGTAGGACCACCTTACCTCCTGCTGCAAATCCTGCTTCCTAGCTCCCATACTCCCTGCCTCTCTAGTCTTCCTGCCTAGCACATCTTCAATGCTACCTCTTGACCTCAACCGAAGCCCTCCTTCCCATGTTTCTGACTCAAACGGCCCCAAATAAAACATATTCTCAATTTTCTCATCTCTAGCCATCTCTGCTTGCCCACCTTCTGCCTCCAGATGATAAGACAGTGAGACAACAAGAACCAGGAGGTGGACATTCCACAGAGTATAGAGTGAAGCTTGGAGGCTGATACACCAGAGAAACAAAACCAGATTGTTAGCTCTGTATTTCGTGAGTACCACAGACAGATTAAGGTTCAAAAACAAACCGGCAAAACCCAAGATGTTATACTGGGTAATGACAGTATAGATAACGATATACTCTGTGCAGCTGCCTATGTATTAAACCTAACAATAGTGATGATAGCTAAGACCAAATACGCATTTTTCTTTATGTTACACAAACCACTTTCATTTATGTCATTTTATTCAATGTCTTGTGCAGTCCTCCCAAATATACTGCCAGGTAGGGATTATTATGTCTTTTTTAAAGATAATGCAGTTGAGGCCCAGGGAAATTAAATAGTGAATGCAAACTTAAACGGTAATGCAATCACAATGGGAGTCCAAGGCCTGCCTGTCTCTCAATAGCATGCTTGTTCAGATCATCCCCTGGCCCTGGGCTTTGATTTTTTCCCTTCAGACAGAGTCTGAATGATGATGATGGCCCCTCTCTGATGGGCAGGACCAGAGAAGCAGGAGTGTGTAGGAGTAAGAAAAGAGCCCAGTTTCCTGGCTGTGGATCCCAGTTCCCTCACGTTTAATGGCTACATGAATTTGGTTAAGTGATCTAATTATTTTGCACCTTTATTTCACATACTCTTAAGTCAATAATGGCACCAACCTCACAAGATTCTTGCGTTAAACACAAAAATGAGAGAGAACATGGCACACGGCTCTCACTAAATGAATGTTTACTGCTATAATTAATCATGCTGTGGTTGTGGTTATTATTCATATAATGCCAATAATGAAATTCCTATTGAGATCTTGCAGGATTTGGGCTCTGAAGAAAAGATGTCTTCAATGCAGAGCAGCCTGTTTCTTCAGGCCTGAAAGTAATTTTAGGCTTTAAACTAAGATTTCTTTTAAAAACACTGGCTCACAAGGATAATTTCTTAATATCTCCATTGTCTTGAACACTCCTTAATGACAGGGCTATCTCCGGAAAGAAATGTAGATATTTGAGATGTACCAAAGTCAAAATTGTAGAAAAGGACAGCAGCCCCCTACCTCCATCTCAATCCTTCTGTTTCTCAGATGTCTGATGTCCTTACATTTATGCCTCTGCTGTGTAATATGGTAGCCACTGGGTAGCCTATTTGAATTTAAATTAACTAAAAATAAATAAAATTCAAAAACCATCTCCCCAGTTCTCACTAGCCACATTTCAAATATATGATCAATAGCCACAGGTCACTAATGGCTACTGAATATTAGACAAAGCAGAAGAACATTCCCGCTATCATAGAAAGTTCTCTTGGATAGAGCTAGTCTAGACATATCAAAACCTGCTTCTGGAAAAATGAAAATGCTAGTAACGTTCTGAGATATACCCCTCAAGAAGATAAGTGCTTTTTAACAGGTACCAATGTCATGAAGCTCAGTGAAATTCCAAAGCATGTGAGTAAAATATTTTATGAACTTTCCAGGATCCCATAAACAGCACTATCTTGGCACTGTTTAATCAAACTAAGGAAAATCACCAGTTATCTTTAGAGAGGAGCTAAGAATAACACTCAAAACATATGTTGTCCATCAATATCTGTAACAGGAAGATCTTTGTTAAAATTTTTTAATGTTTATTATTTTTGAGAGAGAGAGAGAGAGAGAGAAAGAGAGCACGTGCACAAATGGGGGGGGGTGGTGGGCAGAGAGAGAAGGAGACAGAATCCAAAGAAGGCTCTAAGCTATGAGATGTCAGTACAGAGCCCGATGCAGGGCTCAAACTCATGAACCATGAGATCATGACCTGAGCCGAAGTCAGACACTTAACTGACAGAGCCATCAGGTACTCCAAAAGGAAGGTCTTAATAAATAGGCAGAACTGGAAACATCTAAAATGCAAGACAAATGATAAATGGTTTATTTAACTGTGGTAAACCACACAATGGTAGGTAGCCATCAAAACCTGTTTTTAGAAAATAATTCTGGAACTTACACTTCCAATATAATAGAAAATACATACTCTTCCAACTCCTCCTGCTAATTATCACTAAAATACATGGACATATATGTATATATGGGGAAGATACAGAAGGGATGATATGGTTGGTAAGGGAAATGTGGTGCTCCATTTGTATAGCACCCTACAATGGAGAAAACATTAACTTTTCATATAAAGGATGGATACAGGCTATGAAGATTAAGGGAAACTAACCCCCATCTGAGCCACCCTTAACATTGCTACTTTGGGAAGCAGAGTTGACCATTTTATATCAAAGTGCTCTGAATCATTAACATGAAGAAACAAGATGAGTTTCCCAAAGAGTCCAAAATATGCGTTTCTTACTTTCATCATTAAAAAATAAGAGTCTCTTTTTTAACATCTATGTGAAACATGCATACATTAAGTTAATCCCAAGTATAGCCTCATTTATTTCCATGGATGCTTTTAAAATCAAACATCCTCTTAATACTATTAAACTCTATAGAATAAGTGCTCTGCCATTTTGGTCAATAGTTTGTCATGATCAGCAAAGTGATTTCTATCCTACACAGAATACAATTGTAGAGAATCTCCATACTGGCATTAGTATATAGATTTACCATAATAAGCAGCCATTCTCCTTCTGGGTATATACCCAAAAGACTGAAAGCAGTGTTTCAAAGAGATATTTGTACAACCATGCATGTTAACAGCAGCATTATTCACAATGTGCCAATTTCAAACTTGGGGTTCAAGAAGACATGCCTGTTTCTTTTTGCTTTCCAACATTTCTGCCATTGCCATGAGAATATCCCCAGGCTAGTCTGTTGATGGAAGATGAGAGACACATGGAACAGAACACTGTCACTCAAGCTATTCCAGCAGAAACCAGCCCAAATCAGCAGGAACATCTATTCGATCCAGGATGAGCACATATACACATGCAATGCACGCCTTCTTATGTATTACTGAGCTTATGTGGTTGCTCATTATACATCAAAAGCCAACTGATAGTCACACCCTTTTAAATTACCTCTAAAATGTTCTTCAAGTTTTTCTTTATGACAAAGCAGTAACAAGAAAACTGCGTAACAGGAAGATATCCCAGTTTATGGGAAATTCTCTGATGAGCTTTTTTCTTCTCTATAGACAGCCACCTGATGAGTCATCTCTAACTCTTGTTCGTGTTCCTGGCTCCTTTGCCACTTAAGATATAGTTGATTTTCTTCTCTATGGGTTCATGCATGACCAGCTACTACTAGATGGTTTAAGGAGACTAAACAACCTTCATGTATTAAGGGAACTAAATTCATTTCAACCTATTATACCATGGAGGCATATTTGAATATAACACAACAGGTATAATAACTAGAAAATAAAGTGATTTTCCTACTCAGCCTGAGATTCCCTATAAGCAAGCTGCTTAAAACACATGCAATATCCATTTGGGCAAAACCTTTTATATTTGCAGGTGTTTCCTACTGGCTATCAAGATGTTCAGCTGAGTTCTGTGCTGCACTAATAAAAAATAATAAAGAATGCTTTTATATTTTTAAACAAAATGCCCTCTTCTAAATTGTTTCAAAAGTGTTATCAGCAAGGATTCTTGTCTACAAGCAAGAGAAACTTCCCTTTACTAAATTAACCCAAAACAAAGGTTTGGGAAGGAACATAAGGGGGCCAGATGACTTAATTTATAGAAAGAAAATGTGATACAGGATGGGTTTTATCTGAACACCACTGTCACTGAACACCAGACACCAGGGTTGCTGCCACTTGCAGCACTTGAACCCTGGATATCCCTGCTATGGCTAGAATGAATTCTCCACTGACTTCTTTCTATGACTGAATACACAGTCAAACTCCAAGGTGGTAGTATAAGATTTACCACGTACGGAAACATGCACCAAAATCCCACAACTCAGAGACAACTTTACTCGCAATCAAACCAAAATCAAACCATCACCCCACCTAAAGGAGATGGAAAAATGCACATCTGATTCTTTTGCTTCAGAGCAGTAAGTAGGTCTTTGTATACCTCTGAGATATGTTAATCAAATATTTTCCCAAGTATAGTAAGAGCAATTTAAAAAATGACAAACATATACAACACGGATAATATTTCATTTAATGCTCAGGAAAAATAAACATGAGATTTCCAGGGCAGGCATTATCATAACTATCTGATGCATAAGGCACTAGGAATCATTTATTAACTCATTCAACAAATAATTTTTGAATGTAGCAGGCTCCTGTTAGTCACTTGGGATGCTTATGAAAAAGACAAAATTCAGGAATGCCTATTACTGCCAGAGCGCTTTCAAGAAATGAATTTATTATATCAGATAGTAACTGTGAAGAAAACATAAGTGAGGTAAGGAAAGAGTGATTAGGTGGAGAAATGAAAAGGTATCTCATTCTTAAAATGGCAGTCGCGGAAGTACTGTCTGAAGACGTGACAACAAACAAAGCTTGAAGTGAGGGTACAAGTATCATAAACAAATTGAACAAGAACATTCCAGGCAGGGGAGAAGCACGAATAAAGACCCACTGTCTGGAAGGAAACCTGGCATGTTTTCAAAATAGCAAAAAGACAAATGTTCCTGGAACAGATGAAGCGAAGGCAAATGAATATGGGATTTGGATACAAAGACGCAGTTATAAAACCAGATCATGCAAGTTCTTATGGGACATGGTAGACCTATTTTATACACAAACTCAGCTCAAAAGGAAGCATTTGAAAATATGTAGCTTGGGGCGCCTGGGTGGCTCAGTCGGTTAAGCGTCAGACTTCGGCTCAGGTCATGATCTCATGGTTCATGAGCTCAAGCCCCGCATCGGGCTCTGTGCTGACAGCTCAGAGCCTGGAGCCTGCTT
>CM053575.1:18921776-18937761 GCA_028646485.1 Cryptoprocta ferox
CCATTCTTACATTTCCAGTGTCAAGCATTCAGAAGTTTGTTTTAAGGGGATTTTTTTTTTTTTGCATTCATGCCACAGACATAATAGTTTGGCTGCTTCTGTTCTCTTCACAGAAATTTCAAAGCATTCTAATAAATCCTGGGAAAGGTTTTGACCATAATGGTTTTTCAAAGCTTACGCACAAAGAAACTCAGTTAAGACCAAGCCATAAATAAGATCTTAGTGCTGAAGCATGGGAAGGCCCTGTATATCTAAACCCATTAAATGAATCATTTATTTTGCTACTCATCTGTCATGTTTTGAAGGTCACATAACAATGCTTATTTCTTATGGCCCATCAGCAAGCTATAGAATCAGAGGCTTAACCAAGTCCTTGAGTCAAATACTTGAGATGGGTAATTGTATTTCCAGGACTAATACGTGCGTTTATGTTCACCGGGTAAAATCAGATCTCATGCCCTGGGAGGACATGGAACCCTGCTAAGGGCAGGAAAGGGATTTCTCCATATTGCACGCAACCTCTGAATAGTTATGTCATATTGAAATATTTTTGGAATGTGGTCAGCTTTTTTGTCTCCCCAGTACATGACCAGGAGATTTTTACAAGTTGAGGTGGCATAATAGTTTTGAAAGGATGTGTCTATAAAATGGATGGATCTGGGTTTGAGACTCCATTTGGCCACTCACATATCATTTATTATCAGACAAGTTACTTAACTCCTCTGGACCCCCTTTTCCTCCTATTAATTGAAGCTAATGCTATCTATCTTACAAGATTCCTGTGCAGATTAAAAAATTTTTTTTAACGTTTATTTATTTTGGGGGGAGGGGCAGAGCATGAGCAGGGGAGAGGCAGAGAGAGATGGAGACAGAGAATCCTAAGCAGGCCCCAAGCTCTGAGCTGTCAGCACAGAGCCTGACGTGAGGCTCGAACTCAGGAGCCATGAGACCATGACCTGAGCTGAAGTTGGATACTCAACCAACTGAGCCACCCCTGAGCCCCTATTGTGCAGATTTAATGATTTAACACATGTAAAGTGATTTCTGCAGTGCCTTACACATAGTAGAGGCTAAGTGTATGTTAATATTCATCACTCCTCTGCTCTTCCTTACAGCTAGAGTCACTTACGGTTGGAATCCTCCCCAGAGCCACGCACCAGAGCCTCTGGCAATTCTGGTGAGTTTGCTCTTCATGTTGCTATGTGTTCTATTTATTCTTTCACATTTTTGTTAAAGTTTAAGCTATTAAGTTATAACTTACATGCAGTAAAGTGCACAAATCTTATGTCTCTAGCTCAATGGACTTTAACATATACATATACCTGTGTAACTACAACCCCATTCCAGCAGCCAGGAGGCTCTCTTATGCCCTTTTCTAGTCAAATACACCAAGGTCCAGGTGCATAACATACAGCTCAAAGTCCAAAATGAAAAAGTGGGGCCCTTTGTTCAAAAAATATTATGAATTTCAAAACAGTGAGAATGGAGCATTAAACCAAGTACAGGATCTTCCTAAGTGTGGAACCTTAAAAATCATGCACCCATGAAGGCTGCCCTGATTACATTCCCCACCACCAGAGTTGACTACTATTCCAAATTCTGTCTCTATTCATTATGGTTGGGAACTTCATATAAATGGAATTATACTGTGAATACTCATTTGTGCCTGTTTTTTTTTTTTAAATACCTCAATGTAGTATCTGTGAGATTTACCCAGGATGTTGCATATTTTAGTTGTTTTTGTTTTTCTTCTCTGCATATTCCATTGTATATATAGTCCCATTTTATTTATCTATTCTCCTGTTGATGGAATTTTAGGTTATTTCTAGCTTTTGGCTATTATACATAAAGCGGCTTATATATGTCTTTTGGTGGACATATGCACTCTTGGGCATATGCTTAGGAGTGAAATTGATGAGTTACAAGTAAAACACTTTAATAGACACTTCATGTGAAATGACTGTGCCTTAGGAAATGCAAATTAAAACCACAACAAAATCCCACCAAACACTCACTGGAATGGTTGAATTTAAAGAAACTGAAAAGGCCATATTTTGATGAGGATATGGAAGAATTGAAACACTCATATATGCTGGGGGGAGTATAAGTTGGTTGAATTACTTTGGAAAAGTGTTGGCCGATATTTGCTTGAGCTAAACATATATACCTGACTTATGACCTAGTAATTATGCCCTTGAATATATTTCTTTTTTACCATCTGAAGTCACTTTGAAACTTCTGGAATAAGTTTCAGTCTGATTCTTGCTTTATTAATATGCTGCAGGGGCCATTTGCAGTGGAAGTCAGTCACACCTGAGTTGCTGGTCATGATAACTGGGTGCTTTTTATATCTGCTTAAAAGCTCCTGCTATAGTCTCTGTTTTCCCACTTGTAGGCAAGAGATGGGTCAAGGCAGAGGAGGCCTGATGGGATAGAAAAAAAGTCACCATTAAAAACCATCTTTTATTTCTCATTTTCGCATAGCTTATTAGTGGAGGAAAGCAGGAATAGGGCACATAGGCACTTGGTGTTTTATGAAATGAATGTAAATGGGCCTCAGATATATCCCTCCTGAGACATGAGTACAAGATGAGTTATAGAATGTATTCAGAAAGGTGCTCATCACAAATGTGATATAGCAGTGGGCTCAGTTTAACGCACTTGCTTAGCCCATGGGTTTCCAAACTCTAGCCCACAGAATATGTGCTGGTGTCTTGAAGAAATTTTAGAAAAGGCATATTGCTTGATATTATGTCTTGGAGATTCTGATTCAGCAGATCTGGATTAGGACCCAGAATCTGCATTTTTGATATGTTCTTCTGGTGCTTCATCAGCCATTGCTGGCCAAGGCAGAGCATGTGACAACAACAGCCGTTAAAATGGAAGACCTTTGCTAACCTCTGCCTGTTCAACTAGAGCACAGATATGTAGCTGCTCTCACCAGCTCCTCCCCCAACCCGGTGGCTGGAAAATCTTTGTAAAAGCCAAATATTAAAGCTCTATGAATAGACCTATGTCATCAGTCACCTAACAAGAATATAATCCATCTCCTTTGGAAGAACTTACTTGTTGGATGGATCGTTCTTGAACAACAAGTACCTAAATTCTTAAGCTAATCACTTTACCCTTGGACCCTTGATGTCTCTGACAGAGCCAGCCTCTATAGCTAAGCCAGGTAACATTATGACCATCTTTTGAACATGTACTCTGATCTAGTCTCTTTGCACATATAGTATCTCTTTTAATCCTTACAGCAACTTTTGTGAGCTTAACACTATGATTATGCTTATTTTGTAAGTAAAAAAAAAGAGCAAAGACTTAAAACAGTGAGATTAATTTATCTGCTTAATGTTCCAATAAATAAGTGCAGCCTGAGGGAGGGGGTTTTGGGGTTACTAAAGAGAAACCAGGGTTCAAACACAAGTCTTTGTGGTTTTCTAGATGACACTTTAGTGTCTAGGTCCAGCCTCCTTTGCCTCTTTACCCAAACACATTGTTTATGTAACATGTATTGCATTAGAACATAGCTTTTATTTGTCATATTCTAAATTAAATGTTTGACTCAGAGTTCTGGGACTCCATGGAAAAAGGTCTTCACTCTCTGTTGTAAAGCTGATCTGTTTTCTATCAGGAATGCAGAAGTGTAGGGATCAGGGGTTGTTGTGTAATGAGGCCCCACCGCAGGCTGTGCATAAATCGGATTGCTCTTCTTAGTTATGTTTTCCTGTTGCCCACAGTAGTTTGACCTAAATGAATAGATAATTACTCAGGCTGTTACAAACATTCCGATACATTTGGTGATCCCTTTATTAAATGAAACAGGCCCTTTTATTCCTTTTCTGATTCTGCCTGTTAATAGAATAATCTCAAAGCTATTAGCATTTAAAGAGGAATTAGACAAAGATGTCCGAAATTTTCCCTTCTCCTGGCTCCTGGTTGCTCATGGGACCCTTGCTTTAGCTAATTAGACTGAATTGAATATTAAGTGCATTGATCTCTATCAAACACATCCTGGAAGGAAAGCTTTTGTGAAAGTCATTTCAGTTGCAGACGTAGGTTGCCCATACCTAAATATCTAACCCCAAACAATAGGCACTGGGAACATTCCAGAATTCAAACAAAACAAAACAAAACAAAACAAAACAATGCAATGCATAGAAGACCACACAAGAAGGGCTCTTACACTTCTTGAAATGCCCTTGTTTAAGTCCCCAACCCACATGGTTTAGCTTTTATTTTGGTGGGAACCAACTAGGGAGAGATATATAGCATCTCTTCCCTTTTCTGTCTTCACGCCTAGGAAACTTGCAAGACCTTTCCCTCATAGCACAGAATAGAAAGTAAGTGTTCTGCTCTGGAAATACACAGGCCTGGGTTCACATCCTGGCTAACACCTATCTATAGCCACTGTGGGACTTTGGGCACATAATGTTCTTAAGTACAAATCTGCACACTGTTAATAAAGATCTTTAACATACTTCCTATGTGATAGGGGTATGAAATGGACATAGTAAAAATTATTCAACAAATAACGGTTATTGATGATAAAAACTGGGATAGGAGCCCTGAGATATGGCATCCAAAAAGCAGCAAGATTTCTAACTCTTACCAGTTAAATGTTAAAATTACCAGAGGAAAGAAGAGAGTTGTTTTTTCTTCTTTTTGAGGGACATTGTGATGTGGCCTTGTAGTAGGAAAAAAGAAACAACAGCCTGAAGTTTGGTGACAATAAAGACCTAAATACGAATCTGTGTTCTGTTTCTGATGTAAGGCATACTGCTTAAACTCTTGGAAGTCCAGTATCTGGAAAATGGAAATGATTGTGCTTACCTCTGAGTGTTACATTGTCTGGATTTAATGAGAAAATGTTTACCAAACACCTAGCACACTAATTTTTCTCAGTCTTTTGTGATTCTGTTTTCCTTTTCCTTTTCTGGGAAATCTGTATTAATTCCTCTCATTAATATTAATGTTGCTGTCATTGATAGACCTAGAGAGGAGGGTAGAGTCTGACGGGTGAGGGGTAAACAGATTGGCAGCCCTGCACGCAGGAGGGCTGCAGAGAAGCCTGGAGTGGTAGGATGCCAATGCAGGGCACCATTTAACACCCCCTGCAGACCACCCTGAAACCCAGCTGAAATGAGAACTCCTCAATACTTCGGAAACTCGGACCTGTTTTTCAAAGGAGAAACCCAATACAACACACACACTCAAAACCATGCTTGCTGTTTTCAAGCCCTTTCCTTATTTTTTGCCACGTCACTTTGATTTCATAGAGCAATACAGAGTGACTTCGGTTCTGCCTTCTAGCTCATTCCTAAGCTGCTGCTGCAAAAGGAAGAGTTGGTAGGAGAGGAAGGAGTAGAACAACATAGGTGTTTCTCCTGAGGTTGGGAAGGCACCTCTTCAAATTGACCCTGACAAATCTAGGGCCGGCAACAGAAGCTTCCATCCAGCTAAAGCCATGTGGGCTGGGGGCCGGGCCTTCTCTCAGACCTGACTTGGGTTCCTGCACTTGCTCAGGCTTCTCCATTCTCAGCCCTCAGCTTAAAGCACCATGGGATTCAGAGCCCTCCTGCTGGAGCTGCTGCGGGGTGTCCGCAGAGCCTCTTTAATTCTTCCCGTCATCTGAGTCACACGTGTCTCAGTCACAATAAGGCACCTGCACGTTTTGCCCTTGTCACCATGACAACCAGCTCTGGTGGGGGGATTAGGCAGGCAGCACAGAAGGAGGTCTGTGTTCCTGTTCTCCTGCTGGTGGTGCTGCTGACACACAATCCTTCCCACAGCCACCTTGATGCTATCTTGGTGGCCTTTCACCTCCTCTTCTAGGGCCAAGGGAGAGGTGGGGGCAGAGCTAAAAGCTGAATTCCAGAAGCGACTCAGGTGTTGGAAGATGTTCCCAGGTTCCAGGGAATAGAGAGCCACTTTTTTCTCCTGTCAGCACTGTCTGAGCTGCAGTCTTTTAACAGATGAGGTACTTTCCTCAGGAGCAGGAAGAATAGAGGGGGGAAAAAAGGAATTCAATCAATTATTTATTGAGGCTTCCTGATGCTTAACAAGACACTTGTCTCCCATGTGGCCACCTCCCACCACTACCATCAAATGAACTGGTCTCAACAGTAAGGCAGAATGAAAAATACTGCATCTCTGGAATAACAGGGGCAGGTTTGAATCCCAGCTTTGCACCTTATATTTATGTGCACTGCGTCAACTCCTGACCTGTCTGAGGCTCTCAAAATGAGCACCAATTACTGATCAACAAATCTATTACTGATTTGTTGTGAGGGTGAAAAGACAGTGATGAATGTAATATGCCAGCACATCTATGGCCAGAAAGACAAAAAACTGTGGCTTTTACTATATTACCATGGACATAGAAGTGCCAATAAGTCAAGATTACAATGTTGAACTTCTTTTCTAGAAATCATGGGAATTAACAGAAAGTATTTCCCCAGGATCCTGAAACAGCTAGTCCTTGAATACTCTAACAGAGTCCTTTTTGAAGTGTGCTCCTAGGAACTATAGCATCAGCATCACCTGGGTGCTTGGTAGAGATACAAATTCTTTGGTACACGCCACTCCCACACCAGGATCCACAGAATCAGAATTCTGGAGGTAGGACTCAGCAATCTGTGTTTTAACAAGCCCCTGTTTAAGTTTGAGAACCAATTTCTCCAATGGAAGTAGAGAACCCTTGACTCAGAGCTTCCTATGGACACAGAGGGGATCTTGACTCTCTTTAGGTTTCTGGTGCTTAGTAGAATGGCTGCCACTGTATGCACTCTGCCAACGTTTGCTGAGTGAATGGATATCCTGATGTACTCCTGCTGTTGGTCTAGCATTGTCCCACCATTACTTTGTTTTCTAGCCCCCATGCAATGATGAGGAGCAGGAGAAACTTGCCCCTCACCTACAGTCTTTAAACTTGATATTCCCATTCTAAAGTAAAAGACATGGGGAATACTATGAAATACATTTAAACAGGAAACTTTACCCCCGACTTGACCTCTTAGAGCCTTTAATTTTTAAAAAGCTTCTGCACTATGGCCCTCTGAAAGGATGCAGGCACTGTTCAAGCATTATGCCACCTCCAACGCTCCTTAGCCATGTGACTGCGGGCAAATTTAGGGCTTCTGAGCCTCAAGGTTTTTTTTTTTTTTTAATCATTCTATATTTTTCATAATCAGCATTACATGCTTTGGTATATAGATTATAAAAAAATTTAATGAAAATATACTAACTAATTATACATTCAACAAATAGATTCTCTATTCTTATTTTTATTAAAGTAAATATTGATAGAAGGGACCTGTTAATCTTATTAGCATGTGGATAATAACATATTTGAAAATCTTAGTTTCCCTGGTTGCCTATGGCTGGTTCTCCAGCAACTGCAGTGAAGGCATTGATTATCTTGGGAAGGGACAGCCCAGCCTAGAACCCAACCTTGAACTTTGGATTTTAGTTTGTAAGTTCACAAGGAGACTGAGCAAGTGCTTTTAGTGTGGATAAAACAAAAACAGAAACTGACTTTGGTGAGAGAGAAAGGGATTTTTCTGGGAATGCCCACAGCTAGGTTTACATGATAATCACCCAGGCTAAAAAAATAGGACATAAAGATGTTATGAAAAGGAGGTGATAAAGACAGAGAAGGTGAAGGAGGGAGGGAGAGAGGGGAAACAGAAGAGAAAAAAATAGACGAGAACAAAGAAAGAGAAACAGAATGAGAGAATGATGCTGGGAATTCTGAAAACATGGGGTAAGCCCTCCATCTCTGAGCTTAGACAGGAGATTGGAAGACTCAGACACCCTGCAAATGGCACCGTGAGAAAATAGAGTATCCAGGGGAGATCCTTAAGTGGATGGACTTGAGGTTAGCCTCATATTGTTCTACATCTTGTAGCCAGATTTGGAGAGAGCAGTCAAGATTTCCTCGTTGCCTTTAAGGATAGAGAAGTGCTTGGAACACTAAGGAGATCAGAGCAGCTATGTGCGTGAGGCAGTGCAGACTCATCATCACATGTTAGCATCATGTCCAAAAGGCCAGTCAGAACTTGCTACACTTCAGTAAATACCATTGCAGAAGGCCTGTTGACTATGCTGACCAACTACATACAAGGGTGACAAGTCAGACAGAGACCTATACCCAGGTAATACTTTTCTCAAATCAAGACAATATGAAAACTATCTGGGAACAAAAGTCTCTTGCAGTTCATCCTTGACCTGTTGTACAGAGAGGTGAGAAAGGGGAGGGAGAGGAGAAAGAAATACTGAAAACCAGAGTATTTATACTGATTGATCAGATAGCAAATGAAATAATGATGCTTGAGTTTGGTGAAAACAAAAATAAAACAGAAAGACAATAAGGTTATGGTAACATAAGCTTAACTTAAGTAAACTTCAGTGGAAGGAAGATGGAATAATTTGTCTTCTCTAAGCAGATGGTTGAATTTGGTCAGAGTTCCAGTTAGAAGCCAATAAGATTTCTTTTTCTTTTTCTTTTTCTTTTTTTTTTTTACACATGAGCATAGAATATAAATGTCACCCTCTCTACCATTACTTACACATGGCATGTTTGACTGAACTTTATAGGAGGAAAGATGAGACGCTCTGTCACACTGAAAGGCTCATATAAAGGAGGTTTTCCCAAATAGAGAATTCTGAATGCTGGGGAGGCAAAATATGACAAGATACTACTCATTTTGTATTTCTGTCTCTTTCAAGAATGCTAATATTCAATAAATGTGGTCAAATACCTGGATGTGTTAGAAGAGCCATGGTGATGGGGTGCCTGGGTGGTTTAGTCGGTCAAGCGTCTGACTTCAGCTCAGGTCATGAACTCATGGTTTGTGAGTTGAAGCCCCGCGTAGGGCTCTGTGCTGACAGCTCAGAGCCTGGAGCCTGCTTTGGACTCTGTGTCTCCCTCTCTCTTTTTCTCTCTCTGCTCCTCCCCTGTTCTTGCACTCACTCTCTCTCTCAAAAATAAACATTAAAAAAAAAGATGTGCCATGGTGAGACAGCTCCTTTGAGATGGCAGTACGAGGCATGTCTTCCTAGAAGATACAGTCCTCGATACTATCCCATCCCTGCACCCAAAGTGATCCTTTTGACATAGAAGTCAGATAATGTGGCTCCTCTTCCTAAACTCTTAAGTGGCTCCCCACTTTCTGAGAGTGAAAACCAGAACCCTAACAGTGACTTCATGGCACTACTGACCTGTCTCACCTCCTGTCCTGTCACTTTCCTCCTCATCCACTCTGCTTCAGATACCCCAGCTGTTTTTTCCATTCTCACACCAAGCATACTTTCCTCTTTAAGCCTTTGCACTGCTTGTCCTCTTGGCTCAGCTATTCTGCCAAACACCTGCAATTCTAACATATTGTTTATGGGTTTTATGTTGTTTATTTTTTGCTTCCTTCTTCTGGAGTGAATGCTTCACAAAGACAGGGATTATTGTTTGCCTGTTTTGCTTAAAAACATTTTTGGAGCACCTGGGTGGCTCAGTTGGCTAAGTCTCCAACTTCAGCTCAGGTCATGATCTCATGGTTTGGGAGTTCAAGCCCCATGTCAAACTCTGTGCTGACAGCTTGGAGCCTGGAGCCTGCTTCAGATTATGTGTCTCCCTCTCTCTACCCCTACCCCTGCTTGCACTCTGTCTCTCTCTCAAAAATAAATAAACATTAAAAACATTTTTTTAAAGAAAATAAAAATGTTTTTCATTCATTAGTATAGTCCCTGGCACAGAATAGACACTCAGTAAAGATATGCTGAGTGAATGAATGAATGAATGAATGAGTGGTGGAGTGGATAACCACTTAACAAATCTCTTTTAGGAATCTTTTGAAATGGAGGCAGTAATTGGTTCATATAGGACTGTGCATACTTTTTAAATGAATTGTTCATTGAAGACAGGTAACTCAAAAAGTGAATATTTTGACCTACTCTTCCTAAAGAAAGATGAAATTCCCTTTATGGAAAAAAGTTTTCTACTTACCAGCCATAGTTCTTGACTGGAGGAAATTCTGATTTGAGTTCACATTCACTTCTCAAAATTGTTGCAAGTTCTCCTGGGGATTCAGGGAAAGATATACCCATAAAAGCCACCTAATAGAGAAATTTCCCAATGAAATGCTCACTGGAGACCAAAGTCACCAAGAACTCATTAAATTGTTATGCACACAATAATGCTTCTTCACTGCCTGGGTCACTTTGCTGCCAAGGTACATCATGAAGGGAATCTCATAGATTTTTCCTCTGTTTCACCCCCCGTTTCAAGTCAGAAAGATTGTCCTCCACCCAACAGGCTGAGAGGCAACAATGAAATGTTCAAAAGAAACTACAGTGGCTTTGCTCACATGGAGTCTTTCTAAGATGTGAACACTGAGGACCTTGAGTCCTTGGGATACTTTTGTTGTTAAAGAAACTGAATTCCTTTTAAATGTGGTTACATTGAAAAGAGGAACAATGTTGGGGAGCCATTGTTATGTCTTCCTAGAGCAAATGTGCACAGCTTTCAAGTTAAAACTGGACATTTGAAAATCTAAAAGCTATCTCTCTGGACTTTTATATTAGAAGTTCTCTATAATATGTGGATCAGTAGGATCCTTTGGAACCTACATTCATTGTGCCCACATGAAATAGGCCAGACCCCACTGGGAATCAAAAAAAGAGTAAACTGCTCATTCATTTGGTAGAACTGAGTGGGAGAGGGGAGGGGGAAGATTAACTCTTTCAGGAAATTGAGTATAGACACAGATGCAGTTATGAGATATGAGATGGGGAAGAGAAGAAGAGTTGTTTATCATACATCAGCTATTCAGATATTTTATTTCTATAAAAAAGTGACACACGATGTAATTTCTGAGTGTTTCTCTTCGAATGTAGATATGGACATAGATTGATTTTGTAAAAGCATTTCTTTTCCAATAACTTGTATACTTCAAAATTCTAAGTACGTGAAAGAAAATGGGGAAAAAATTGCATTAAACAATGTTGTGTTGGTAAGGTCCAAAATGGAATAGTTTTATCAGATATATTCCTGATACACATTTGTTTTTTGTTTTTTGGTTTTTTTTTTTTTTTGTTTAGACATTCTGACATTAAAATACTTACTGAATAGTGTTTTTGTGATCTAAAAATGGTTGTTGCCAAAATATGAAAGTTTAAACCAAAACAAAACTGTTGTTTCTTGAACATTTATTATAGGCCGGAAACCTTGTTAAGTGATAAAGACTTTATTTCACTGAATTTTCATAGCTATGCGAAACAATGATCTCCATCTTACATAAGAAGAAACTGGCACTGAGGGAGTGTAAATTATTTTTCCAAAGTGTCACAGCTTCCAAAGGAAAGGAATCCACAAACTCACCTGTTCTACTGACATCTAAACCTATGGTCTTCAGTGTCTAGGTACACACCCTCTACAATGAAAAAATGTAATTTTATTTCCAGCCCATAGAATCTAGCTCAGTTTATTTTTTCCCATTTTAATGGGGAAAACCACATAATATTAAAAATTAAAAGACATTCCTCATGCCAGGTGCTTAAAATGATTAAAGGACACTATGTTTACATAAAAATTTAGGCAAACATATTTTTGCATGATTGTAATCACTATAAACATAGAATTTTCAGCTTGCTCTTTTAATTTTATGTCATACACATTTGACATGATACTGAAAATTTTAAAAATATTTAAAAATATTTGTGTAACATTTTGTCCATAATGTTGGACTTTTTAGTTATTTCTCATCTTCAGGTGTTATGGTTAATATTGCAGTGTCTCAATTGAAAGAAAAAAACCTAAATGAATAGTTTTTCCAGAATAATTTCTGAGAATGGGATTACTGAGGTACCTTTATTTCTGTTGATATGCATTTGTTATATTGCTTTTCAAAATGGTAGACCCACATTGGAGTTGTGTCCCAAATTGCTTGATCTTATACATTTTACCACATCTTTACTATCTTTGACAATTGTGGTTTATTTTAAAAGTTCATCTGTGCAATAGCCATGAAATAAGGCCTCATTGTTTAACTTACATTAATTTGATTATTTGTAAAACAGAACATTCCCCCATATATTTCTTGAGAATGCTTATTTTCTCTTTTTATCATTCAAATGAGTGCTCTTTGCATAAATATATTATTTTCTCATTTCTCATATTCACAAAGAATATATACATATATCTTAATCTAGGTAAAAATATATTACATATATCTGTAGATATATAAATATGTATGAATATTTCACTTTGGTTTGATTAAACCATTGCAGGACATATAGCATATCAATGATTCTTTTCTCTGAGAGGATATCAAAAGTCTAGTGTCTTTATCATGTACTACTGAGAACTTTATTTTAATGAGATAATCCATATTACCTTTCCTTGACTCTTAAGCTTCCAGTAACTCAATGAAATAGTCACCCCAGTCTAAATAAGGAATTGTCATAAAAATCCTATCATTTGTAGGCTGGTGACCCTCCTGGATATGAAGGATGTGTCTGGGGAATGCAGCTGAGGGATGCAAGGTTTTGGGAACCAATGGTCCCTACACTATGTGCCATGCTTGGGCCCCTGAGAGAGGGCAGTTGGATGAAGCCCAAGATTTTAGTGCAGGCTTTCGGCCCAGTGCACAACATGAAGAATAAGTTCTGTGTCATGTGCAGCAGCTGCCACCTAGAGACCCACTACTTAGTTGTAGGAATTTTTTGGTCTCATAAATTTTCATGAAACTGTGGCTATAGAAAGGATTTAGAACTATAAAACTTATCCTTGAAATGAAAACAAGAGAGTCTGTCTACTTGTTTCAAGTGTTTCAGCCAGAGAAGTGAGTTTGGATGACTCCAGAGAGGGTAAAGGGCTTGCACCAAGACAGACAAAACTTTGCTCACATAATGCTTGGTAAGCACAATCATGTTGGGCCACATTTCAGAGGCTCTTTGACCCGCAAATGGGCAATAAAATGCCGTGACATTGGGTGAAAAGTAACGAGAGCACATGGCTCTCATTCTTCCTTTTTTTTCCTTCCTGGTTAAAACCTTCTTTGACGTTAATCAGAAACAGGACACCTACACAGCACTAGGCATACTCTAAAGGTTAAATGGTCTGAGAAGTGACATCATTTATTTAAAAACAATAAGTTCATTTATCTTACCATTGACTCACCAGCCAGGGAGTGGGTTGCAACATAGCACAACAGAAAATTTAAACTTCAGTATTTTAACTTCTAAGTTCTCTGCCAACTATTTAGCAGTGTCCCTGGGCTAGATGGGTAGCATATCTGAGACTATGTTTCTTATTTCTTAAATCAGAGACGGGACCAGATTACCAAGTTATCTTCCTGCTGTCACATTTTGTGATTCTTTAGTAACATATGCATCAAGAATCTACTTCTGGCACAAGGCCCTCCTGGCTTAGGAGGAAAGTATGAAAGAAATGTAAGATATATCCCCTGTTGTGCCAGAATTTTTAATCTTGTGACCCTCCCAACAAACATAACAGCCAAGTGATGATGTATGCACCCAAAAAAGTGGTGCATACAAGAGTAGTGTTCCAAGGTTGTCTGGACAATAGATGAGACAACACTCAGTGTGTGGAGGTTGGAGAGATAATAAAATGGACTGGACACTCTGCAGACCTGTGTTCCCAGTTCTACTTACAACACCTGCTTCTTGTGCTGTGTGGTTTAGTGATTGGACTTCTAGGATTTAGTTTGCTAAAATCAGAAGGTAGTAATTTCCTAGGTTGGTTTATTATTCTAAGAGTTAAGGTATGGTATGCATAGCATGTCGCTAGTTCCCTGATATGTTGTAGACACTTAAAAAATGGCAGACAGGATATGGAGAAGGGTGGAGATACAGGAAGAGGAGAAATGTGCACAGCATAGACAAAGGTTTTGGGTTGGATCTTAGAGTATATGTTTTTTATATTTTCAGTTGAATAAAAGAATTTGCAAAATGTGGCATACGTGTATACCATTTACATCATGGAGCTTCAAGGGTTTTTTTTAAATTTGTTTAATGTTTCATTTATTTTTGAGAACAAGAGAGACAGAGCATGAGCGGGGGAGAGGCAGAGAGAGAGGGGGAGACACAGAATCTGAAGCAGCCTCCAGGCTCTGAGCTGTCAGGAGAAAGCCCAATGTGGGTCTCGAACTCACAGAACACAAGATCATGACCTGAGCCAAAGTTGGATGCTTAACCTGCTGAGCCACCCAGGTGCCCCTGGAGCTTCAAGTTTAATGGATCGACCCCACCACCACCACCACCACCAAAGAAAAGGAATGGAAATCTATCATTACCATGATGCATGCTTTTAATGTCTAGTGTACATTGAGAACTTATAGCAAGATGACCTGATTTAGTCTGATGTCTTAGAAAGATGATTCTTCAAGGAGGTGACCTCTGAGCTGACAGATCCTAAATAGGAAATAATGAATTGAGGGGAGCTACATATATAAAGGCCTGACATGGGAAGGAGGAGGTATGTCTGGTTAATAGAACTGGAGAAAGGAATGAGGTACAAGTGGTGCCCTAGGGTCCAGTGGATGGAAAATCACTAAGGGAAAACGTCAAGGGTACATGGGTTGAGGGATCCTTGCTAACCAGATCTGACAGGATTCTTGCTTAAGGTAATCCAGGGTGATCAAATTTCAGCTGCAGGGATGATGAAGAAATTGATCAGATATTAGGGTGGATATGGGGTGGGGGAATTCTTGCTGAACTAAGTCTTAGCAAGACGCTTGTTACAATGGATATCATGGTCCAGGCTTAGAGGGCTTAGAGGAGCCTACCTAGAGACTGGAAAAGGGGAGATCTTTGTTAGAATTAATTATAATTTATTTTCAATTAATATATGTGATTAGGTAAGGAAAAACTGAATAACTTCTTTCTAAAAATGCATATTACTTTTCTACATAAGTCATAACATCTTCTAAAATGTTTTTTTTCTATTATTCACATACTATGCTAAGTTCAAAATAATCAACATCTATAAAGAAGTTCCTTAAAGTGTAGGTATTTTTTATGTGTGCTAAACCTTTAAGAATAATGATGTCACCTTTACAGGGCTTAAAATAGGTATTATCTACAGGTGTTCTTTCCTTTGATGGGTGTTGGATTATGTATCATCCTTTCAACCAATACATATAATAAAACCAATACATATAATAAAACAGCATTATGCATTATGGAACCAGGGATAGAGCAGTGAACAAAAGAAACATCTTTTGTTCTCTAACGGAGCACTTTCTTTTCTTCTTTAAATCACTACCAGAAGCTTTTAGTTCTGATTATAAATTCCTGGATCTCTCTTGGCAGACTCTGAAATTTGTATTTATGTTGCCCTTCATAGGTTTATTCTTGCATTCATATGTGATCTTCAAGAAAATTCTCTGTGAAGTAGGGGCAATAGAGGGTAATGATTAAGAACTTGAGTTTTGTAGCCAGACCAACTGGGGTTCAAATCTGGGCTCTGCTACTTATTAGCACTTTTTTGCTAAGTACATTACATGGGTCATTTTAAACTCAAAAATACCTCTATGTGAGAGTGTTGAGAAATATATTTATTTCCATTTGTAGATGAGAAAATTGAAGCTCAGAGAGGTAAAGATGTTTTTCCAAGGGCACACCTAGCTCTAAAAAGTAAGACAATGCTGCTTGCTGAAGGTTAGCAACTTCCTCTTCTATAATAATTAAAAATGTTTCATATTTTCCTGATTCTGAAATTCTACAAACCTCTTGAGGTGGACCAATCTCTGGGCCCCTAAATACTTTGCCTTATTAAAAACCAACAAAGTCTCCTGTTGAAAGAGTTGCCTGGCCAGGGAAAACATTTTTTCTTGTTTCTTAATGGAAAATCAAGCCTGCTGATTAAAACAGAGTAATAGTTTCGAAAGCTTCCTCTTGAAGAGCATTTGCTTTCTCATTTCCTAATGAATTACTCCCCAAAGAAACTCATTATATTTCAAGGCACAAGACT
>CM053575.1:18938261-19018261 GCA_028646485.1 Cryptoprocta ferox
AAAAACCAACAAAGTCTCCTGTTGAAAGAGTTGCCTGGCCAGGGAAAACATTTTTTCTTGTTTCTTAATGGAAAATCAAGCCTGCTGATTAAAACAGAGTAATAGTTTCGAAAGCTTCCTCTTGAAGAGCATTTGCTTTCTCATTTCCTAATGAATTACTCCCCAAAGAAACTCATTATATTTCAAGGCACAAGACTCTCTGGAGACCTCCCCAACTCCACCATTCACTTACTAAAATGTACTAGAAACCCATAAGCCTTGCCAAATTCACTGAGTCCTCCAAATCCTTTGCTTATCAATAACTCTTTTTTCTAAGTTATGATCAAAAGCAGCTTTGCCCTTAGATAAACTGGAAAGGAAGCCTTCTCTTATAGATAAGGAATATTTTGCTGATGAAGTGAAAAGACATGATTATTCATATAACTATATTATTGTTTTATTATTATTAATGTATTATAATTACAGTTAAGAGTCTTGGATCATTGGTGTGTACACATAAAAGAGTTTTTTCATTTCTTTTTTTGAAGTTTATTTATTTATTATGAGAGAGAGAGAGAGAGCGAGCGAGCATGAGTGGGGTAGAGGCAGAGAGAAAGAGGGAGAGAGAGAATCTCAAGCAGGCTCCACACTGTCAGTGCAGAGCCTGATGTGGGGCTCAAACTCACGAGCAGTGAGATCATGATCTGAGCCAAAACTGAGAGTCAGACGCTTAACTGACTGAGCCACTCAGGTGCCCCAGTTTTATTCTTGCTAATAAGAATCCCCAGTATGGCTTAATTGATCCCTTTCTTTCCCACAGGGGAGCAGGTGCCTTTTGTGGTATGTAATACTATAACATTTTTGTCTCTTTAGGTTTTTAAAACAATTCCTTTTTAGTTTTTAAGATTCAGACCTTTTAATGATAACTTCAAATACATGTCTGAAAGAAAACTCTCTTACTCCTTTCCTACTCTGCACAAGCTCCCCAACACGCTGTTACACCTATACAACACAAGTAAGCTGGTGGGGTTGAGGTATGGGGGTCTGTTCTCATTTACATATCCTTCCCTTCACTATGGGGATCTCTTGGGCATTGGGGTGAGAGCACAGGGTGGGGAAAATATGTAAGTTTTTTTATTTTTTTTCTTGGACAGCTTGGGACTACTTTCTTGCCTTGTTGATTCTGAGCTTGATGTGGACTGCTGGTGGTTTTAAGAGCCCTCATACTGATGGAGGTTCAAGTCCAAGCAGTTCCACTGGACACTGAGGGTCCTTTGTGAGGCTCAGCCTCTGAGTCATGCTGATGGTGTTGTACTGTCCACCTAGGCTGTGCATATTTCCTTGTCCCACTTCTTCTAAAAAAGACTGGGTACTAATCTCATCTACCCACTGGGCATCACCTATGATATCTGTGGACACTACTAGGATCCATCATCTAGGATCCTAGTCCTAGGTCCATCCCACCATGCCATTTCTCCCCAAGGCTCTTTGCCTTGACCTGGAAGCATTGGGCAAGTTAGTCCAGCTGGTAGCCATCAAGACATCTGCCACTCTTCTCTTGCATTAGTTTGCTAGGACTACCTTAACAAAGCACCACAAACTGGTTGGCTTAAAGCAACAGAAATTTATTCTCTCTCTGTTCTTGAGGCCACAAGTACAAAATCAAGTATGACAGGGCCACACTCCCTCTGAGACTGAATAGAACCCTTCTCTGCTTCATCCTAACTTCTTATGGTGGCCACTGTTCTCTGGCATTTTTTGTTTTGCATCACTCCAGTCTCTGCCTCCATTGTCATGTGGTATTCTCCTCATCTCCACAATGTTTTCTTTATAAGGACCTATTAGATTTTGGCCCAGCCTACTTCAGTATAATCTTATCAAACTTAACTAAAAACATCTATAACTCTTATCTCCAAATAAGTTCTCATTCCGAGGTACTCAGGGTTAGGACTTCAAAATATCTTTTTGGGGACATGATTAAACCCATAATACCCCTCTTTCTAGACACTCCCAAATTTGACAAATGATTCCCTTGGCATTGAGAATCAGAACTAGTTACATGATCTTTTTCTGCCCCACCTGGATTGTAAAGAAAAGAGGTAGAATTTCTTCATAAATATTGCAGTATTCAAAAACAAACAAACAAAAAAATCTTTTCTTCCCTCCTTGTCTTTTTAAAACCATCTTGGGGTAAGTGGAGGGGATAACTAGGTCTCTTGAAATGTTGCTTCTCTGCAAGATAGGAGGCGAAGTGGTTTGCCCGAAAGGCAGCAGGTCTGAACCTTGTTTTAAACTTAATCACCTTTGTCTTCACCTCCAGGCTTTTTTTTTTTTTTTGTCAGCCTGGGTAAACAAAAAATTATATGTAGTATCTAGCATCATTTTATTATATTAATACTGATGATGATGATGATAATTATGTTCACAAATTTTTTTGTGCACAGTTATGCCAGGGACTGCCATAAACACTCATATTTAATTTTTATATACACATTTACATATACAGTCATATTTAATTTTTTTGACTGAGATAATTGCTTTTTTAATTTTCCTTTTTTTAAATGTTTATTTTTGAGAGACAGAGACAGAGTATGAGCAGGGGAGAGGCTGAGAGAGAGAGGGAGGCACAGAATCTGAAGCAGGCTCCAGGCTCTGAGCTGTCAGCAAAGAGCCTGATGTGGGGCTTGAACTCACAAACTGTGAGATCATGCCCTGAGCTGAAGTCAGATGCTAAACTGACTGAGCCACCCAGGTGCCCCTCTTTTTTAAATTTTCTTAATTCTTAATTATTTGAAACTAATGTTAGCCTTACAAGAAATTTACAAAAATATAGTTTCCATCTGTCCCTCATCTCACTTCCCCTAATATTAATGTTATGTAATTTCAGTACAGTTATCAAGATGAAGAAACCAACTCTGTACAACACTATTAACTAAATTATAGAATTTATTCATATTTCTCCAGTTTTTCCACTGGTGTCCTTTTTCTATTCCAGAGTCTTATCTAGGATCCCAAATTGCATTAAATTTTTATTTCCTCATAACATTTTACAGTCTATAATATTCATCAGTCTTCCCTTGGTTTTTACAGCCTTAACACTTTTGAGGAATATTGATCAGTTACTTTGTCAAATGTCTCTCAATCTAAGTTTGTTGTTTTCTCATGATTGGACAGGATGCAGATATGCATTTTTGGCGAAACATGCTGCTGAAATGCTTCCGTATCCTTCTCAGTGCATGCTGTTATGTGATTCATAATGTTGTTATAGGTTATCACTGAGATACTGAGCTTAGTCTCTTCATGAAGGTGGTTTGGGTAGGTTTCTCCATTGTAAGGTGGTATCTTTACTCTTTATAGCATGAGGGAGATACTTTGAGGCTATATAATCCTGTTTCTCTGCAAACTTGTACCTACTAATGTCGGCATCCATTATGGATCTTGTCTGAAGCAAATGTTCCTGTGGTATAAGGGTTATTTTCTATCTCCCTCTTTCCTTTTACATTTATTAATTGGAATTTAACTGTAAGGTTATGCTGCCTTTCTTCCCCATTTATTTATTTATTTGTTTATTAAGTCACAGTAGATTCAGGAATTGATATTTTTAAGGTCTGAGCTATAATTCAATATTGTCATTATTTATGTTGTTGTTCAAACCATTCCTGCTTTGATATTAACACATGTGCATATGTAATTTAGTAAATATACATATATTTCCTGAGTATTTCCATTAAGAGGGCCTAGAATGAATGTAACACCAGAACCAAAGAGTATACATCTAGCTCCCAGTTCTTGGTTTCTCAACACTATTTTCAGTAGAAGGAATCCAGAACCTTTGGAGAAGCAGTAGATAAAAAGGCTAAGAGAGAGAAAATAGGAGATAAGTCTGAATAGGAGATGTTCAGAAAAGACTGGGACTTATTGAAAGAACACATGAACCAACCTGAAGGAGCTCCTAATGGCCACATGTAAGGCAGACTTAATCATCCCTTTTATACAGATGAGGAAAATGAGATACAGAACCATTAAGTAACTTTTTTGAGATCACACAATTAATAAGCAGCATAAAAAAACACAACACAGAATTTTTGTTGTTGTTGTTTTGCCCCAAGTCGCATCCTCTTTACCAGCCTACAGTAGAACTTTCTATCCCAAGTAGACTTAGGTGAGTGCCAATTAGCCTTTATACAGTGTGTTGGTAATTCTCCTCTCAGGGTAAAGAACAAGTTTCTGTCTCCCAACGACAAAGTTGAATTTTAAATTAATTGTAGGTTCATTTTGTAGAGAATTCCAGTAAGTTCAATGCTGGTTTTAGAATGGTAATATTTATTAAATGACCATTATTTTTTTCATAAAATTGAAGCCATACTCCTGATCAGTGAGTGGGAGAGGGAGACCCAGAATCTGAATCAGATTTGAAGCTGATTCTTTCTTTAGCTTTGACTCCATCTTCAAAATTATTTCTTATAACTATGATAGTTAAGAACAGATTAGCATGATCTAATATCTTTCGTTTTTGCTTTTTTAAAATTGTAGATTGTCTTGGTTTATACATTTTATTTTAAATCAGTATCAGTCTAATTCTATTGCCTGTTTCTGCTCCTCCTCCTCCTCTTTCTCCTTCTTCATCATAAGGACTTTTTTTTCCTACCTTTAAAATCCAACATTTTTAGTGGGTTATGTTTCAGAATTGACCATTCTGAGTCATTTTTACCCAGCATCTGTGTAAACAATTTTTAATGAAGAAATACAGGTCTTGTTTTAGTTTCAGAAAGTTTCCTTGGGGTATAGTTTTAAATACTAGTTTAGTTTCATATTTTTATTTTTGTCCTTATATCATCAGTCATAGGTATTTTGACTTCCTTTGCTTGTCTTTTATTTCAGCCACTTTCTATTTTTACATCTTCATCTAATTTTTATTCTTAGTTGGTTGTCTGCTTTGCTTAAAATTTCTTAATTAAATATATTTTTTAAAAAATTTTATACTTATTTATTTTTGAGAGAGAGAAAGATACAGAGCATGAGCAGAGCGGGGGTGGGGGTCAGAAAGAGAGGGACACCCAGAATCTGAAGCAGGCTTCAGTCTCTGAGCTGTCAGCACAGAGCCCGATGCAGGGCTCGAACCCACAGAATGGGAGATATGACCTGAGCTGAAGTCAGATGCTCAGTGGACTGAACCACCCAAGCCCCCCTTTAACTAAATATTTTTCATTATTTAAATCAACTTTATTTTTTTTACAAGTTTTAGTTTACCAAGAAATGGAAAACATTTAGTTTGCAGAGAAATGGAAAATATTGTACAGAGATCCCATATACTGTAATCCAGTTTTCCCTATTGTTAATATCTTACATTAGTATGGTATATTTATTATATAACTATTACATATTATATATTATATAATTATTATATTATTATATAATTAATGAACCAATACTGACAGACACATTATTATTAACTAATATTCATCCTTCATTCAGATTTCCTCTGTTTTTGCCTAATATCTTTTTTTCTTCCAGGGCCCCAAACAAGATACTATATTACATTTAGCTGTCATGTCTCCTAGGCATCTCTGGGCTATGAGAGTGTCTCATATTTTTATTGTTTTTTGATGATGATAGTTTTGAGGAATATGGATCAGGTGTTTTGTAGAATGAAACTCTATTGGAATTAGTCTGGTGTTTTTTTTCATGAGTAGACTGGGTCTGTGAATTTTGGGGAGGAAGGCAATAATTGTAAAAATGCTATTTTCGTGAAATCAATTTAAGGGTACATATAACCAACATGTTTTATCTCAGTTGATTTTGACCTTAAGCAATGAGATAGTGTTTGTCATATTTCTCTACCATGAAGCTATTCTTTCTTTCCCCCCTATTCTTACTGTAGTTTCTGGAAGGAAGTTGCTGTGCTTTGCACACTTAAGTTTGAGATTTGATTCCAGTCCTGGAGGATACAGTAAGTCCACACATTACTCAGAATTTTAAAGCATACATTCATCTCTTCCATTTATTTAATTATTCCTGTATTTATTTATATCAGTATGGGCTCATAGATATTTATTTTATACTATAGGTATAGTCCATTGCTTCTTAATGTGTTGCCCCAATTTTTTTAGCTTTAGCCATTGGGAGCTCTTTCAGTTGGCTCCTGTGTGCTTTTGACATACTACCATTAAAGTCGGGGGGGGGGGGATTTTTGTAAGCACTTACTTATGGACACCACAACATTGCTCCAGACTTATCTTATGTATTTTTACCCCAGTCCTTGGATCAATCATTTATCCAAGTAGCTCTTGTCTCTTTTATTGGAGAACAATACTAGAAGTCAAGATCAGGGCGCTAGGTATCCTTGTTGCTACTGGAGTGTCATTGATTCTAGGCCATCTCAGCTGACAAAGGGAATATATATTTGTATATACACATATTTATTAATATTTTTATCTGTAACCTTATATCTTCATTATATTAAGCTACATGTGCATTCTTATTGATGTTTCCTGCTTTCATCCATTACGTATATCATTCCAGCAGGCTCCCCTTGCATATAAGTAAACTCTTATTCCAACTCTTATATCCAAGAAATCTGGATTTCACCATCTGACATCCATTTACTTAATTGTTCAATTCTAGTATACATGCACAGCACTATGGAGATTGCTAATCCATACCCCCGTGGGAAACAACAGTGCCAATTAGAACATAGTGCTTCTGTGCAGTTACAGGCTCCCCTCACTTCCAGAGTTACTTAGGTCATCACCTTCACCATCCATTCCCAACACTGAGGTTATTTCATATATTTGTAATATGGTTAAATTATTTTGCACCATGCTGCATTTTATCCAGTGATCCCCAGATGTCCTAATTTTTTTTACAAATTTAATTTACATGTATTAAGTTTCCATCTTTGTGCTGCAAAGTTCTATGGGTTTTGACAAATGCATAATGTTACATATCTACCATTACAGTATCACACAGAGTAGTTTTCTCTATTATATAAATATACAGTGTATTTGACCTATTAAATCTTCCTCCCTCCTCTTGGACTTTTGGGCAACTGTTGGAGGAGGTCATCAAGAGGACATGACCCCCAGTTGAACCATGAAACTCACCCTCTTCCCTGTCCTTAGAATGTGTGTTCCACCTACCCATCCCACAGCTGGAGCTGTTTCAAGGATGCAGCCTTGAGAGCATAAGGTGTTGAGACCAGCTGGACTGAATATGTGCCTGAAACCCGCTGAGGTCTCTATTTAAACTTTTAAGATTTTAGCAGGCAGCTGGGGAGACAGCAACACGTGATCTTTTCTTTACTGTTTTCATGGTTTTGCATTTCTCAGAATGTTATATAATTGGAATTATAAAATAGGTAGCCTTTTCAGACAGAATTCCTTATATATGTGCATTTGAGGTCATCAATGTCTTTTACAGCTTGATAGTTCATTTCTTTTTATCAATGAATACTATTACATTATATGGATGTACCAGTTTGTTAATTGATTCACTTATTGAAGGATATCTTGGTTGCTTCCAGTTTAGGCAATTATGAATAGTTATCACAAGAATATACATACAGGTTTTTATATAGACGTAAGTTTTATAATAAGTTGGGTAAATAACCTAGGAGTAAGATTACTGGACAATATGCTAAGACTGTATTTAACTTTGTAATAAATAGCCAAACTAGCTAGCTGTGCCATTTTATAATCCCACCAGCAGTGAATGAGTTTCTATTGCTCCTTGTCTTTTCCAGAGTAGGTATTGTCAGTTGTCTGAATTTTAGCCACTTTAATAGGTGTTTAATGGTCTGTAAATATTATTTTAATTTGTAATTCTCTAATGACAAATGAGGTTGAGCATCTTTTGATATGCCTATTTGCTATCTGTATGTCTTCTTTGGTGAGACATCTGTTCAGATAATTGCCTATGTTTTTAATAAACTTCCATTTTAGAGTAATTTTAGGCCTATAGAAAAATTTGGCAGAAAGTGTGGAGGGTTCTTATAGATGCCCTGTCCTTCCCGCCAGTTTCCCCTATTTTTAACATGTTTTGTTATTGTGGAACATTTGTTACAACTGATGAACCAATATTGATACATTATTATTAACTACAGTCCATAGATTACATTAGGGTTCACTCTTTGTGTTATACAGTTCTGAGTTTTGATAAATGCATGATGTCCTATATCTACCATTATAACATCATGCAGAACGGTTTCATTAACCTAAATATTTCTAAATATCCACCTATTACTCCTCCTCTATGCTCCCTATATTTTTATTGTTTGGCATATTTTACATGGTTCTGTGTATTTTACAACTATATTTTACATAGTTTTGCGTCTTCCAGAATTTCACGTTGTTGGAATCATACATTATGTGGCCTTTTCAGATAGGCTTGTTTCACTTAGCAGTATGTGTTTAAGGCTCTCCTCCATGTCTTTTCGTGACTTGATAGTTCATTTGTTTTTATTGCTTAAAAATATTTCATTTTATGGATACCTATTGAAGGGCATCTTGAATTCTTACAGATTTTGGTGATTTTTGAATAAAACTGCTGTAAATATTCTTGTTAAGGTTTTTGTGGGGACATAAGGTTTTTCGCTCCTTTGGGTAAATACCTGACTGTGATGGTTGAATTGTACAGTAAGTCTAGCTTTGTATGTTTAGCTTTGGAAGAAACTGCCAGACTTCCTTCCAAAGTGGCTGTAGCATTTTGTATTCCAACCAGCAATGATGAATCAAAGTTCCTGTTGCCCCACATCCTTGCCAGCACTGGTGCTGGTGTATTTCCACTCTAACATTTTGTCCTCAAATTTCCAGATGTTTGTTGGAGGATCTTCAATGCATTTTTAGTTTATGATTTTCTATATTATAGTTTTCTCAGCGTCAGGGTAGTCTTTTAGGGAGGAAGGGTGAAATTTCACCAGCTGGAATGCTTTGATTCATCTTTTCTATTTTTATTTCTGTAGCTTTGTGTGGATATGGTCAGATTTTTTGCTATTTATGTTTATTTTTTAAATGTGTTCCTAGTTCAAGAATTCTGTCTATCCTGTTTTGTCCTCTTCTGTGTCACTTCTATGAATGGGGCTGGTGTGGTAGTGGGAAGAAGGGGTTGATCAGCTTTAGGTTTCTTTTGTTTGTACAATCCTTAATTGCATCCCCTTCACTTTGTTTCTTATTTTCTCTCAATACCTCATTGCTAAACAGAACTACCCATCTCCTATATATCTGAATATCTCCCCAAAGCAATACTTCTACATGGTCGCCACTGCCTGCTAAACTCCTTCACTGTAGCCAGTGCTGTGAACCCCCAAGTTCTAACTTGTGTTCATGATACTGGCATTTAATATTGAACTTCCACTTTCTCAGGTGATTTTGTCTGTGTTTTTTGTGTGTCCTTCACATTCTTCTTTTCTTCATTAACTCCCTTAAGCCTCTTCTATCCTGTTCTCTACACCTACAGGCTTACATTAATGGGTAGGAACTTGTCTGGAAGTTTTAAATCTACTTAACAATTAATTTAAAGGTGGTGGTGCTACTTTTTATCTTCTGGTTCTGGTAAAGTCATATTGTTTTCATTGCTGTTATGAGTTTTACAGGGAGGTTGTTGGGAATATTTGAAATCTGGCAGTTACTATTGTCTCAAACCACTAGTTTTGAATTAAAAGTAGAAATTTCAAAACTTCAGAAATGATTTGTCTTGGATACAGCTTTATGAGAAGGTAATATCCTGAGCTTTCAAAGACTGAGGCTCTGAGCCTCATATTTATAGTACAACAAATGGAAAAGTAAAACATTTGAAATGAGAAAAAAATAGATGGTTAGGTGAATGTATGGGTAAAGAGAAGCATTTGGATAAATAGACATACATTGTTAGGATATATATTAGAGCCAGAGGATGGTGGAGAACTCTCCCCGCTTTATGAAAGATTAGCTGGTCCTGTCCATTAACCATATAGCAGGGGATTAACAAGGAGAAAATTTCCTATCAAAGAGAAACTGATTCATGGTATCTCTGTCTCCATGTTGCAGTTAAGCCAAATTAGATTGGTAACTACTTCGAACAAAAGGGTGAAGACATTTAGCAGAAAGTCTGAGAAAGAAGTTATTTTCTTAGGGAAAGGAAAACATTTTAGAGCATTTGTCCCTCTATGGGTGGTATGTAGTAAGGGGGTAGAGATCTTAGATCTGACCTGTGCCTCAGCTCTGGAGGAGATTCATACCTTGTATAAAAGTTTCTGGGCCACTAAATTGATAGACTTGCTGGTGATTGGTGACAAGTGCATTAGGGGTGGGTAGGGAGGGCCAGAGAGAGGGAAGGAGAAGTATAAATAAGGCAAAAGGGACGCAGGACGGTCCTCATTCCCACTGCTTGTCAAAGACACCAGAATTTCCCCTTAATGGAAAGGACACTGTGAAAGGCAGCAGTACTGAAGTCACCTTGTGAGTCCTCTAAATGAGCAGCCATAGCAGAACAGGGGAATTTAGGCAGAAAATAAAGCAGACCCTCTGTGGCAGGAGAGAAGGAGGAATCATTTCTTTGTAGGGTCACCAAGTTAGGGGTCTACTCTAAGAGAAGCTTCCATGAACCCCTAAATAATCCAAATATGTGTTCCCGAAGAGTCCAGCATTTTTTTTTTTTTTTTGCCAGCAGCTTAGAGAGTCAAAAGCCAGCTAATGATAGATGAGGAATTGGGGATGGGGAGGATGGAGAAGCAGACAATAAACTTGTCGACTTGCCTGGTTTGTTAATCTCAAGAGCAAACAAGAAGGGAAGAGTTTGGGATTGATAATTATCTGAAGAGACCAGTATCCAATCAGTTGCTTTTATTCCCTATTCTCTGCCCATGTAGTTTGTAGACAGCAGAAAGCAAAAAAGGAGTTAATACCTATTATTAAAAGATAAATAAATGAAATCTCCCTCGTACTTTACATCCCAGAGTGGACTCTTTTAGTTCCTTGTTATTAAGCCTAAAATTCTGCCACCGAAGATTCATTTCCTTTAGATTGTAAAATTGACTAAAATCTGTTGTGTGTACCCTCCCATGTTTGTTGAAAAGGATGAAAACAGTTTATGTGATTACCATTGTAAGCTGTAAAAAAAAACGGTATCACTATCAAATAATAATAGAAATAAATTATAGTATGTAATTATCAACTAAACCCTGATGTCTGAGTTAAGAGATGCCTTATATAGATTTCTCCAAGGCATTTTCCTTTCTGTTTTAGCTACACATAAGATTCAAAGTCAAGAAGAGGTCTGGCTCCAGACAATGCTCAGTTACTAACTTAAACTGATAATTTTTGTGGTCCACTTTCCTGTGTCTGGGCAGAGGCATTTGTAAACTATCATATTTAGGTGATAATCCAATTGCCTCTAAAATGAAAATTTGTTTCTGTTCTTGCTTACCTGTTCACCCACATACATACTCACTCACTCACTTAAGCATTACCAACTTCTTTTGATTTTAGGAATGATGACTAGGTCTTTTGGTACTTTAATCCTTCTGTGCTCAATGAATTATGTGTGTTTTAACCCCGGATTTAGTTTATCTTTACGAACAACACAACTTAAAAGACTCTGATTGTGATCCATTTGAGAGCACTGTGAAGTAGAATTAGTCCATGCAAGGCCACCATTTATTAGTTCTGTGTGTCCTTGTTTTGTGTTAACTTTCTAATCTTCAATTTCCTTTTCCTTAAGAAAAGAGAATTCTGCCCACTTCACAGGTGTTTATGAAGATTATATAAGATGCTCTATGTAAATTCTAAAGACTTTTATAAATGGATGGTGCATCTGATAACTAATTTGTTTTTTATTCTCTGTATCATGTCTTTTTGTTCTTGAAAAATGAAACTTCCCCTGTCAGGACTCTAGAGTTTAAGTAGATAACCTAAGTTTCTCACATGGTAACTTCATCAAGAAGTAAGAAATATGTATTTGAGAGTAGAAAAAAATGAGGCCAAAGTGTCACAGAGGGGAATTGGAACCAGAGGCAGTTCTAACTCATAGTCTAAATTCATTTTCTTTAGATTATAGTGTCCACTTTTTCTCATCTCTGTTTTTTTCTTTCATCTTACTGTATTTTCATCTCTTTTCAGAGCTAAAGAAGAAAAAAATGAAAATAAAAATTAATTCAGATCTCAATTGAGCAGGATATTTTTTCATCCATTTTCAGGGTTCTAAGATCTATGTTTATATCTAGAGTATAAATTGTAAGAATTTAAAGTTCAGTATGACTTCATTGTGATGTGTCTTTAAATGCTTTGCTATATGTGTTTTAGAACACTCATTACATTCACTATTCAGTAGGACTCCTCTCAATAATATGTTTTATGATACAGCAAGTAGATGGAATCATTCCTATTTTATATAAGGATATGGAAGCTCAAGGAAATTGGACAGGATACACGGCTGGCTGAAGGTTCGCAGCTTGTTCAAGGAAGAGACAAGTGAGAAGAGACAGATCCTGAAGGATAAATCAGATTTCAACCCCTTTTCACCTCAAATATTACTATTTACTGCTTGATCGAAGCTATTCAATTAAGAGTATCCAGTGTTTGACTAGGGAATTTGTAACACGTGATACTCAACCGATTGTTGCACTGAGGTACATAGCACTCAAATGGCCAGTGATTTCTGACCCTGCCTAGGATTTTTAGGCCAATTTGAGATGATCCTCTATTTGGGGAGTGGTAGGTGTGGACTCCATGAAACTGCTGGAAATGCCCTGGGGAGAACAGAATTCTGTAGACAGGAAGTGATTTTGAGAATGTGATAGATAATCATCACATTTACGTATATTTGAGCATTTGCATACGTTATGTGGTAATTAGCATATCTAATTGCTTTCTGACATTAGGAATTAGTTTGCCTGTTTGCTTTGCTTTTCTGCTTAGTACTATTACCAAATGTGTCAGTAGAGTCCACTCGTCCCCACAGAGCTATGCCTGTAGTCTGGGTCTCCCTTAACTCACAAAGGGCTCATAATATAAGAGAGATGATTTCAGGATTTCTGAATCATCTGTGACCTGTGAAATCCTTGAAGAGAGAGCACATTCCATTTTGGTAATTTCCAGAGAGATTATAAATCATGGTGATTATAGTGCATGGTAATAGAAAATAATTAGAGTTCATGCTTAATGAATATGTATGCTGTGTTGGTATTACATAATCCTAAAGATGATCATCATTACATGGCAACAAATCATACTTTTCTGCTGGAGTATACAAACAATGTTCTAGCCCCAAATGGTGATGAGCCACAAAATAAGGTACATATGGGGTGGACTAGGGTCAGTAAAGAAGAATTCCAGGGAGAGTGATGAATCTTAAATACTTCTGAGAGAAAGATAATATAGTGATTGAGGTGTTGGAATATTTCCAGGAGAAGTTGCATGATTGGCCTTCAAGTAATCTGATAGACAGAGACTACCTTAGAAGTAGAAGTCTTATGAAATAGAAGAAGACTCTGCAAGTGTGATGATTAATTTATGTGGCAACTTGACTGGCCCATGGATGCCCAGATAGCTGGTTAAACATTATTTCTGGGTATATCTGTAGGGTGTTTCTAGAAGAGATTAGCATTTGAATTGGTGGGCTCAGTAGAGCAGATTGTCCTCACCAATGTGGGTGAGCATCATCCAACCCACTGAGGGCCTCAATAGAACACAAAGGCAGAGGAAGGTTGAAGTTGTTTTTGCCTGTCTCCTTGAGCTAAAACATCAGTCTTCTTCCCTCAGGGGCCCTGGTTCCCAGGCCTTCAGATTCTGACTAGAATCTATACCATTGGCTCTTCAACTCTCAGGCCTTTGAACTATACCATCAGCTTTCCTGGGTCTCCAGCTTTGCAGACAATAGCAGATCATGGGACTTCTCAGATTCTGTAATCATGTGAGCCAATACCTTATAATAAATCTCTTTCAAGATATGTTGACAGAACTATAGATAGATAAATAGATACAGATGCATAGATCTAAGGAATTAGATATGAGAGTATCTATCTATATCTTCTACTGGTTCTTTTTCTCTGGAAACCCTGGATAATGCACTAATACACCAAGGTTCCTCAACTTTGCACATCCAGAAACTTGACCTTGAACTCAGTAGAGCTGAGTTAGGTTAATCTAGGAAGACTAACCATCCTGAATAAACTCACAATAGACTCAAGAATGTATACCAAAATGAAGTTGATTAGTTAATTTTTTCAGATAAATAAGACAGTAAAGTAATAATCAGAGGCTAGCTTAATGAGTATAGATTCATAATAAAAATTAGTGATAAGACTGGATAATTTAATATTATAATTGTGATATACTACCCCTGAGGAATAGGATATTACTTAATTTAGAACCATTCCTTTTGATCAGAATTTGAGTCCACATTTGCAAAACATGGATAAGAATTTATTTTTGAATGTGGGACATTTTATATATACTCAACACCTTGGGTTTGATTAGTTCAAGTCTTGATTTGGTCTGGGAATTTTTCTTTCCATTTAAGGTAATTGTATATTACTACTGTGATGCATCTTGGGTTGATTTTATAGTTTCCCTCTGAGAAGTTATACTTCTTTTCTCTTAAAAAATATATTAGGAGCATCTCATTTTTTTCTCATTGCAACACCCAGAAATCTTTAGGAACAGCTGGAATCGACAGAAGTAGATGGAAAAGTTGAGAATATACCCATTATAACGTAAGTCCCTAACAAGCTTGATGGCATAAATGAGGAGTTATGGGTAATAATGAACCATGTGGGTAAAGAGTTTAAGAAGACCAGTGAGGTCTGAACAAATTAAAATATAGTCAAGAGTTATGAGATCAATTGGAGGGATGCTGGGGAAAGATGCATTGGAGGTAGGCAGTTGCAGATTCTAGAATGTAATAGTAAGGTAAAATTCAGTCTGCAAAGTAAAAGTGTTATAAACCCTTGCATAGGGAGGAATGAGGCACTCTTGGGTAAGTCATGGAATGACCATTCACAGATTGAGAACCACTTTGTCTTTTAGCCCTCTTCTGGGCCCTGGGGGCACAGAACTGAATGGCATAAGGAAGCTTCCTGCTATACAGTCTAGAGGAGGAGGCAGATATTAAGAAACTTAAAAAAATCTGTTAAATAATCATCAGTGGCAAAGTGCTATAAAATAAAAGTTTGGAAATCCATGGCAGGGTACCACAGTGGAATTAAACAGTCTGTGGGGGTCTGGGTTCTAAAGCAACTTTCTGGAATAATATATTCATTTACTTATAATTATGAATCTGCAATTACCAGCAGGGGGTTAGAATACCGAAAAAGTGAAGTGAGATATTGTTACGTACTGTGTTATTTACTATGGGCTCAGAGGATCTGAGAATCTTCTGTTCATTTTCATTTTTTAATATTAGTAGCATAAGTTAGTGTCCTCGAGCAAATGTTTGAGCCTCAGTGAATGTTCTCAGATGTCTGGGTGATAACCGGCCTCCCTGGAATTCCAAAGTATATCTAACTTGAGTGCATTTACTTAGTGACCCTATGCATATGACAACTTCCAAATGCTTATTTATAAGTGTAGGTGTGTGTCCTAGACAGGAATGTGGAAGATTGAACATTAATAAATTGTATTTGGAAACAGAGTAAAATTGAGGGAGAACACATAGTAGGTTGTGCTTCATCCTTATTCATTCATTCTGCAAATTGTCGTCTGTGCCAGAACATGCAGCCAAGGTTGCAGTGAGATTCCAGAGAGCACAGTGTTAATAAACTATTTTCCCTCTCTTCTCTTGGGTTTGAAATGTCACCAGAGTCCTGAGACGCAATAGAGGATTTTAATGTACATTCAGGTGTATGATTCTTTCTATTATCATTCTGATTATTATTATCATTATTCACATCCTATTAGCTTTTCACCTCAAGCTAATGTGACATTTCAGTGCTATGGAAAATCAATGAGGCAAAAATTTCTCATGATACCACAAACAATTACTGTTGATTTAAGTACAAAGACTAAATACCACGTGGACAATATGGATAAAGAGATTAAAATGCACACACATACATGCCATCCATTATTGAGAATCTTTTAAGTGTTTTTCAAAATTAGTGTTTTCTGCTGGGAAGAAAAGATTCCCTTATTGAATGACTCTAGCCTGAACTGAAACTTGGTTTCGGTGTAATTAGCTATGTCCTCACTTCTGATAATGATACCAAACTTCGGGTTTAATTAGACTCTAATTGCTGTTTTAAATTGTCTCCTGCCTCACACTTTGCTTTCTGTGCCATCTCATTGTGTGTGTTTTTTTTAATTTTTTTCCATTTTCTATTTTTGTTCCTATATCGACACCACAATACTTAACAAGTTAGTCACAAAACTTCTAACAAACAGGGTGGTCCTACCAAGAACACATGATGTTTTCCAAGAAGCTTCTTGGACAATGATTTTATGTGACAGAGAGTGACTCTTTGTCAAGCACATTTTCAGTTTCTTCTGAGAAACAACTAGCTCATGTTTCCTTACATATAGGTATGGCCATATGACCAAGTCCTGGCAAATGGAATGTGTGTAGAAGTGATCCTCGTTCTTCAAACCTTTCACAGGACCCTCCACTTTCTTTCTTCTTGGGTCTCCTGGCTCGATGTTGATGTCCAAGTGACTGTGGAGGTCACACAGTCTCCAAGACCTGCTTTGCTGGGTCTGTCTCCTTCACCCCTACCTACTGGTTTCTATTATGAAAGTGAAAAATACTGTTCCAATGAGTTAAGCTGCAGAGATTCACCATATATCTGTTTTAGCAGCTAGCATTACCTGACCTAAAACTTTTGGTAATGTCTCCCATGAACCATTGGCTAATGTTTTGCTTTACCCCTCCATCAGTCAGGGTTTTCCAGAGAAACAGACCCTTGAAAAGAGATTTATTTCAAGGACTTGGCTTACGCAAATGTGGGAGCTGGTAAGACTTAAGTCCACTGGGCATTCCTGCAATCTGGAGATTCAGCCAGGAGCTGATGCCTTAGTTTTTAGGCAAAATTTCTTCTTCTTCTTCTTCTTCTTCTTCTTCTTCTTCTTCTTCTTCTTCTTTCTTCTTTCTTCTTCTTCTTCTCTTCTCTTCTCTTTCTTTTTCTTTCAGGGAAACCTCAGTTTTGCTATTAAGGCCTTTTCACTGATAGGGTGAGGACTTCCCATGCAATTAATAACCTCTTTTACTTTAAGTCAACTGATTGCAGATGTTAACCACATCTACAAACCACATCTGCTTTTACAGCAACACCCAGATTACTGTTTATAACTCTGGCCAGGAGGACACATTAAACTAGGGGAAGGAAACCCTCTTTACTTAAATCCAAAAATTTAAACTCTTGGAAATTATATGAGCTTCCTATTAATATAATAGAAATGCCTAAACAGAAAAATTTATTGCAAGTAAAAAATTTTTTAGTAGAAAAGGCATATATACATACCAGGAGTCACTAAATACAGTTGACAGTGGCCGGCCTGACACATACTTGTGTGAATAAAGTTGAGCCTAAGAATAGGAATGGTGTAGTATATAAAAGATTGGCGTAGGTCATTGAATTCAAAGGTTTATAACACTGTATAGGGAAAAAACAAAACCATCTGTGGGCTGGTTACAATATTTTCTAACTTCTAAATAACATTTTTTTTCCCTAAAAATATTGTAACTGTTGGATTTGGGTGATTCCACTGGGGTTGGTGACTCAGGAGATCCACAGTAGTTTTGATCTGGAGACATGGAAAATATGGAGAAGGAGGAGACAGATAGAATCTAATCTCCACACAAACACAATCCAGAATGGGATAAGTGCAGCATGAGCTGGTTATGTGAAGTGACCTGTATGAAATTTCCATTGTCTCAGTCTTATAAGACAATGACTTCAAATCATGTGAACAAACCAACAAACCCTGTTTGACTAGACAGTCATGGAATGAGAGACAGCATGACCTTCAAGTGCCTGCCTGGTCCCTTACTACCTTTGTAACCTTGAACAAAAACATTTCAGCCTCAGTTTCCCCATCTGTCAATTAAAAGAATTGTGTAAAATGATCGCTGGATTACCTTTCAGCTGCTAATCCTCTGATGTGTCTCCTCTGGGGAGAGGTATATAGTTCTACTCACTTCCTGGTTGTAGCAAAGTATTGAAAAATCATTTAGGATTTAGCCCCCCTTAAAAAATATCAATCAGGAATAGTAATAGAATCTACTAATAATATTTACCAAGTTCACTTAGGTGCCTGGCACTTTATATGCAACATCATGTAATCATCACCATATTCCAATAAGGTGCAGAAGATTAAAGCCACGATGCAAGAGTTTACATTAATCGCTGGGGTCACACGGCTAAAATGGGGCCGTGCAAGCATTCACTCCCAGGCTTCACAATGCCAGGAGTCTTAACCATGATGCCGCACCATCCTAGGTAGCCCTCTCAGCCTTTATCCCAATTCCATGACACGTGTCCAAACCACTGCTGCCTGCATGTCTTTCTATTCATCTCAGCTCCCTCCTCAACAAGCAGTGTCCACACCTGCTCCTTATTGTGTTCACTTGTCTCCCTACTTCCCTCACCATACCCTTGCATAAGTCCCATCTGCCTTTGCCTCCATTTAATAACGACAGCTAGGATGCTTCCTGCTTGCAAATATCTTTTCACTTTGGCCATTTCCCAGCTGGTCGATGTGAAGCTTGTAGTTTGTAAAAGCAGCAAAGGGGCAGCACACAGGTGGAAGCTAGAGAACAGGCTAGTATCCATTCTGCCCTTTCCTTGAAACATGTTTGCAATTGGCTACACAATTTAGATACAAAGAGAAAAGTTGAAATGACACGGTAAAATAGAAAAGCAGAGAGATTGCTTCTGAAAGGTGGTTAAATTGCCTGGGTCAGTGTCCCCTCTGAAAAAGCTAATGGCATCTTCCCTGAAAAAGGCTCTTCCCTCTCTTGCAATAAGAAAAGCTCTTTCAGGACCATAAACAACCCTCTTCTACCCAGGGTCACCCCTCCTCTGTGTATTCTTCATTTATTGTCAGATGCCCCACCCTACCAGGGACCATATAGCTATGTACTACACTGATGGTGCGATGCCTTCATCTATTTTCTTTTATCAAATGCATTTACAAATGGACTCTTCAGGCTGGTTCCTTATGGCTAAGATCTCCGTTCTGGAACTCCAGTGCTTGCCACATGACAAACTCTTGTCTCAGAGGCTCACTGTGAATTCCAGGTGTAAAAGGTTACTAATAAATCCCATATATCTAGACTTTTCGAGTGTGAACGGTAATTCTTTTTTCTCCAATTCATAACGGTCTACATCCGTGTCTCAACTGATTGTGAGGCATAAAATATATTTACCATGTCCGAGAATTCAGGAGAGTGTCTAAATATTGCAAAACTCTGTCTTGATTGTCACTATCCGAATGTCAGCTCAGCCACCATAGGGCTTGTGCGTTACTGTCTCCACAGTCTGGAATGTGTGTGCCTCTTGTCTTTGCATGTAGACTAGTTTTCTGTTGTTGCTAGAACAAAGTACACAGGGTTCATGGCATAAAACAGCACATGTTTATTATAGTTCTGTAGGTCAGAGGTCAAGTACAAATCTGACCAAAGTAGAAATAAGTTGTCTGCAGGGCCTCATTCTTTTCTGGAGGCTCTAGAAGAGAATCTACTTCCTGTTCATTAGTGTTGGTGGCAGTCCTGTTCTTCCTGGCGGTCAGCTGAGACCCTTCCCAGCTCCTAGAAGCTGTTAACATTCCTTGGCTATGGCCTCTTTCCTCCATCTTCAAAACCGGCAACAACAGGTCCAGTCCTTCTTGCTTCACATCCATCTTACCCACTCTTCTCCCTTCCTCTTCTTATTTAAACTCAGTGACTACATTGGATCCACATAGATTATCGAGGATAATCTCTCCACATCAAAGTCCTTAACTCATTTAATCACATCTGCAAATTCTCTTTTGCCATGTAAAGTCACATTATACACAGATTCTGAGCATAATGGTGTGGACATCTTTGTTAGGCCCATTATTTTATTCAGACATCAGCTCAGATGTTGCTCTCAGAGGGTCCTCCCTTGATCACAGAAAATATTATTTACATAGTAATGATCATTACCTGCATTTATTTTGCTTATTTATTGGTTTTACTTTTTTACAATTTATATCTCCAACCAGAGGGAAATCTCCTTAAGAGGGGTCTTGTTCACTGCTCTATTCCAAATACCTGAATAGTTATTGGTACATATTGCTACTCAGTAAGTGTTTATTGAATGGACAGAAGCGTGCAGAAATAGAAATGGTCTTGAACCCATCTGGAAAGAAGATTCTGCTTTTGAATTTTCCAAAATATTTCCCTTATACATGATGGTTGCTGAAATGTTCACTGTCTTCATCAAAACAACTCCTTCTGTCCCCCTCTGATGTCTTTGGCCAGGGCATTAGAACATCATAGTCTCAGTGTGGGACATTTCTCAAAGTCTGAGTTATTCAGTCCAGGAGACTAACTCATGGAAGAAGTCAGTAGATGATAACAGATAGGACTTCAGTCTTTCTTACCAGATTCTTTTTTTTTTTTATTTTTTTTAAAATGTTTTATTTATTTTTGAGAGAGAGAGGGTCAGAGAGAAAGGGAGACACAGAAACTGAAGACAGGCTCCAGGCTCTGAGCTAGCTGTCAGCACAGAGCCCAATGTGGGGCTCGAACCCACAAACCCTGAGATCATGACCTGAGCTGAAGTCGGATGCTCAACCAACTGAGCCACCCAGGCGCCCCACCAGATTCTTTATACATCATGTGGTAAGGCTGTGCCTCTCAGCACTTCCTCTGTCAGCAGGTAACAATAGTTAGGTCATGCAGATCTCTCAAGAAATTACATGTATTCATGGAGAGAGTACAGGTGTACCCTTATTTAGGAACGATGCATTTCCTTTCTTTCCTTAAAAAAAGAAATACACTGTGCAGTGTAGTTTAGCTGTCCATTATCTCAAAATTCTGTCTTTTCCTTTCCTTTTTGCTTTGCTTTACTATTGCATAAACAAACAAAATATTTTTTATAAAAGAGAAAGGAAGTACTGCCCAAAAAGTTGAAATCAGGACCTTGTAAAAAAAACAGGAGAAATATTTCTATCTATAAAATGGAAGTCCATCCCTACACACACATGCGCGCGCGCACACACACACACACACACACACACACTTTTGGCAAGAATTTATAAATTTCAGACCCAGTCTCACCAGGACATGTCTTTACAGTATCGTTTATGGAGCACCAGACACAAAATGTAGCCTGTGCTAAGGTGCCATATATATATGTGTGTGTGTGTATATATATATATATATATATATATGATTGAATTGAATGTATGTATACATATATATATTAGTGAATTATATATAATGAATGATTATGTGTATAATCATACATATATATGTATATATATGATTGAATTAAATGCATATATACATATATATCAACGATTGAATTATATATATAATGAATGATTATGTATATATATATATACATAATTTAATCATTTTTTAGCCTTCTAGGTAGATGCTGTTACCCTATGTTAAACACAAGGACATTATCTTGGAAAGTGAATTTACAAAAGATATTTTGGACTCCAAACCTGGTTGCTTGATGCTAAAAGTGATCTTTTCAGGATTTTTCATTGCTCTAAACTTGTCATCCTTTCTTTTTCCTTTTAGGTTACTGTGATTGTGTTCTTTATACCTGCATACATATTGCCCTTATGTTGTCCAGGGAAGCATCTTTTTCTAGATCTGCCCTTCTAGGGGAATATTCCAGTCCTCAAAAAAATACTTCTTTTCTGTGTCTCCAAACACTGTTTCCTTCAAAAACTTGATCTCACCAAAGAATTTTGGGACAAATACCAAGTAGAAAGCCACTATGGCCTGGTCAGAAAGATGTAGAACTTGAATTTGAGCTATGAATCTACAAATTTTGGTAGTAAGGTTTTGGGCTGGGAATGTTGTACTAAAGTCCTTGGGAAATGGTGATATCTTCCTGAGACTAACATTTATCACATCTCTCCTCTAACCTCTGGATCTGGTCCAACACACTTCCATTTGTTATCTCATTTTGCTTTATGAGTTTAATTTTCTTTATCTCTAAAATAGCATCGAGAACCTTAGTACCTTTCTCACTGGTGTAGTGGCATCAATGTTACACATTATAAATGTGAAAACAATTTTCTAAATTCAAATCCTTGTGGAATTTGATTACAAAATTACAAAAATCCAAAGTGAAATAGTAGAAAAGAACCTTAACATGTTTTAATAACAAGAACATTTAAATCTTGCATAAACCTTAACCTGTTTTAATAACAAGAACATTTAAATCTTGCATAAATGCAAGTCCAGCAGGGTAAGCTCCAGGTGTTGAATGGAATAGAGGCTTTAGAATGTCATCAAAAGAGCCTGGGTTCTTATTGTCTTTCCAGTCTTCTGTCCTCAGTATTGGCTTCATCTAAAGCTGGTTTCTTTTATGATGTTAAAATACTTTGCAGATGAAATCGTGACCAAAGGAATTCTTTTTCCTGTCCAGCAGGGGCAAAAGAGAGAGAGACTTCCTGCCAAGAAGAATTTTATGTAGTATGCACTTTCCTTTAGTTTGATTGGGCCAGCTTATGTCTCAAACCAGGACTAGATAAGAAAGAGTTATGCTAAGAAGACCAGTGACTGATTAACTCAGAATACCTAGAGATGAAGTCACTTCCCTGATGGGGGTCACTTGCATAAAATTGGAGCAATCTGTGGAAGAATACAGTTGAATTTGGGGCTTAGGCAGCAAATAAATCCACTTTCACTAAGAACCTCTGCCCTCTTTTCCACATGTCTTTTGTGTTTCCTCCTCCAACAGGCAGACTACTTGCTAGTATGATTGACTAGTGCCCAGGATATTTATTACTTGCATTTGCTGATGAGTTGCTTTATTGTACATTTTTCAGACATAAGGAAAAGTCAGGTCTTGAGAACAGATCAACTCTCATGCCTATCTTTGTAGGCATGTTCCATACAGTGTGTCTTTGCCACTCCTTCTATCAAGAAGTAAAATTTATTTCTGTACCTAGTGAATCTAGAGTTGTCTTGGAGTTGCTTAAACCAAAAAACTGTGGTAGATATTGTAAGGCTTTTCAGCCTAAGTCTCGAAAGGCATAGCTTCTAATCTTGCTTGCTACCATGAGACTGCTGTGTATAAAAGCCTGAGTTAACTTCTTTGAGGATGAGACATCACATGGGAAGGGAAGTCAAGCTTACAACTGGCATGAACAAATACATGATTGCTATTTCAAGCCACCGTATTTGGGGTGGTTTGTTATATAGTAATAGGTAACTGGTATACAATCTATGGGTCTGGTTATTTAAGAATGAGGGGCATTATATGTATACTTATAATAAAGTATATTATGCTTAATATGTATGCTTAAATTTAAAAGAAGATAAACTACAATATATTTTGAAGTGTTTATACAGAAAGAAAGAATAGAATGAAGGGGAAGGATATAGAATTTTATTTGTTGATTTGAATTTGGGATCATGTAAATATCATACATAATTATATATCAAAATAAAAATTTTAAATGTAATCCTAAAAATCAAAGTAAGAGCAAATTAAATTTTTATCTAGTGGTAGAACATTTCATAGTAACTTAAAAACACAGTTGTTTGTCTATCCATATCTACAGGAGAAAAATAATTGCAAAAAAATATAAAAACCCAAAGACTGAACAAAAAACACCTTAAATTTTATTATTCTAGGAAAATTATCCATCCCTATTTATTATTTGGGTCCCCTGTACCCTTTTCATTCTTCATAATTTCAAGTTATTTTATAAACAAAAGAATTCAATAGACCCATATGGTAATTGCAAGGTAAAATTAATTTTATTCCATATCTTAAAGTAAATTTTCTCTTTAATGTTTTTCCTTAGTAGATTATTCCAAGAAACCTGTTGATTGAATGAATTCCTGGATGAATAATAAAAATCTGGGTCTTTATTCCTCCATTTAATACCTATTTTCCCCTTTGTTTATAATTAACTTTATTTTACAAAGGGGAGATTTGACAGAGAAATATGTTAAGGATTTCAAAGGTCCAGCAATGGACTTTTTCAGAGACTGTGCATCTGCCTTCAGATCAGAATGACTTCAGGGGAAGCAGTCATAATGGTAAATAGTAAATGTTCTATCTGGACTACTCCCAATAGTTGCCTTAAAAAATGTAAAATTCACCCTTTTGAAGAAGGTGAATTAAGAACTCCAAGTTCTTGGGGCGCCTGGGTGGCTCAGTCAGTTAAGCTTCTGACTTCGGCTCAGGTCACGATGTCACGGTTTGTGGGTTTGAGCCCCGTGTTGGGTTCTGTGCTGACAGCTCAGAGCCTGGAGCCTGTTTCAGATTTTGTGTCTCCCTCTCTCTCTGACCTTCCTTCTCTCGTGCTCTGTCTCTCTCTGTCTCAAAAATAAATAAACTATAAAAAATGTTTTTTAAAAAAGAACTCCAAGTTCTCTTTCCTTTTATTCCAGTACTGAGGCAGTACAACTATGCATTTAGCAGTGACAGACTCAACTTTATGAGACTAATTATAAAAACCAATTATTTATTTTTTTCTTCATTAAAAAGCACAAACATATGTGAATAGTGTCCCTGAACACTAGAGAGTTCCTAGGATTTTTTTTTAGGATTTTTTTTTAATGAGAAGAGGTAGAGTTTAATTTCTTAGAGCAGCTATTCCAGATTGGTTTTGTGTTTAATGGAATGAGCTGATCGAGTGCAAGTGGAGAACTGAATATCTCTAGCCCAAGAGTCATTATGGACATATTGGAATAGAGACCTTGGTAAATTAGGTATCAAGCTAAAAGCAAACTTAAAATGAATTCTAATCCCATTCAACATAGAAGGTACACTCATGTTTGGCCAGTCACTGATACAGAAAAAAACCATGAAATGAAAATCTCTTTCCTTAAGAGGTGGCTTCCCAATGAGGAAAGGAAACATTTATGAAAATAAAACTGACACATTGAGACAGTGACTGATGTATACAACAAATACTGTTGTATTCCAAATGTTGAGTGAGTCAGCTTGAACTAGGCAAATAGAGCATGGATTTAGAGAAGATATTTGTGCTGGGATTTTAAGGGCAAGAATGAGTGAGCCAGGTACACCAAAATTTCTAGACAGAGGAAATAGCAGGATGGAAGGCTTGAAAGTGCAATGTGTATTTTGGTAAAGGTAGGAAGTCTAGAATGGTTTAAGCATGAGATGTGTGAGACAAATGGGACCATTTAGTGGGGGGTGAGGATTATGTGTGGCTCAAATCCATTCTCCACAACTCTTCTGAGCCAATGTATTTTGTGGGGCAGCCAGACGGCAAAATTGGCAGATATTGTCATGAATTGGGATTTGGGGAAGAATAGAGGGTGTGGGTGGTAGAGGTCTTAATAGAATCCAATTAGCACTCGTTCCAGTATTTGGAAAGGAACCCCATTACTTCCTGTTTACTTGCTCTTTCACATACAAAATAATGATTAGGAGTCATTCTAAAAAGTTTCTAATTACTAATAAGATATCTAGGAGAGCAATGGCACCAGGACTTCTTGGACAAACTTGGCACTGTATAAAATCCTCATAAGGAGAATGAACATAAGGGAGTATGATGCCCTCTTGCTGATGGTGGCAGATTGCCCATGTAAACCTGTGAAATTGGAATAGGAGACTGAGGGCACAAAAGCATGGTCCCAACGTCAATTTGCCAGATACCCAGAAGTGTGAGGTTAAGACATTGTTTTTTTTAGTTTATGGTGTGGCAATAGTGTTAATAGCAAAAAAGGAAGGAGGTATGATTACTGCCATTATCCTATATATATCTTTCCAGAGTTGACGTGCAGGCCTTTAGATGTTGGTTATAAAGAGTTTACTTTCTTCTTTTTTTTTTTTAAAGTTTTATTTATTATTGAGACAGAGAGAAACAGAGCATGAGTCGGGGAGGGTCAGAGAGAGAGGGAGACACAGAATCCAAAGCAGGCTCCAGGCTCTGAGCTGTCAGCACAGAGCCTGATGCGGAGCTCAAACCCACAAACCATGAGATTGTGACTTGAGCCAAAGTCGGCCGCTTAACCAACTAAGCCACTGTGACTTGAGCCAAAGTTGGCCGCTTAACCAACTAAGCCACCCAGGTGCCCCAAGAGTTTACTCTCTGACTGATGGTGTCTAGATGTCTAGAGATGAAGCAGCAGGTCTGTAATGAATGCATATTTCTATATATTTTGTATTGTGATTAACTACTATGATTTATTGTATCCCAAGTATTCAGTGCCTGTACTCAGTACATCTGTGTTAACTGAATGAATAAATTGTGTACCTTATATTATACAGGATTTTTGCAGAGCAGGATGTATGTTCTATGAAGTAAAGAATTTTTTGTAGTAGATTGCAAAAACCGGCTTCAAATTCCTCTAACCCAGGCTGTGCACCCCATTTGAAATAATTTCCCTGCTCCTTCCAAGAAAAGGTGGAGTGTGTTTCTTCATCTCCTTGGATCTCACCTGGACTTCTCACTTCCCTTGACTGATGGAATGCAGTAGACATAACATTTAAAAGTTTTTATTGTAGGCCTCAGGACCTTATAGTTTCCACTCTCAGTCTTTTGAAACTAAGGCTACCATATAAAGAAGCCAAGTTAGCTTCCTTGGGGTTGAGTAACCATATAGAGGGAGAGGTCAGCGCCAATATCCAGCACATAAATGAGACCATCTTAGACCATGCAGCCTCAGTCCAGCTACCAGCTGACTGCCAACACAATGAGTAATTACAGGTGGAGTCAGTTGAAAATAATCTAGGTGTATCAAGCCCAAATTGTTGGCCCACAAATTCATGAGTAAATAAAATGGTTATTTAAAGCTGTGGAATTTTGAGGATGGTTTGTTACATAGCAATATATAACTATATGCTTTATCTATATTATTCACTGCTGGATTTCTAGAGCCTAGATAATTTCGCAACACATAAATAGTCTTTATTAATCTATTATTGACTATAAATTTTGATTCTTATAAGAATCATACAACATAAACATTATTTACTCATTTTGTAAATGAGGAAAAAGAAGTTCAGAGAGATAAAGTAACTGTTCTGTATTAGTCAAAATATCAATAGAAAACATAACACACACACCATAGATTAAATTGAGAAGAATATAGTTTAGGGACTATTTACAAAGACATGAATCAGGAGTTCCAATTATCTGAGAGTTGTAACATGGAACGTCATTGTTACTACAACAGGCCTGAAGGACAGAGAAGAAAGAGCAATTACCAGAACCCAGAGAAAGAGTGGCCATGAGTAAATGGCTGCTTGCCAGGAACTAAAAGCTTTGGTGGAATGATCATGATGGGAAAGAAGATGCAGAATTAGTGCCCTGATCTCACTATCCTCCTATCCTCAGGTTTCTTGCTGATGCCTTTCACTGGATAACCCTAAACAGAAGCAGAGGTCTGAACAGAACCTGTTGATCAATCCATATAGGCAGCCTCCCAGGCACAGAGTGGGGAGAAGTTGGAAAGTATACTTAGAGAGACAAGTAGATGGCAGATATGCAGTGTGGTTCCTAAGACCATTGTCTGTCAGGAATCCCAGTCTGATGACTTCCAGGACTCTATGTAGCATGCATTTTACTGTTTGAGTTCAGACATCAGATTCCTAGAATATAAGAACTGGTCTCCAACATCTCTTCCCTAAACATTTTACAGGAATAATTGCCTAAAACTTGTCTACATGGTACTGAGGTCATTCCTTGCATATTAGCAATTTAATTACTCCCAAAGTGGGGCAGAAGGGTGGAGAATACCTGTCAAGAAAAGAAAGCCTATTCATATACACATAGTTTATGGTATTTGCACTCCTGGTACCCTTAGGAAGAATATTTCTTATGGTTGGAGAATACTGTCCTTGATAACCTCATCCTATTTTGAGTATCATGAAATGATGAAAAAGTAGTAACTGTAAGGTTGCAGAGAAAAGCAAGGGGAGAGAGAGAATTCTGAAACTGTATACTTCCTTCTGGATTGTCAGTTTCATTTAATAAAATGAAAGTAAATAAAGAATGGGTTTCAGCTAAGAAAAGGCCTTGGTCATACAGTGTAGTGTAGTGAAAATAGCTCTGGATTTGGGATTCCAGACCTAGCCTCCCTATTGAAAGTTGTGACACTGTGATTCAATTATTTATACTGTCAATGATTTGATTTTCTCATCTATCAAAATACCAAAATTATGACTGATCTGTCTACCTCAGAGGGTAGGGTACAATAATATAGTGACATTTTTCTCTATGGCACACTGAAGAATTACAGAGTTCTGTGTTTGTAAGGTATTCTTCTCAACAAATGCAAATATTTTGCACCCCCTTAGAAAAATCAAACAAGCAAACGTGTGGTTGTGTTTCTTTGAATGAATTCAGTTACTCTTGATGGCCTCCGTCCTGAACTCTGTCTTTGAAAGCTGTGCTTCGTAGGAAAAGGTGATGAGTTGGCCACAAAGGGCCTTGACCCCATGTGGCCTTCCTTTGTGCTTGCTGTCCTCGAAAGCAAAGGACTTAGCTGTGGGTAGCCCTCAGGGATCCAACCCAGAGAAAGTGATGTTTGATTCATAGAATTCTTGAAAACTGAGAGGGGATGATTGAAGCCTGGACTAGATTACAAGATTTATGAAATACAGAATTCACCAGTGGCCTCTGTCTCTTCTTTCCATTCTGGTAATGGGCTAAGAGCTCAGGTTAGAGAAAATAGAGAAGAAAGCAGTAGGCAAGTTAGGCAGTGATTCATCATTCTTCTGGCCTGAATCCAGATGGATGTGTGTATACAGCTCCATGTCATCAGGGAGAAGGGAAGTCATATGGGAGGGAGTAGGGACAAGTACTAGAATAGGGTCAGCCAGTGTGATGGAGACTGCACAATTGGACATCTCAAAGATCCATTTCAGTGCTAGGAAAGTAACATTATTTTTCTTGTCCACTTCCTCTTAATGCTTCTTGTAATGCTCAGATAAATGGATAGAGGTATGCTGCCCCCAATCTCATCACAGGAGATAGGAGAAAGATTGTTTTTCTCTAGGGGTTTGATGTCAGATATATTAAGGAAATCTTTTTTATTTTTCTTTTATTCTGGCCAAATGAGCTGTCTAAACTTAATACACACACCTCAAACAACCCAGTGAAATAAGTTGTAGCACTTATTTATATTCCTGGCATATACTTCACTTATTTGCCCCTCACCTTATATCCTGTCCCATTCCAGTTCTAAATACTTGGCACTCTGTGTATATAGATATATAGAGTGATCAATATGTGTATGTATATCCATATATCTGTGTATTTACACATAGGCATGTGTGCATGTGGTTTTTGGCATTTGGTTTCTTGGTATTTGGAGGCTGGATTCCTCATACGAACATTGGATTATCTCAGACTCCCACCTTCAGCTTCCTGTGCACCATCAGAGTAGATTCCTGACTTTTGCTCTGGTTCTGTAGATGGTAACCTCAGATCAAAGCTAATTCAATGGCCTGACACAATTCTGACTCCATTTAGGCAGTATGAATGGAACACATTCAATTTCTGAAACTATGGTGACCTGTTTTCTTATGGATGGTTCTATATTTATTTATCTTATTTGGGAAAATAGTTCAAAGCACATAACCATCACTTTCATGAGAAAAAAATAATGTAGCTGTGATACTTGCTTGGGATATTACTATAATACAGTTTCAACAAATTGACCTTCTGGCTATTTTGCTTAAGACTTCATAGATCTTGGCCTCAGGAAGATGTTTGCTGTTTCTTCAGTGAATGGATTATAGAGGGATAAAAAAGAACGAAAACAACAGTTACTTGTTCAATCATACCCGCTAAGTAGGCCAGACACTTTTTTTTGCACTTTTATTGCACACACACCCAATAAAGTATATACTATACATGTATATGTAATATGTGTAAGTATATGTAATAAACACATATATATGTATATAATGTATATACATGTAATAAATATAATGTATATATGTAAATCTTTCAAAGAATAACTCATAGACATTTATTTAGAACAAGCAAAAAATTGATGCCAGTAGGAGGGTGATCAATTATGTATAGATTGTCTCCACAGTTAAAGGCAAAGGGTAGGGCTTATAATATTTCAACTCTACGTGTGCATTATATACCTGTATCTGTGGAATGATAATTAGATGATAATCCAGGTTTTACACTAATTCCTTCATTATGATTTTTGTTCTCTCTTTGGTTGATGTGGCTTTTTTATCAAGAAGACTTCAGTCTCTTCTTGATACAGTAGTAACAGCTGAATATTGGCTCAAGGTAATGACTGGCTTAGAAGTTTCCATATGCCATTCCTCATCCAGGATGGAGTCAATTAAAAGATATTTGTTGTCAATCAAATGTCGAGACTGTGCAAGGTCATTCAAGAAGCATACAGGAGAAGATCTCCCTTTGAAGATTGTATAGGAAAACATGGTTTGGATTATGATTTAGTGTCCATTTAAGTGCCAATAATGCCTCGCAAGCTTTTTGTCCTAGCCACCAACATGTAATATCAGGATTTTTCTTTTCATCAAAGTAGGTACATCACTGTTATCCCACTTCTATTGTATCCAAACTTTAGTCCTGAGAAATGGTACTTACAAAGAAAGAGAGAGGGAGAGATAGAAAAGAAGAAATATAAAGGAATAGACTTTACATTATCACTTATATTTATCTTTTAGCATTTTTCAAATAAGTCTGTATCATACTAACCATTCACTAAATTGTCATCAGGAAACTGTGTTTTAATAGCATATTCTTGGCTATTTTTGTGGGTCTTTACCATTAAGAGCCATATCCATATCATGTCCATATGTTTTTGTAAGTCAACTCCTATATAAAAGATCACATGAAATATAACATTTAAAATTTGTATTGGAAATGTTTTCTGTCCCAAAATTATACTTCATTATTTTTCATATTAGGAAAGTGAAATATAGGTAATGATCCTACCTATATTTGATCTTCACGTTTGGCATGCTTATCTTCTTGTTATTTCCAAGATTTTCATTTTTATAATTTCAATTTTATGGTACCCTATGTTTTCTATATTATAAGACACCTCAGGTTATTTTTGTTAATATGAGAAGGATAGGTAGGTAGGTAGGTAGATAGATAGATAGATAGATAGATGATAGATAGAAAGACAGACAGACACTTGACTACTGTCATCATTAATTCATTCCAGAAAATCACACATTAAGCATGCAAACAGCAACTGGGAGTCAGTTTCTCTTTATTTTATTTTATTTTATTTTATTTTATTTTATTTTATTTTATTTTGTTTTGTTTTGTTTTGTTTTGTTTTGTTGTAAAGCTTATTTATTTATTTTGAGACAGACTGTGCACGTGAGTGGGGAAGAGCAGAGAGGGAGGAAGGAAGAGAATCCTAAGCAGTCTCCATGCTGTCAGCAACAGAGCCCAATGTGGGGCTCAGTCTCAAAAACCGTAAGATCGTGACCTGAGCCAAAATCAAGATTCAGATGCTTAACCAACTGAGCCACCCAGGAGCCCAATTTCCCCTTGTTTTAAATGGGATAAAATTACAGTGGGATCAACCCAAAATCTAGGACAAATTTTTTAAAATGTAACTAAAACAAACTACCTTTTTAAGGTTCAAACTGTTGTTTGGATAGAAGATGCTTAAAACATCACTTTCTGATAACCAGTGTATTAATTGTGTTAAGAGTTGCTTTTTATGGAATAACATCTCTTCTTCTATTTTTCTCCTTCAGTTTAATTCTTTCTTTTTTCTTTAGCAAAATGTTAATTTTGTGTGTGGGGATGGGGAATCATTGAACAGTTTTCATCAAAACAAGTGCTAAGCATAAAAGATTCTGTGGAATCTACTCAGGACAAGCTCAGGATGGCAGAAAATGGCTCACACTGGGTATGAATGACACTGTGATGCCTCTCTTAGCACCAGCAACTTTGAGACCCACATTCCCTTTGTTGATGCCCAGAGTGCTTTTGAAAAGTCCCACTGTGATTCTCGTTTTCCATCAGTTCTTATCTGCAGTGTAACTCATAGCTGTTACTGCACATTGTCTTTTCACTATACATTGTAAATGTTGTATTTAAAACTGGGAATGTATATATAAATTTTTCCTAGGTATATTGGCTGAAAAATGTCATATCTAGAGGTAGGCATTGAAAACTAACAAATCTTATCAAGGTAGGCATTGAAAACTAACAAATGTTTTAGAAGGAAACAATTCAATGGAGAGAGTTTCACAGACTATGCCTTTATAATGCAGTTTTCAGAACTGTGGTAACCATGATTTTAATGACATGCTCCATGGTGGGGATAAGAATGTAAATGAAAGTTGTACTCAGTTTTGAGCAGCTTGGCTGAAGCAAAATGGCAGTTGGGGGAATGGGAGCAGCTAATGTCTGAAGCAAGAAGAAAAGTCTTTTAGAATTACCTTGTATCATAAGAATGTAGAGGTCATTAGCCTTTAGATGTGTCAGAGATCAATTTTCTTATATAACATTTTATGGTCATTCTCTGTTTATAGCATGGGTATGGGGTTTTTCCATTGTTGTATATATATTTATTTGAATTGGATAAAATATCTAAATGGTATGTGAAGGAGGCAATCTTAGGCAGATATTATGATTTGTAGCCATTAGAATTGTCTTCCACTAACTACTGTGTGCTCTTGGTCAGGTTCTTTAATTTTTTTGAGTCTTACTTACCTGTCCATAAAATGTAATTACACTCAGCTTGTGATAGCTTTTAATAATTTTTTAATGTTTATTTTTTAGAGAGTGAGAGAGAAAAAGAGACAGAGTATAAGCAGGGGGAGGGGCAGACAGAGAGGGAGGCACAGACTCTAAACCACGCTCTAGGCTCTGAGCTGTCAGCACCAGACTCACAAACTGTGAGATCATGACCTAAGCTGAAGTCGGACCCTTAACCAACTGTGCCAGCCAGGCCCCCCCCCCTTTATTTTAAAATAAATTTTTTAGTGTTTACTTGTGATAACTTTTAAAGAGAAGTATATTGATTAAATTCTCTCCAAATAGAGACCACAGAACAAGGACTTGAGTGTGATCATTGGGAATACAAGTAATGAGTTGTTAAAAGTGACCCAGGGAACTAAAAACAAATAGATTACACTATGGGCATCTGGTGTACAATTGCTCAGGGTTTCTTGAAGGACCCACGTGAAACATACCTCAGAAAGGTCCCCATAGGGAATGGAGGTTGGGACCCATTTGTATATTTTCCTCCTCCTGAGACACTTAACTCTCCCTGTGCTTTGACTTTGTACTTTCATACATCCGAGCACATTCCTCATGATGCCATTAAACACTCAGGCAAAAGATGCATACAGATGCATGCACTTGAGATAGGACACTGTCAACATTCTAGAAATAATTTATTGCAGAGGCAAGTAAACCCAGAGGTGAGGTAGTGCATCAATAGTATCTGATGTAGATGCATCTCTCTCAGATAGTCTTATGCCCCATATTAAGTCCACTCTTTCACTGAAGCTTCAGTGCAGTGGCCAGACACAAAATCTACAAAAGTTGTTAAATATGGATAGCTGTCATAAAAACTACACCTGGTCCCAAGGCTATTGTTTATGTTCATCAACTCTATTACTACCTATTCTAGACTCCCCTCACTTTGGCCAGTGTTTATACTAGTCTGACTTGCTTTTCTGGTGGGGTGGCTTATACATTCACCTTTAAAGATCTGAACTCCTGCTGGCATTGTTTTTCTCAGGCTAAGGTTGCTACATTCCCATTTGCGCTATCACTGGACATGGATAATCAAGAAGCCCTCCAGAGAATGCTCTTACTTCCAAACATATTCTTTATTCTTCCATGCCATAATTATGTATCAGATATTTGAATTATTCATGATAATGAAGTTTGGTTATCTCTTGCAAGTATATTAACTCCTTTCTTTTCTGCTCTATTTACATGAGTAGTCCAAAACAACTAAGAAGGAGTAGTAATTTTTGGTTCAGTAAACGCTTACTGTATCTCCCAATGGATGTATCCCTAGCCTGAATTAACTACTTCTAATCCAGCAAAGACTACCACTGTTGGTGTATTAATGTTCTAGGGCTGCCATGACAAAGTACCACAAATTGGATAACTTTAGACAAAATAAATTTATTCTCTCACAGTACTAGAGACTAAAATTTGAAGCCAAGGGGTTGACAGGGCTATGCTGTCTTGAAGGATTTAGAGGAGAAACTGTTATATTTCTTTCTCTCAGTTTCTGGTATCACTGGCAATCAACCTTTTTTTTTTTTTTGGCTTTGAGCTGTATAACTCCAATCTCTGCCTCCCTGTTACATGATATTCTTCTTTTATGTGAGTATCTCCTCCTCCTAAGGACACTAGTCATATTGGATTAGGCTCTATCTAATGACCTCTCTTAACTGGATTACATCTGCAAAAACTCTATTTCCAATTGAAGTTACATTCAACTTCAAGGGACTGGAGGGACTAGAGGTTAAGACTTCAACATATCTTTCTGGTGGATACAATTCAACCAATAATAGCTAGTAAAGAAGGTATAATTTCCCCAAGTTAGTCACTGGGAGTGAAAATGAAAGAGGCCAATGCTACTTCTATCTAATGTAGTTGGGTCAAAGTACATGCTACTCCTAGAGGACAGTGTTCCAACCATTTGGGTTATTGTCTTCAAGATGGTTCCTCAGCTGAATCTTTAAAAGGCCTTTAAAAAGTTCAATCAGGATAGTAGTATTTGAGTGATGGTGTATGTGATAGGATCTGTAAATTCCATACTCATGTGTATTTTCTTTTTTTTAAGCTTATTTATTTATTTTGAGAGAGAGAGAAAATACAAGCAGGACATGGGGAGAGAGAGAGAAGTAGAGAGAATCCCAACCAGGCCCTTCACAGTGTGGAGCGTGATGTGGGGCTCGAACCCACAAACTATGAGATCATGACCTGAGCCAAAACTGAGTCAGACACTTAACTGACTGAACCACCCAGACACTGCTACCTTCTTACTCATAAACTGGTTGCCTTGGTCTGAGGCAATTGTAGGTGGTACTTTATGTCAACCATTCAAATATTCTCTGAGTCTTTGGATGGTGGTGATAGCCTAGGAAGAGTGGACAAGGAAGTAACGGTCATACCCCAAATAAATTATAATCCCTGTGGAGAGAAATGGCTGAACCTCCAGAATTGATGGGGCTCAAAAGTAAACTAGTTTGCCAAATGAATGGTTAGTCTTGTTAAGGGATCATACTTATTGGAGATCAGTATGTTTTTGCTGTTGACATACCAGCAGCAGCACTTGCTAGGTCAGCCTCCCTGGGAAGAAGTTCATACGAATGGATCTAAAAATAGCCTCCTTCTCTACTACCATGTATACTTTGTTTTGGGGCCCTTTGTGCAAGCAGTAGAGTATTTACAAAAAGAGTTTGGTTACCACCTCTGGATAGATTTATCGGTCTCTTATTCAGTGCTCCATCCAAGGTAGATGCTTCCTAATGGGTGTAAAGTGAGATAGCATGACATGTACAATCTGTACTTATTCTCATAAGCCTATCTACATACTTCTTGTTCAAATCTTCTTGTCTCCAGTCATCTGATCTTGCTCTTTCAGAACCCTCCTTGCCATCTGAACCATTTTCCATTACCCAATAGTTCATTTATACACATATCTTAGATCACTTCTGCTATATCAGGAGTTAGGCTAGATAATAAACAGTGAAGTATCTGACTTTGCAGGCCACGTAGTCTGTGTTTCAACTCTGTTTCAATTCTTTCATTGTAGTGTGAAAGTAGATATAGACAATATGGGAAAAAATGGATATGGCTATGTTTCAATAAAATTTTATAAGATCAGGCAGTTGGCTCTATATGGCCCATGAGCCATTATTTGTTGATCTCTATTCTATAGAAGGAGTTGATCACCTATACCTCTCAGTGTTCTTCTCACTGGAAGGGCTTTCCTCTTATTAGAATTCCTGCAGTCCCTTTTTTGCTCACATCAGTGTTCTGAGCTATTCCATCCATGAACTAAGCCTGATTTTCTTCCTCATATGTCCACTGGTCTTAGGAGACTACCAGAAGTCCATATTGTGAGCTGAGGGTGAAGTGTTGGTATAACATAGGTAGGTGACATTAGCATGTAAAATATCTGATACGTAATTTCCTTTTGCCTTTTAGACATGCTCAGCTTGAATACCAGATTTGCTGTTAATCATATGGTAGATTGCTTCTGCACCATTCTAATTGTTGAATCTTCAAATACCTAGCACATTGTAGGCAGCTACATTTTTATAGCTATTTTTACTTCCCCTGGTGTAGCATTTTGTCTCTACTAAGGCCCAGTAGCAGATTTTCAAACGGTGCAGATGACATGGCTTTGCACTGGAACACTAGGGAACTTTACTGTAATTTTTCTATTATATTTACTAGAGACTCCACATGCCATCCTTATCTACCATAGATCCTTTAGCATCAATGGGTCTGTAGTGGCCTTAGTTGAAGGGCAAGTTGTACTAAATCCAATATCTAATTCAGAAGCCTTTTTTGCTTTGAAAGTCACTCTCTGCCTCCAAAGTCAAAATTGGCTCACCAAACACTATGCATCTTCCCTAACAATGAAGATATAAAATATAGTAATTTTTTGCATTACTTTAGAAGCAGTGTTCCAGCATATCTTAGAATGTGGTTGTCCTTTGAATCTCTATAAGGTTTATATTCTACACTCTCACATGCATGTGTTTTGACAGGGCATCTAAAATATTTGCCATCTTGTTCTTTTCTAAGCTCAAATACTATGATGTTTCAAATTGAGTTTCTAAGGAAGGAGATTCTGAGACAAATTAGTGTGCAGGAGGTTTGTTAAGGAGGACTATTAGAAGAGACAAAAGGTAAAAGAAGGTAAAAGAAGAAGGCTGATTGGTCAGAAAGTGACAGGCTATGATGCAGTTTTAATAGAAACTCTGAAGCTACAGTAAATTTTTTTCCTTAGAGTTTTCCCCAGGTGGTGTGAGTCAGTCAGGCCTTCATACTCCTACACTGATCAGTCATAGGAGTTAGGCCACTCCAGGAAGAGAGCAATAGGCCAGGCTAAGGTGGCTGTCTCTAGCAGGGGCAATTCCCAAGGGGACTAAGAGCTGAGGGCTCTTTCTTGGCAGCACTCCCAGGAGCTAGATATCCTTCACTCCTCAATGGTGATTTTGGGCATTCTTTACATTATCCTCTTTACTAACATAGAGGACCCAGGATGATGATATTCTTCAAACTATCAGGGAAGTCTTAGTCCCTTGGACATTACTGCAAGTGAGAGCTGGAATTTTAACATAGCCATTATGCAAGTGAGTAAATGTCAAATGCTGTCTTTTCCAAGTGAATGAAAGCTGCTTTGATTCTTGTTGCTGTTGGAGATTGAAGAGAACACATTTGTCAGATCCATGACCCCATACATACTTCCAAGCCTGTGTTGATCTGTTCTTTTAAAGATATATTCAGTAGAGTAGATGTGATTGGGAATACCATTTAGTCATGTTTAAATGCTGATAGCCTTAATCTGCCATGATTCATCTGTTTCTTGCAGTGGCCATTCCAATGAGTCAAATGGGGATATGCTGAGTACACCAATCCCCTATTCAAACATTTTAAGGTAGTGCTTCAGATCTACCTGGGGGTGTATATTGCTTCTAATATATTTATTTGGCCAGTGGATCAGTTTTAGATGCTTTCATTTAGCCATTCACACCAACTTATAAACCTAGGTAGAAGATTTAAAAAATGAGACACAGGATAGTTCTATGTGATATAGAACTGACCCAGTATTTTATTTGTAACCTGGAATCTGTATACTTTCACTACACCAACATGGAGTTATCCTAGCATTTCAGGTATCCTGGTTATCAGATCAACCTCTTTTCTGACAACTCTAAAATGGTGAAAAATATTTCCTTTACCCCAGTGTACATTTATACTGAAGAATGGCCTTAGAACCTTTGGGGGAATGTTTTGGAGAATATTTTATATGTGTGCTTATGCACTATAAGATCCTTCTTCAAGAAAGGATCTTTGATAGATTGGCTCTGGGTTTCAAACTGGCACAAATCTGGAAGCCAGATGAGCGATCATGATTTTCCATTGCTGTGACTGAATTCACCAGCTTTCAAAACAAGTAGTTTTTTGTTGCCTGTCCATGTGTTTCATCTCCAGGAATACCATGGCTTATCAGCTTTTGCAACAATTCCCTGAGTGTCAAGGCCCTCTTATTTTCATTCCAGGTTTATTGCCTATCAGTGATCTATCCACCTTGCCTCAGAAGCTTAAGTGCCACCATCTTGCCTCTGTTCTCTGGAGTTATACCATCCTCACTGATACGAGGGAACCCAGATCCATTGCAGCATCTTTTATTATATTAATCTTGATCTATAGAAACAGACACCACTAGACTTTTCAAAGAAGGCATTGTCCCTCTCCCTTACTGGTGTAGTCTTATTGTTTTCATAAATGTAGTTAATTCTGGACCATCCTAGAGAGTAATCAGCTATTGGGTTCACTGATTTCACATAATAAATCTATTCTAATGCTCACTTCTTGATTCCTTATTACCTTTTTTATACAAAGACATTTCTGACACAAAAAAACTCATTTATTGTAGGTTACTTTCCTGTTCAAACTGTGGGAGCCATACCATTTTAATGTTTGGATCATGTTCAAGTATCCTTGCCAGGATATGAAATTCTGGTCATGGGAGAGAGTTGCTATGTCAATAAATTCCTCCATGTAGTCTCATATTCCATACTTCCTCGTCAACCCAGTATTGTCTCACTAGTCATTCTTGGTACATAGTAACTAGTTCTGTAATTCTTAGGTAAATAAGTTTTCTACCAAAGTAAGACTGTGCTGCTCTGTGTTTTCTGAGATCTGATTCTAGTTGTTAGTCTAGAGGCAATGAGGGGAAACCGAAGTAGGTATTGAAGAAGTCAAGCATCACTTTGTGAGACATATACCTCATAGGAGGCTATTACATGTCCTTAATAAGGCTTTCACTTCAGATAGGAAAGCTTCCAGTGTAGTAAGTCTTTATAGCTCTACTACCTTTATGATCAAGTAGTTGACATGACACTCCTGCTGCAGGGAATGGAATTTTCTTTAAAATCTGCTGGGAACAGCTCCTGTTTTTCAGAAAATACTTAGAGTGAATAGCTGATTGAGTTATGCTTGCCATTCTTTCTTTTCAAGGCTTATAGGACAGTTCATGAAAGCCAGTTGGCTCCACTGTGGTATGTATGTATGTATGTATGTAGTATGTGGTATATATATATATATATATACACACACACACACAATTTTCTTGGTATGTTCAAGAATTAGAGGTATTGCATAGCCAATATATCCCTTTCTACTTGTATCTAACTCTTAATCAACCCAAAGTGAGAGTTTTAGTAATAATGGCATCACAGCTTTCCAGGTATCATCATACCACTCTGCAGGAGAAATGGGATCCATTGACCAGTGAGTGATCCAATCCCAGGATCTCATCCTGATTTTGCTTTCAAGAGCCTTTTCAGTACTAAGAGTTAAAGTTTGAATTCCCCTAAAAGCAGAACCTGAAATACGGATATGAGCATATATATATGGTTTACTTTTGAGATGATTCTATGAAGTATACATGTGAGAGTAAAAAAAAGTGAGACAGATAGGAATAAAGCCAATGAAATCTGTATTAGTGTTTGGATACATTAGTTACCTACTGCTGGGTAACAAATTATCCCAACACTAAGTGAATTAAAACAGTGATAAATATTTATCATGTCACATAAGTTTCTGATGGTCAGAAATTTTAATAGTTTAGTTGGGTAATTCTGCTTCAGAGGCTCTCATAAGTTTGAATTAAGATGTTTGTTAGGGGTGCAGTCATTTTGAAGGATTGACTGGGGCTGGTGGATTTGCTTCCATGATAGCTTACCTACATGGCTAGTATGTTGCTGCTGACTGTTAAAAGGAGGTCTCAGTTCCTCATAATGCGTACCTCTGTAGAGGGCTGCTTGAATATTTTTAATACATGGCAGCTGTCTTCCCCCAGAGTAAGTAAACCATGGGAGGCCAAAGCTGAAGCCCCAATATGACATATCCTCAGAAGTCAGAAAATGTAACTTCTTTAATATCCTACTGATTACACAGATCGGCCCTCATTGATATGGAAAGGGAATATAGAGAACAGGTTTACCTGGAAGCAAAGACCATTAGGGGCCATCATGGAAGCTCGCCACCATGGTTGACTGTCCCTACAGGAAACTCTTCCCAAATTCCATGGAGAAATTCTGAGATATAATATGCCTCAAAATTGTCCCATAGGATTGCTGGGATGCTGGAATACCTACCTACAATCTCCTATTCCTCATTGGTTAGCTGAGCGCAGGACTTGTATTTGCTCATTTCTAAGTTGCGCTCACGTGCAGTTGAGAGTCCTCATAGACAGAGTCAGAGAGCTTAGGTTTCTTGAGGCAGAAAGAAAGCTATCAGCGTACTAAAAACTGTCACCACTTCAGGAAAATGCAGCAGTGGGCTGAGAGTATTTGAGATGGGACGGCAACTATGTCCCATGAGAATAAATGTGAAGTACCTAGGACTCAAGAAATAGTACATTATTGTTTTGTTATTATTTTATTGTTATGATTTTATTATTATAATAATTGATTCTTATTTGTGATAATTATGTTATAGAAGTTACTATGAACACTAAATTAGCAAATACTGAACCATACCAATCAATACATAACTTTGCTTTATGTCTGTCTCTGCTGAAAGATACCTCATTTCATAATACTCTTGATTCATTAACAATGGGCTCACAGCCAATAGCACTGTAATTCATACCTAAATGAAGCTTATCTAACATGCATATTTTCTTCATGAGGCATAGCATAGTCTTATTGCACTTAGGAACATTAGAAGCATTTCAGCACTACACTGAAGGGGACATTTTAAACAGCAAAATCACTAACAAAAAGCACAAAATGTGAAAAATGTGGAATTCAGTAGACCACAAAAATGACACTGTTTGCAGTATGAGAAATGAAATGAGAGGGCAGAGCAACACCTTTTGGGCCTCAGCTGGAAATATGTACATTTAGTCTATTCTGTGTCTTTTTGCCTACTCTGTACATGTCCTTGAATAACACCCCAAGTATTGATTTGGAAGTTTTACTAATATATTTTAGCATAAAGATGAATTTTCAAATATGGAATCTAAAAATAAATGAAGATCAACTGTATTATTAGATACTTTACTATGTTAGCCATGCTTAGAAAGCCCTGATTATAAAGATCAATTATGACTGATATTTATTAATTGCTTACTGTAAGCTAGGCACTGTTCTAATTGTCTGATCTGTATTTTATTTTTGAAACAATGTTGTGAAGTAGGCACTGTTATTATCTTCATTTTCGGATGTATAAGTGAGGCAGAGGACAATTAAACAATTTGAACTGTCACACAGACAATGAATGAAAAGCTGAATTTTATTTTATTTTTTCATTCATCAATTATTCTTTAAAATTTGAATTCTAGTTTGTTAACATATAGGGTAATATTGGTTTCAGGCATAGAATCTAGTGATTATCACTCACATATAATACCCATTACTCATCACAACAAGTGCCCTCCTTAATACCTATTACCCATTTAGCCTATCCCTCACTCACTTCCATCCATCAACCCTCAGTTTGTGCTCTGTAGTTAAAATTCTCTTATGGTTTGCTTCCCTTTCTTTTTATTTTTGTTTCTTTTCCCTTCTCCTATGTTCATCTATTTTGTTTCTTAAATTCCATATATAAGTGAAATCATGTGGTATTTGTTTTTCTCTATTTCACTTAGCATAATACACTCTAGCTCCATCCACATCATCCATGTCATTGCAAATGGCAAGATTTCATTCTTTTTTGATGGCTGGGTAATATTCCATATATATATATATATATATATATATATATATATATATATATATACACCACATCTTCTTTATTCACTCATCGGTTGATATACTAGACAAGCTGTATGTATTTTACATATGTAGAGGAAAACGTCCCATTGTTGTTATGAATGCTGTAATGTGCTGCCCTGCATTGCCAACTGGTAGCCCATAGCTGAAATATAAGTTTCCAGGAAGTTCTTTACAAAAAAGAGAGATACCTTGCACAACAAAGGGAGATACTGTGCACAAGGCATGCACCATTTCTAGAGACTATTTGTATCCAGTGACTGGTCAAATTGGGAATACAAAGGCCCGGCTCCCTTACCTCAGTAGAGGACATTTTTGAAGGTTCCAGAGCTCCCCGTGGTCTCTGTTGCAACCACATGAGAATACATCTTCCTCCTCAACCAAATTCTCCTTCATTTTCTTACAGGCATTGTTACTGAGAACACTCTTGAAGGAATCATCGGTATACATAGATCTCTATTTCAGGGTCTGTTCCCTGAAAAGCCAACCTGTGAAGTTCAAATGGTTAGCACTTATCCCTTTCCATTTATCACACAAATGGGTAGATTATTTGCTAATTTTATAACAAGAAAGCTTAAAACAGTTCTAGAAATTAGCATGTCCATTTCTGTCTAGAAGTGTTCAAATGGTTTTGTACATCTGTAGACCTAAAACAGTGCTCTGGGATGCTTCATATACTCTAGCCACTATTACTATCCTATTTTCCAGGTCTCCAAAGCGTAGCATATTATCAACACTTGATCAGACATTTGAAATTTGATCAACGGAAGACAAATTTTGTTAGCTGTTCAGCTTGAGAGTGATCAGTGCCAAGTTGTCTCTTCATATTTTCTTTATCTAGCCAAGAGGAAGTTCCTGTACTTTAACCTGTTTCTAATTATTCAGTAAATGTCCTATATTCAAGGAACCTCTATACTTTTTCTTGTGAGAGAGTTCTTTTATTTTTTAAATTTATTTATTTATTTATTTATTTTGAGAGAGACAGACAGACAGAGAGAATGTGCACATGTGAGTGGGAGAAGGAAAGATAGAGAATCCCAAGCAGATTCCATGCTATCAGTGCAGAGCCTATTGCAGGGCTCGATCCCATGAACTGAACTGTGAGATAATGACCTGAGCCAAAACCAAGAATCATATGCTCAGCTGACTGACCCATCCAGATGCTCTGAGAGAGAGCTCTGCATTGGACTTCTAAACAATGATTTCAGCAGTGAAAACCCAAACTCAGCATTCCAAGCAAAAGCCCTTTGAATGAAAAAACTTCCCCTGCTCTGCCACTGATAAGATCTGACCCACTATTGAAAGAAGTTGATTAGGACCTGGGAAATGACCTATATGATATACATTTAAAAGAAATGTTAGCCCAGAGAAGTCCATAACTACCATAGTTTTCATTTGTATAACTCCCAACACGATGATGGCCAGAAACTATCTTACTTGCCTCCTAAAGGCCTGATTTTGGGACATTTTCTGATCATTTCCTCAGCTCCCCTTCCCGGGGCGGGGGTGGGGGGTAGATTTATTCATCAGAAACTAACTGGTGAAGACTTTCTCAATAACCACCCCTGGAGAATGAGGATTGTTCTTGCCTTGAGGTGAGTTGACACTTCAAAATGTCGGCTTCTGCTATAGGAAGATTCCTACTCTCTGCTTCCTACCCTTTTTGGTCATAAAACAGCATTGCTCTCTTTAGTAAGTCTCCCATTTCACATACCCTAATGTACCTTTATTAGTTTAAGCAAGTGCTGTATTATTATTCCAAGTTTTATGACACACCAAAAGTATCTCTTTTTAATGATCTAGCTCTATTAGCAACTACTACTTTAGGAAGATCTCTGTTTAATATAGGCAGCTATTTTTAGAGATAAACTCTTTCTAAGCTGTATGAACAATTTCCAACTTTCAGCTATATTTCATTTACTACCTCTCTTAACCTTTTGTGCTTCATTGTTCTGGGATAATATCCAGACCCACCAAAGGGAAAGCAAATCAAGACAAGTTTTATTTTCATGAATGCCACTCACATGCATGCCAAAGACTGTAGGAAATAATTGAAAATCCAATGGGAAAGCTGATAGTATATTCATATTAATTTTTTACAAGAACATAAAATTTGGATAAATTATGTCTCTTTAGGATATGAAGCAATATGAGAACTAAGTGAGCTAACAACAAGAAACCAGAGAAGGGTTTGATGTTTTATTTATTTGATTTCTATTTGTGTGTGCATATGTGTATCTTTTCACTGTTTAGGATTTTATATTTGGCCCTGCAATGTGATTAATTTTTTCTAGATGAATTCAGAATTGCCCATTATGATTGTTATTGATCCATAACAAAGACACTTACTTAAGAGGCTTAGAAGTCTAGATGTGAAAGGGACTTTATAAATTCACCTTCATATGATAAAGGGTACAAAACTAAGTTTCAGAAACTTTAAACAATGTACTGAATGTCGCACTGTGTCAAAGCCAGGACTGGAAACAGATTTTTAGTTCCCAATCATGAGTTTATCCTGCGGGATCACCATTTTATGTAAAGAGAGAAACTGATAGTGGGGAGTTCAAACCCATGAAGGAGGAAGGGGGAGTGTTTTATAATCCAGAAAGATGTGAGGTTATTTGGGTCAGGGTGGTGGTAATGGAAATGGAAGTATTCAAGGTGTGTTTAGATATAGCATTCAGAACTTTTTAATGGAAGTGGAAAAGGAAAGGGAGCTGTCAAAGATGACGCCTAGGCACTTGACATGCAGAAAAGGATAAACAGTAGAACCATTCATTGAGAGAGGGAGAAATAGAAAAAGATTTTAGAGTGTAGAATAGCTAGTGGTTCCAGTTTTGGATGTGTACAGTTCAACCTGTTTGTAAACTGTCAAGAGGGTAGCTGGAGATAATGTGGATCGAAGCCCTGAGGAGGATTAGCGGTCATCAGATTGAAGCTGTGGCTATAAATGAGAATGTTTTAATTTATTTACTGTATTTTTAGATAAGACAGAAAAGAAGAATGAAATATAATTGAGAAAAGTGCAGTATTAATGGTGAGATAAATAATATATGGGGAAGAATAGGTTCATTTCCTATGAAGTCAGATAAGAATGGAGACTGAAGCGTAGGTGAGTCATCTACTAGAGAAGCACCCCTCTTCAGTTACAATAAGACAGAGGTGAAGGGGCTCAGGGCAATAAGAAGGTAACCATATGAACTAGTAGTGAGATATGACGGATTCCTGTCTCATGGCAGACATTTCTCTTTGAATCAGGCAATGGGAGTGAGGTGAGAACCTACACAGAGTTTTGTGGGGAGCACAAAAGACTAAAATAATTGTTGTGGAAGGTGGAAAAGATTTATTGTCTAGAGAAGCAACTGATCTCAAGCACACACTAGGGCCTTTTGTAATTTGAAGATCATGACAAAATCACAGCACCAATTTGTTTTGTGTAGTTTTCATAAGCATTGTTCAGTTGCTTGGGTGAAAGCAGAAGGGAAGAGAATGTTTAGTTTTGTTTAGAGCTGATATTCTTCAAAGTGGATTTATAATAGAGAGGAAAAGGTGTTTAGCAAGACTATTTTTGAAATGGTGAACCAAAGAACCTAAACTAGATAATAAGAGAGTTTTTAGTAAAAAGGGAAGATTATTGGATTGGGAAAAAGTACATGGAGTTATTATTAGTCTAGGTATAAAGAGGTCATTTGAGTAAACAAGCTGGAATAGGGAACTGTGAGCATAGAGACTAGAATAAAGGGTTAAGAGTGGATTATAAATGATGAATTAGGAAGGAGATTTTGTAGTTAGATATATAAATATGATGTTACTTGGGCCACAGTGTTGGGTGGGGTGGGGAAGATAGAAGTGAGGTTAATGATTTTGGAAATGAAGCTGTTTCAGGTGATGGTAAGCTCTAGTGTGTGACTTTGAGAATGGGTGGTTGAGGTGTCATGTTGGAGAAGATCATCAGAGTTGAGGAGCTCAAGAATGTTGAGGCCAGTGGTCTGAGTGGGTTGACCACATGAATGGACAATAAAGGTAGAAAGGAAGAATTTTCAAAATGTTAAGGTGTCTGTGTTAGGAGATGCAAGAGCAGGGCTACTGAGAATGACGATACTAGGAAAGAGGAAATGTTAGAGCAAAATAGCTATTGCTGTCAAGGAGTAGACGTTTTATAAGACACTGTGGGGGCACCTAGGTGGCTCAATCGGTTGAGATTCTGACTTTGGCCCAGGTCATGATCTCGTGGTTTGTGAGTTCAAGCCTCGCTTGTGCTCCCCATTGGATCCTCTGTCTCCCTCTCTCTCTGCCCCTCCTCTGCTCATACTTTCTCTCTCTCAAAATTAAAGAAAACATTTATTTTTTAAAAAGGACACTGGGGAAGAGTTTCAGAGACTGACTAACCAATCCATTTCTTCTTCTTCTTGGTCACATAGAGAGATGCCAGTCCTCATCCTCCCTTGCAGTCAGATGGGGCCATGTGACTGAGTTTTGCCCATTGGTAGACAAAGAGAAATGATGTTTTCAGTCTTTTGATGAGATGACTAAGTAGCCAGTATACCTTCTCTTTGATTTCTTTTCTCCGTAATTCAGTTAGACACTTTCAGAATTAACTTAAACTATAAAATATAAAGACCAAAAGATGGAAACAGACTGATTTTTGAGTCAATTCTCAGAAAAGAAATGTTCAAAGTGCATTTCTTGGACAGTGCAGTGATGTGGTTAAGAGTAAAAAGCCTCCTGTGGTGTCTCGGTGGCTCATTAGGTTAAGCATCCGACTTCAGCTCAGCTCATGATCTTACGGTTCTTGGTTTGAGCCCCGTGTTGGGTTCTGTGCTGACAGTTCAGAGCCTGGACCCTGCTTATGATTCTGTGTTTCCCTCTCTCTCTCTGTCCCACCTCTGCTCACTCTCTCAAAAAATAAATAAACATTTAAAAAAAAAAGAATAAAAAGACTCCCAAAGGAAGGAGCCCAAAACCCATGGAGACAAATGCGCAAGAAGTATGTCCCAAAAGTAAGAATCATAAGCCCTAGGGTGGAGATTTTCAGTATGTCTGCCCAGGAACACTGCAGAATTGTTCAGAACAGTAAGAGTGGTGAATTTTTCATTCTTCACCTTTCCAAGTGGGAGTATTTATTGCTGACATCCTGTCCCTGTTTTACTACCAGATGTGTGTATTTATGTGGGTGGGGAGAAGATAACTTATCCTTTTAGTCCAAAGTTTATAGGATCATCATAAACCACATCTGAGAATTACAGAGATGGCTGGACCTCATGCATTGATTCCAGAAATTTAGCCAGGGGCAATGGCTGAATGGAGACTGGGTTCTGGAATGAGAATTTCTTATGTGTGGAAGGAATATTGAGACATATTTATTGACTGGAAGGTTGGACCGTCACAGACACTGGCCGAATTTCTTATCAATTTTACGTCCTTTTTCTAGGCATGGGGAAACTAGATTTCCCAGGTTTTTTTTTGCCTTTAGGTAGGAGTCATATGATTAGTTATGGTCAAGTGAATGTGAGCAGATCTGATGTAGACTTTTCCTAGGTCTAAATTCTCAAAACACCGAAAACTCTTTGGTCCTTTATCTTTCTTCCCAGTTTTGTGCATGGAAAAAGGATTCTGTGATGGCAGAGACATGTGATAGAAGACAACAGGATCTGAGTCACCACTTAGAGGAAAGCTGCCTGGATATCTTAACTCTCACAATTGAATATAGCAGGAGAGAGAACCCAACTTATATTAAGTCACTGAGAGTGTGAATACTTGTTCAACAGCTGGTACCTTTGATCTTGAGCAGAGGTGAATTAAAAAATTTTTCACAAATATATGGCACTGGCTTAGTAGTAGAAAGCAAACAGGGAGGACATGATATTGGAAGAAAGTACGTCATGTTATACTGGGAGAAAACATTTCAAACATTGTCACTTTGGGCAGTACTTTGGAGACAGATCATTTATCTAACCGACCTGGCAACCTAGTGGAAGAGATTAAAAAAAATCATATAATTCATGTGAGTGGGCTGTTATGGATGACATTTGGCAAAGAATTATAAAAAAGGGATGGCATAATGAAATTTTGGCTAGTTTTCTTGAAGAAATGAAATGGAATAGATGGAGTCAAAAAACCGGGAAACTGGTAGGGTCAAAGGTCCTTCTTTCTGACTCCAAAAAGTAAGAAACAGGATTTTTTTTTTGAGTGTCAACATCTAGTTCGGCTTTTCATTGTATCACAGTGGTTCAGGATGAGGATGAGACAGAATATATGATCTGTGTTTGTATTTATTTCAAGAGACCAAGGTAATAGTCATTACACATAGAGAAAGTCACAGCTCAAGAAATATATCTAGAAAGAACATTGGATATGGCTATTGGACCATGAATGGACTAGAAAAAGACAAAACCCAAGCCTAATAAGCTTTTTTGGGGGGGGAAATGTATTGCTAGAGAAACCTCAAGACCAGACTGAAAATCTCCAATGCAGTTTGAACTATTAAAACAACCTCTAGTCTCCTAATTTCTCATAATCAAGAGGTAGCCTTTAAGTCTGCATTGCCTCAAGGAGGTAACCTTAATCCTTATGTAAGATGTGGTCAAATAGGGTAATGTGAAGGAGAATACTTCCCAAGAGAAGAGCTTGAGGTCATGAGGAGCTATGACCAAAACAGATATTTCCAAAGACTAGACCCAGTTCATGGAATCTCCACTAACTCTCAAGCAAGGACAATTCTCATTGTTTGGTCCCCTAAATTTCAAAATTACTACTGGACCCGTGACTGCTATGTGTTTCCCCTTATCTCCCTACCTCTTTCCTTCCTTCCTTCCTTCCTTCCTTCCTTCCTTCCTTCCTTCCTTCCTTCCTTCCTTTTCTTTCTTTCGAAGCACACTATGATAGTTAATTTTATTTGTTCAAGGGCTCATTTGCAAGCACTAAACCAAGCATGGGCTTCGATTCTGTGAGCCCAGATTCACATATTTAGGAATATAAAAGCAAACTGTGATCAATATATATGGATGAAAAACTAAAGGCTCATGGCTAATCACATTGTAATTTTAAATTTCTACAGCCAGAAGCCAGAAGTCACAGATCTTTTAGGTCTTTCTGGATGTCCCACAAGGTATCTGCACTTTTCTTAAGCTGAGTAACCTCATCATCCTTCAGCTTCTGGTTGATAACATTGACTAATCCCTGAGCTTTCAGGATACATGGAAGGTTCAGGAAGATTTCGTTCTCAGTGCCATACATTCCCTTCACCATTGTTGACACTGGATGAATCCTGGATTGATTTTTCAACATGAATTCAATGAGATCAGCCACACTTAATCCAATAGTCCAGTTGGTGTATCCTTTTAGTTTGATGACTTTGTAGGCACTTTCAAACACCCTCTTATGTACTTCCTGCCAATTTTCACTGTCATTGTCTGTTCCTATTTCTGGGTTCAGTTCCTGGAGAGAAATGCCTGCCATATTCACTATGCTCCACACAGCCACAGTTGAGTTGCCTTGTTCTCTTAAAAATGCATCCATGGTAGCTGTTGGGATGACTGCCAGGTTTTTCAGCCATAAAAGAGTGAAATCTAGCAGAATTCAGATTACACCCACTTCCAATCACACAGGTCTTGGGTAGTCCACTTAGCTTCTAGGTAACATATGTGAGAATATCCACTAGGTTGGAAACCACAATTATGATGCAATCAGGACTGTACTTGACTATCTGAGGAATAATGAATTTGAAAACATTAACATTCCTCTGCCTGAGGTTGAGCCACTCTCTCCCTCCTGCTGGCAGACTTCTGTAGTTGCCACCATAATCTTAGAATTGACAGTCATTGAGTAATCTTTATTTGCCACAGTTTTAGGTGTCTGAAGATATAAGCTCCCATGTTGCAGATCCATCATTTCTCCTTTGAGTTTATCTTCCAAAACATCCACAAGGGCAAGTTCATCAGTCAGAGACTTTCCCAGAATGCTGATGGCACATGCCACACCAAATTGTCCGACACCCACTACAATGATCTTATTGTTTGGGACAGTTGCCTCTTCTTCTGAGACTGACACAATCAGTTTTCCTTAAGAGTTGTCATTGTGCCTAGTGAGAAACAGCTGTAAGAGTCACACAAAGAAGACAATGCCAGCTGCATGTGTCTCCTCCTTACCGCTTTCTTTTTGTATGGAGGTGTCAAATGTGGATACCATCATTGTATATTGAAGTGAGATATATATTTTATCTTTATGGAAAAGGGCCAGATGTGGACTTGATGGAGGGGAGTAGAAATCACCTAGAGAATCTGATTTTGAGGTAGAAACAGTGACAAGATGGTAATTTAGCCAGTCTGTTTTAAGAAGAAAGAGTATATTCTATGTGTTGAAAAAAGGATAAAAATGGATATTTGTTGACCAAAGTATTGAGTTTTGACAGATACTGACCAGTATTATTTTCTCTTCTTGGGAACCCTAGGAGTCGATATTTGAGAGCTGCTATTTCATTTAGGTTGGTGCCACATTCCTGAGTATGGCTATTGGAATGTAAGCAGAAATAACATGTCACATTCTGACTGGGATGAGTAAATATAGAGCGTGTATTCCCTCAGTTTTCTCTCTCCTTGTTGGCTGATTGATGCCAAGATGATCTTAATGTCAAAAGAGGGTGGAACATCCACAAAGAAAGAGTTGATTTGAGAGAAGTCCTTTGACCTTCTCTTCATACTGTGTTTGGAGTGAGGAATAAAGTTTTGTGTCACACTATGACATTTCAGAATTTCTTTGTTACTGTGGCTTATTGTAACCTATCCTGACTGATACATGGGATTAACACTCTGTGAATATAATAGCTTACTGGAAGAGGAAAAAAAAAACTATCTCAAATTTATAACACATAAACTCTGAGAGAAGACATAATCATCATGGGAAATTATATCTTTAGGAAAAAGCAATGTTTTCATTAAAGCAAAGAAGTAAGTAAAGAGATAAGGAAGAGTTTAAAGATGAAAATGAGTTTGTTTCTTATAGAGTCGTGCTTGAAGATAGAAGAGTGAAAAGTTTGGAAAGGTAAGCATAGAGTGTAGCTAGTTAGAATCAGGGAAATACAGAGCATTTTGATGGTAGCAACTCTGAAGACTAAGGGCCAGGGTGACAGAGGTGGGGGGCAGTGCCTATACAATGGCAATGAATGCATAGATCCAGTTTATACTGTTGGTCTAATTAAACTGCAGATGCCAGGCTTAATTGCTGGAGGCATTGTGTGACTCCATTTGGGGTGGACAGCTGCCAGCCCTTTTTTACTTGGTGCCCCTGAAGCCCAGAGTGGTGGCAGGCCCTGCAGCTGTCATGCTTGGACAATATGATGACAGCAGTAATGATTTTGATCCCTGTATTTTGTTTTTCTCATTTCTTGCATTGACTGCCCTAACCCTTCTCTGGAGGCTATTCAAAGGTCAATGTGTCATTGAGATGGTCAGTGGTTTCTTGAAGCATCTTCTGGTCAATTATCAAACTCTGCCATGATGCCATTAGAAATCCCTGGTTGTGACAACTGTTTCCTGAAGGTATTATTTTTCATAATTTGAAGCAGGAGAATAGTTTTCAAAAAAGAACATGATTCCTTTCAGACTTGTTTTTCTCTTAAGGCCTTAAGTTTGATTTCCTTCTAGCTTTATGAATCTTCGATTTCTCTAGGGAGTTTGAGAATGACATTGTTTACCACATTGCATAGTGCTGTCTTTATTGAGGGCTTGATGTAGAAAATTTCCATGATCTTGGTATTTGTAAAAAGTGCTTTTTCTGGAAAACTGGGTTGTTTTATTCTGCTATAGATGATATGAATCATATCATGTTTACTGATGGTGTTGGTGGCTAGTTTTCATGTGACTCTGTTGCTCATCCCTTGCATGAAAAGTATTTCAAGTAATAATCTCACCTCAGGTCCATCTGCTTTTTTTTTTTAGCTTTTATTTTTCCAATTTATCTTGATTTTTTCAGTTTCACTTTATTTTTTAAATGCTCCATGGATATATTTAGGTGAATTTAAAGACTTTTATGGTGACCATGGTGTCAGAAAAAATGAAAGAGATATAAGAAAGTGAGGCAAAGAAAGTAAGAACTAGAGTAACAAGGAAAGAATAATTGCTGTCAGTGTTTTATTTATATTCCTCAGACCTGCTATTTTAGTGAGGTTTGGCTGACTTCCAGCTGCTAGTATCTGTATCTGTGCTGAGGCCATTTTTTGGAACTGCTGAAGACCATGATGCATATATGTGTGTGGAAGGCTAGAAGTGCCAGAGAATTAGCTTCCCCTGTGAAAATGTTTATCAGTGTCTTTCAGGTTAGTGTATAAATACCCCACCTTCCTCACTCCTTGGTTGAGGTATATATGGGTTGTTTTGCATCATTTGCCAATTTGCCCACTGGATTGAGCTCTGGTCACTCAATGTGTTATTGAGCTGCTTTTTCTTCCTTGTGTCTCTTCTCCATTCTGCTATCACTCTTCCCTTTAATTTCAAAGACATCCTTGCATGCCAACTTTTGTGTCAGAGCTACTTCTAGAGAGACCCAACTAACAGAGAAAAAGAGGAAGAGGGAAGGAGGGAGAAAAGAAGAAAGGAAGGGAAAGAAGGAAAGAAATAGAGAGAGACCTGGGAGAGGAAGGAAAAGGGAGGAAGGGAGACAGAGGGAGAAACATAGAGAAAATGCATATTATATTAATAATATATGGGGGTGCCTGGGTGGCTCAGTCAGTTAAGCATCCGACTTCAGCTCAGGTCATGATCTCACAGTCTGTGAATTTGAGCCCCGCATTGGGCTCTGTGCTGATAGCTCAGAGCCTGGAGCCTGCTTCAGATTCTGTGTCTCCCTCTCTCTGCCCCTCCCCTTCTCATGCTCTGTCTCTCTGTGTGTCTCTCTCTCAAAAGTAAATAAACATTAAGTAAATAAAAAATAATAATATATGTTCAATTTGCTACTTGAAGGATCCTCACTCTTTGAGTGAGGTGTTTTTATAGGTATAAGTATGTAATTTTCTCTGTTATTGAAGGAATAAAGCTAATATAATTTGACTCACCTGCTTAGAGGTTTAAGATGGTGATGGTGAATAAACAAACACTTATATAAGAAGTTTCTCTATTTTATTAATTAATATATAACTCTAAAGTCTTCTCTGATTATGAATGCTGATTTTATTGTTTGTATTCATATTCCTTTTTAAAACCTTAATAAGAACTAACTTCATACCCAATCCCTGTCTTGTGTACTCTCATAAAATGTGATGAGCCAGGTTCTGCCACTCCCTAAAAACGTCATTCACACTTAGCTCTCTTTTGGGCACAGGTACAATTTAGAAACATATTCCTTTAGAATTTGATAAATTCTGGGTAATAAAAGATCTTAACTCATGACATACACCTTCAAGTATTAAATTTATCTACCTACCTATCTTATCTGTATCTCCAATTTTTGGTATACATGTATTCTGAACACCGCATTGATGCCTCAGGATGCAAAAATGCATGGTACATGGGCAACTTAAAATCAGCTTAAGGGAAAGGACCTACCACATATATTTATTCATTTGTTCATTTTTTCAAAACAGAACACTGAATCAGATGCTAGGAAGAATAAAAAAAAGATACATCACACTATCTAGCCAATAGAAATGCACTATATCTGTGCAACTGAAGACTGACCCAGGAAAGGAGCACTATTTGTAACATCCCACTATTGGAAACAAGCCAATTGTATGTCTACAGAAAAATGGATAAACAAAGTGGGATACATTCATGCAATAAAACATGATACAGTAGTGAGACTGTATAAATTACAAGGACATGAAATAACATGGATGAATCTCATAAATATGAATTTGCCCCCCCCCAAAAAAACTAGATACAAAATAGTACATTCATTTGATCCTATTGATATAAAGTTTACAACTAGGCTATGTTGATACAAATCAGGATTGTAGATTTCCTTGAGGCTGATGGTAGTGACTGAATGGTAATATGAGGTAACTTCTGGTATTCTACTAATTTATTTCTTGATCTTGATGTTAGCTACATGGGTGTGCTAGCTTTGTGAATATCCATGTGTACATTTGTGATTTATGTACTTTTCCTTATCTATGATACTGAGATATGTATATGTGTATAGATACAGATATAAATCAGACATATTTTTTCTTTGAATTTACATCTGCTAGAAGAGATGTGGTATATAAACACATACCTTTAATTTCATAACCTGTAAGTACAATATAGCAAAATGTCCTAGAATTAAAGATTAGATAGAACTGCTCTTTGACCTGCAAAGAATCAGAAATGCTTAAAGGAAGTAGTGAACACATTTTGAGATTAGTCTGGAAGGGTGAGTAGAGGTTGCAATATGTGTGGAGAGTGGAAGGGCATAAGTGGAATAAGAAGGACCTAAGCAGATTAGGAAGAAATGTGCTGGAATATTTAGAAATAAGTTTCCTGTGAGGTCTGGACATTAAGAGTTGTGGAAGATAAACCAGATGAGATGTTGGTGCTGGATGATGGAAAGCATTCAACAGTAGACTGAGGAGTTTGAGTATGTTTTGTGGAGTGCCAATATTTTTAAGCATAGTTGACATAATCAGAACCATAGCTGGAAAGAATATAAAGACATTGTGAAATATAAAAAAAGGTTGTTATGATGGAATCCTGGATGAGGGAGACCAGAAATGACATATGGAAAGAATATCGACTGTTTAGATTTGACAGTTGATTTAGGTGACAACAAGAACCCAAAATTGAACCTATATTTTTATGGTTGAGTGGCTAGCATTTGGAGGGAAGGGAATTATGTGACTATTTGCAGCAGATTGTGTTTGAGGAATCAGCACGTTATTTAGAGGTTCAGCATGTACTTTGTAAACACAAGACCAGAACTCATGAGAAAGGATGAGATTTGAATTTGGGTCTCATCTACATAAATGTGATTGAAGTAATCAAAGCCCAAAGTGAAGAAAATAAACACTATGCTGTATCATTTTAACTTTACATCCAATAACGTAGAGAATTAAAGTGAAAGTATTGGAAATATAACTAATCGTACACACAGCAATAGCAACAACAATGATACTATACAAGTTTTTTGAGCATGGGGAATGTGTCTTGTTAACCATCATATCTACAGTCCCTTCACAGCTCCCAGCACATGATAAGTTATATATGCATTGTACTTTACCATTTTTAATTTCCATTATCTATATCCTCACTATCTCAACAACTTTGTAATTTACACCATAGAAATATGATGTAACACTTACATTTTTATATGTATAAAGAATGTATTTGTCCCTATATATTAAAAGGGAATCATTATTTTCATCACATACTTTCCTCTAGCTAATGAGCAGCCTTTCCGCATTTATCCTGGCTCTAGCATAAGTCAGATATATTTCACAGTGGACATGATGGGAGGAAGTCTGAGAAGGAGAAGTGTAACTGGCCTCACTTCAGAGACTGTGTGTTTTGTCACACTGCAGTTCAACATCTATTAAAATTTAGTGCTGAAATGCAGTTTTCACTTCCATGCTTCTAACAGAGAGATTCCTGCATGGTGTTATAGGGCAGTTTTTGCAGAAAAATAGTTTTAATTATATGAACTTCACAGGGGTATTATAAGGGGGCAGTTGTAAATACAAAGTGCCAATTCTCCGACGCCCAGAAGACGTGACACAAATGTTAGTTTCCTCATGACTTAGGAAGTTCATCTGGGTAACAGCAGTAGCACTCTTCCAAGAGTATTCAAGGCAAATCCCCTAATGAAGGAATATAAAGTTACTGGCAGCCCAGGAATACAGGTCCTAATTGGATCATAGCTCTGGTGGCAAAAGTTATTGACTTACCTTGTGTTTGGAACGTATAGGCTGTAGATCATTATAACTACTTCTTGTTAGGATTTTAATGATAAACGTGATTTCTAAACAGAAATCTATTATTCTCTTACATGCCAAACCCACAACATGAGTGGTAATAGCATGCATTTTATAATCTGATGACAAAAATATCCACAGTGAACACTGGTCATAATCTAATCCCTTATTAGTGGCATTATTGCAATATTGTCCTATTTTATTTTTAAATACTTAGCCTTACAGTCTCTTTGCATTACAACATATCAACAGGGTAAATATCATGGGACTCTATGCCAATTTCCACATTCATCCAGATGAACTAGAGACATAGCAATGAAGATACAATTTTGGTGTTATGAATTATCCTCATATCTTCTGTTCACCCCTTTGACATTCTCCCCATCACTGGAGGTCTCATTGCTTTGCCTCTGGGCTTCCACTTATTTTGCTCTTTATCCTAACCAATAAAGATAGATGGATAGATGCCTAGAGAGAGAGAGACAGAGACAGAGACAGAGACAGAGGGAGGGAGAAATACATATATATACAGATACATATGTGATATGCAGTATAGTTTATATACCAATGTTATTTTCTTCATGTTTTTACTTTGCAAAAGAAGAACACATAGAACATATTATTCTTAGATCTGTTAATTTCATGTAGAATATTATTTACAAAACACAGACAACATACAATCTCCTTTACTATCCTGATTCTGTGAGGATTATAGGACACATATATTCACATTTGTGAGGTGAAAAGCTGAGGTTTATAGATTCTAAGTGACTTGCTGAATTTCACAGTCAGTAACAAACAACTAGGTCTTGTATCAATCAGGGTTTTTTTTTTTTTGTTTGTTTTTGTTTTTTTTGTAGAGAGAAAAACAAACCCACCTAAAGGCAAAAATAAATTTATCAGAAAGACTTGGAGGTTCCACAGAAATCAGAAAAGCCGAAGAATCAAGCTCATAAAAAAAACACATAGTCTCAGTTTCATGACTACTTCACTCATCTCAAGAGCATTGCTGGAATAAATTATTTCGTAATATTTTAGTTCTGCTTTATTTGCCAAGATTCAAATTCTAAGAAGGAGGGTCTGGTTGATCATGTTTGGGCAATGTGTCTGCTTTTTCAACAGAAATGTGCTTGGCAACTTGATTTATAGACCCACCTGACTGTGTCATATGGGAAGAAAAGTCCACCCCAAGAGACAGAATAAAATGCTTGATAACTGCAAAGCCGCAGATGTCCCTATAGGCCTATATCCTTGGCTTTCTGTTCCCAACTTTAATTCCTTTACTGTGATAGGAATAGATTTTGCTCCTTGGAATCAACATCTTTGATAGCTACAGACATATTGGCAGTCAGTTTCACAATTTGAGACATGAGCTAGAGAGTTAGAACTCTTTCAGAATTATGTCAGATGCATGTGCCCTGTTGTCAGCACTAACCTCACCACCAATTCTTGACTACCCTTTCATGTTTGTGAGGACCAGTCAGATTGCTCTGGGTGGTCCCGTTCTAAATAGAATGAAATACAATATAATTGGTAAAAGAAATAATACCATGGTTCCAGGTTAGGGTAAGTTGTGTATAAATAATAAGCTGTATTATAACAAGGTGTTGTTTTCCAAATTTAATTAGCTTGGAATGTGAGTTATAACCTCTTGTGAGGGAGGGGATTAATTAAATTCTTACAGGAGGGGAAAAACAGTCTGCATATTTTCAACACATATAGGTAATATTTTTTACATATTAATTAAAGCCAATTCTCATGATTTAAACATCAGGGCCCTGATTACTACTCTTTATTTTTGCAAGTAGAGGGCAAGACAAATGAAAATAGGAAACAAGATAGAAGAAGAAACAAAAAGAAAAAAAACCCAGAATATTCAATAAACTTTAACTCTTTGGCAGTGATCTCTATAGCCCACCATTTATCCCATTATCAGTGCCACTCTTGGAAAGGAAAATAATTTTTCCACCATCCTTCTTGGCTAAGGACACCCTCTGCAATAAAAGACAAATTAACAGGAGAAAAACAAACAGAAGTTTAATAACAAGTATACCTCCCGCGTACATAGGAGACACCCAGGAAAACAGTAACTCCCCCAAATGCCCAAACCACCACCTTAAATAACATGTCCAGCTAAAAGCAAAAGAAGACAGTGGAGGTTGGTAGAACCAGTTGTTACATGAGGCTGTCAAGAAAGGCATGGTAAACAAGGGTATGGTTGTTATGCAGATTTAAGTCTGTGCCTTCTTCATTGATAAAAGTTTCTAGAGATTTGGCTATCCTCCTCTTCCTGGTGCAGAGAGGGAGGAGACATCCTTACAAATGGAGATTTCCATTTTAAATGTGTGTCTTACAAAAGGATAACTTTTACGCTGTTTTCAGAACTTCTCTGGTATCTGTAGTTTCTTAAAAACTAAAAAATCAGCTGAAATAATGAATACGCTAAGGAGGCCTGAATTGGTATGGCACGTTCTTTCACCAATCCACAAGTTTTCTAAGGGAGCTGCGATATCAGTGGTAAATACATATCTCTGAAGCTGTGCAATCATTTTACTTACTAAATTTATTAAATAACAGGTTTATTTGTTTCCAATTGGTAGTGAGTATAAATACACTAAATTTAGGTATTGAGGACCTAATCAGTTGCCCAGACCCAAAGCCAAAAAAGTTATCATAGAATGATAAAATAGCATGGCTTCAAAGTAACATATCTGGGCTATTTGGTTCCTGATACTTACGTAAGCTTGGGCAAGTTTGTTAACCTCTGAGAGTTAATTAAATCACCAGTAAAATAATGATAATGTGATAATAATACCCATCTCATAGGCTTATTGAAAAATTAAATGAATATGTGAAACTTCTCATACATATAGGATAATTGTAGATATTTGTTCAAGTTTGATCAAATTTGCCATAGAGAATACAAAGATATTTAAGACCGCAGCAGCGATTTAAGTTCTAACTAGAAAGTAAAATAATACAAAGAATTAGTCAAACCAGATTCATATAAATCAGGAATCTTATACAATGTAAAGCTTTACTAATAACTTTAAGGACAAAAGTAATCATAATACACGGGAGAAACCAGAAAATCTCTAGGGCCATAGTTCCTCAGGCTCCTGTTTGTCCCTTCAGAGGCACAATAACTCAGTTTAACATGAGATTCTTAAACAGTATGTCTTGTTTGCATTACTTACTCAGAAAAGGGCTAACTGAGACATGCGACGTTTCCATGTTATACTCAGTTAAATAGCCTACATCACATTTTCCAGGGAGACATATTTTCTTTCATAGTTGTGAAAGAAAAGTTGATAAGTTAGAATTTATTAAAATTAAAAACTTCTGAAAAAGACATGGTTAAGAGAATGAAGACAAGCCACAGATGGGAAGAAAATGTTTTCAAAACATGTAGCTGATACAAGACTTGTATCCAAAATATACAAAGAACACTTAAAACTCAACAATAAGAAAACAACCCAACTAAATATGGGCCAAAGATCTGAACAGACACATCACAAAAGGTGAAATGTCACAAATACATATGAAAAGATATTCAACATCATATGTCATTAGACAATTATAAGTTTAAGCAATATGAGATATCACTATACATCTATTAGAATAGCTAAAAACTGAAACACTGAAAATACCAAATACTGATGAGGATGTGGAGCAACAGAACTCTCATTTCTTGTTGGTGGGGATACAAAATGACACATTCACTTTGAAAGACATTTTGACAGTTTCTTACGAAGCTAAACATACTATTATCGTACGGGTTAGCGTTTGGGCTCTTAGGTATTCATGTATTTGAATTGAAAACATATCCAGCAAAAATGTGCATGTGAATATTTATAGTAGGTTTTTATATAATTTCCCAAAACTGGACACAACCAAGGTGTCCTTTAATAGATGAATTAATGTATAATATGGTATATGCATAGAATGGAATGTTTTTCAACAATTAAAAGAAATGAGCTATCAAGCCAAAAAATGTATATAGGAATATTGAGTAAACATTTGTACATGAAAGAAGCCAATCTGAAAAGGCTATGTATTATATAATTCTAATTAAATGGCATTCTAGAAAAGGCAAAACTATGGAAACAGTAAAAAAAAATCAGTGGTTCCCAGGGTTTCAGGATTCAGGGGAGATTTTAATAGGTGAAGTATAGGGGATTTTTATGGTAGCAAAACTTCTTTGTGATACTCTAATGTATCATACATGACAGTATATATTTTGAAAAATGCAGAATTTTACTGTACAAATAGTGTACCTTAATGTATGCAAATATAAAAAATCATTTAGGAGCTTAGGGTACCACAGGCAAGAATATAGTGTGTGTCAACAATATCTATCTGTATTATAAATGTATGAAAAAATCACACCAAAGAGGGTGGCAGTGGGTAGGAAATGCTGACCTAAGTAACTAGAAATGAGTGGATTTTGCAATACTGAAGGCCAAAGGAACTGTGCATGCATATTGTATTTTGTTGCTGAAGTTGTTTCCCTTGGAGGAAGGGAGTAAAATTCTGTTACTTCTTTGCATGTATACTGAAATTGAACAACTAAGTAAATGGACGGTGGATGGTGGGAACCAGGTTTCTCACTGTTGGAGGGAGAATTTATAGACAAATAAGAACGAGGGTAGAATAATCCATGTGGTGATAGCTTAGAGCTAGAGATATTGGTAAGATCTCCTGTTTAACTTAAAATAGATGATATATGGTTACATTTGGAAATAGTATACAAATTTATTTCTATTTTGCTGTCTGCTGAGAGGACCTAAAAAAAGTAACACCACAGTAGTAATGAGCACACTCAAGACCCAGATCTTGGTTTCTAATACAATGTACTGATAAAAAGAACTAGCCCTCCCTGGAGAAATGACTGATTCTAGGCAATATATGAGATGAGCCTGAAGAATCTTACAGTATCAGAAAATATACAAGTGCTCAAACAAAGAAAACCATGTTGATTATGTCAAAGGGGCACAGAACCCAACTGAAGAGCTCTCAATGGCCAAAGCTGGAACATTTTGAGGAACAAACTACATGAAGTAACATTAGATTATAACCCAAAGTACAAAATGAATATCTGTGAATCCATGCTGATATAAATCTCAACTAAATTAATAAATAGGGGAAAAGAGACAAATCTAAATAAATTACATAGATTCTCTGTTCTCAAAGAGAGGGAGTATAAATCCTCACTCTTTAAATGTGAACTGTGTACAGCAACTTCCTTCCAAAGAGTATAATATGGGAAAGGGAGAAACTGGAATAATTTTGTAGTGCTGAAATCTGTCAAGCACTACTTCAGGCAGCTAATCAAAGTCAACATCAACAGTCATAAAACGTGTTGATAGAATGTACCTTTGATATGATAAGAATGAACAAATAAAAATGTGTACTGTATTTCCATCCCTGATAGCGCTGGAGAGCCAGCAAATTCGCCTTCATTTGTGTACCTTAGAATTTTTTTTTTTTTTTGACATAAGAAGAAATCCCCACTGCTTTGAATGAAGTCACTTTTCATTAAGTTTCCTTTTAGTTGCATCTTCACACCATACTATATAAAGTCCAACATTTTTCTGTTCTTATATAAGCATGGCTGTGAAAAGTATAAACTGCAAATGGGCATTTTTAGAGTTTTTGGAAGCATAGTTCTAACAATGGACTTCATCTGCCATAAAGAAAGTATTTACTGTTTTGTTCTGTTTTTTATTAAAAATTTACAGATTAAGAGGGTTGTTTCCCCCTTACCACTAGAAAGGAGGTTCTATGAGGACATGGGTTTCTGTCCTTCTCTGCTGCTGCAGTATTTCCAGCACCTAGAGAAGCACCTATTAAAGAAAAGATGGTCAATAAATATTTCATAAATCAATGCATCATTGCACTCTCTGCCTTTGCCTTTTAAATACTTTGCTCTACCTGGGGAGATGCTAATCGAAGTCATCAGAGTGGCTGGGATTGTTATGTTAAAACAGATTCTTGGCATATGTCTATACTCTGGGTTAAATGAGGAAGAAACAGTGATAAAATAGACATAGTATCAAGGAGATGCAGGAAATCTCATGATGTAGTGTCATGGCATCCAAGGGAAGCCAGCATTTCCAAAATGAGATTCTCAATAATGAATATTTCAGAGAGTAATAAAGAGCAGGCTGTTAGATTTGTTTATTTGCAAGACAATGCCAAATTTTGAAAGATCCTTTGAATGAATGGAATAAATCAAATAGATCCCAAGATGTTAGTAAATAAGAACAACTGGAAATTGAGGCATTATTAAAGGAGTTTGTTATTAACTTCAAGGTTGTGTATGAATGTGTAAGGTCATATATGTTATGCTCCAAGTATTTCTCACACACAATAAATGTTGTTGTTTTCTCTATTTAATAATTACTATTTCAAAATGCTTTCTCATAGTTTAAGCTTTTTAAAAAAAATGTTTATAGTTTATTTATTTTTGAGATAGAGACAGAGCACCAGAGGGGGAGGGGCAAAAAGAGAGGGAGACACAGAATCTGAAACAGGCTCCAGGCTCCAGGCTCTGAGGTGTCAGCACAGAACCTGAGGCGGGGCTGGAACTCACGATCCTGGAACTCACGAACCGCAAGATCGTCACCTGAGCCAAAGTCGAATGCTTAACCGACTGAGCCATCCAGGTGCCCCTCGTAGTCCAAGCTTAAAAGTGAGGAAATGTGGGGGCACTAGGGTGTCTCAGTCCGTTAAGTGTCTAACTTCGGCTCAGGTCATGATCTCAAGGCCTATGAGTTCAAGCCAGCATTGGGCTCTGTGCTGACACCTCAGAGCCTAGAGCCTCTTTCGAATTCTGTGCCTCTCTCTCTCTCCCTTTTTCCCTCCCTCCTCTTCTTCCTCCCCCCCCCCTCAAAAATAAACATTTTTTAAAAAGTGAGGAAATGTACATTGTATATGGTTCACAGCCTTAAGCATAATCCTGAATGCACAATAAACTTTTAATAAATACCATTTCACTTGTCATATTAATGGTCTATATTTCATTTTCCTTTTTCTTGAAATCCATGGTAGCCTTCTACTGCAAAATAATGGATAAATAATATTTAATACATATACAGATAACAAATTGATACCTCTAGCTAGTAAACAGACAAAAATCTTAATATAGTTTGTGGGAACAGTATACAATAATACAAAATTCACGTGTAAATTTTTGAATAATTGGTAGAGCACCTTAACTTTCATTGTTTTAATGAATTTTATAGTAACCCTGAGGAACAGGGTATTTTGAGAAAAAGTAATAAAGTTTATGATTAGGTTGGAGTTTAGGTAACTAAATTTATCATTTATGATCTTTGTCAATACACTTAACATTTCTAGCTTTAGTTTCTTCTTTTATAAAAGAGTTTTCTCTATAGACATATTGAGACAATTAAATTAGACAATCAAGTGCACAAAATCTTACCTTTCCATTGCCATGCTGCATACAAGCAGATATAGAAATAAACCAATTTCTAATTGGCTTAAAGGGAATATGGGAGAAACAAATAGACTATGTACTTGGCAAATATAATAGCTGAAATTACACTCAATCCTTTGGATTCTAAAGGCTTTTTCTTATACCTTCAGTCACACTAATATTTTGAAGTGCTAACATTTGGTATATGCTTTACTAATTATATATTGAACTTGAGTTTTAGGTCCTGAAATTTATTCAAGAATATTTTAATAATCATTCTGCTGAAAATCTAATGCGAAGTTTGGCTCTTCAAAGGTAGATTTCCACTCTCTTAATAATAGCATTGAGAAATTACTCAGAAGTTCCTTTTATTCCACAATATCTCTGAAATTGAGAGCAGATAATGAGAATGTATTTGCAGTCTTAATGTTGTAATTCCCAGTGGAGATCTTCACATTTTTAATTATTTAACGATGTCATTTAAATATTATCTGTCCTCCATGAATATTTCATGTTCATCAAATATTCCCTGAAAAAGTAAAAATAACCTGTTCATCTGTTAAAGAAGACAGTATCAATAATAGCATCCAAGTGGTATTTCACTCCCTTTGGCTTGGGGAATAGTTTTTAATCCAATGGTTCCAATCAATCATCTGAAATTTTTGTAAGAGTACACAGACCGAGGGCATGTTAACATAGAGAATCTTGGAAATAGGGTTTGAATAATAAAGTAGAACTGGAAATAAGCTCGGTCTCAAGCTCGGATGTTCTTCAGGAATATGTAGAAAGTCTCCAAAAGTCAAAGCTGCGCCACCTGCATTGATTTGATCATTTCAAATGACATGTGTTGTGGACTGAATTGTGTTCACTCCGAGTCTATATGTTGAAATCCTAACCCTGTAATGTAACTGTATATTTGGAGATAGGGATTTAAAGGTAATTAAGCTTAAATGAGGTTGGAGCACTAATCCAATCTGACTGATGTCCTTGTAAGAAAAAAAAAAAAAGAGAGAGAGAGACAGCAGGGATGTATGCACACAGGGAAAAGGCCATGTGGGGATACAGCAAGAAGGTGGCTATATGCAAGCCAAGGTAAGCCTCAGAAAAGGCTGGTGTCTTGATCTTGGACTTTTAGCCTTGAGAATTATAAGAAAGTAAATTTCTGTTATTTAAGCCAATCAACTCAGTATGTGGGGTTTTGGTAAGGCAGCCCAAGCAGACTGATATAACTTATTTCCTTCAGGAGGTACCATGGTCTGTGGAATATTAAGAGCAGAGGTGTGAAGTTAAATAGTTATAGGAAGTATAGTTAAATAATATGAGTTACCATATATAGAACATCTAATTTGTTTTGAGTGATTGAAACATACTTTTTATTTCCAAATAAAATTTCCTATAATGTTGGCATAATTATTCTCAGGATGTAGATGAGAAAACTGAAGGTTGGAAGAATTAAATAACTTCTCAAATCAAAGAGATAAAAATTAATTGAGGGAAGATAAGAACTTAGAGTATTTTTCAATTTAAAGTGATGAGCTTGCCAGTATGTCATATGCCCCCATGTCTCCATCTTTCTCTGATTCTGGCTTTCACTCCATCTTGTACTTCTCTTAGCACCCCCCCAATCGTGTGTGTGTGTGTGTGTGTGTGTGTGTGTGTGTGTGTGTCTGTCTTTTCCCTCCCTTCACTCCTTCCTTCTCTCTCTCTCTCTCTCTCTCTAACACACACACACACACACACACACACACACACACACACACACATTCTCTTGTCTCTTCTATTCTGCTGTCATTCTTGCCCATACATTGTCTATGCTTAGGAAATATAGTGACCTATACTAAATACACCAAACCTCCTTCAGGTTATGGAGTATGTAAAACCAAGAGGTAGATAATAGAGTCAGGAATAACTTTGTTGTGGCTCTTCTGATTATTTACTGAGAACAACTTGCCATTAGCTCAACCTTCAACCTATTTTGCCTGCTCCTAACCATTTTGTTTTCAATTACTATTTTACCTTGGCAACAAAGTCAGACACTTTAAATGCATTAGTCTCATTGCTAATTCAATTAAAATACAGCTTCTAATTACATCCTTTCCAAGGAACTGAGAAACAAGTTGGAAACCATTGAAAAGTGGACTCTTGGAGAGTTTTTGAAGGTTATCAGAAAAGTTAAGAGATTGGGAAACTCTGCTTTTTTGAACAGAAAACAAAATAATAGTAGGCATGTTGGTCTTTCTTTTTTTCTACTCTATTCTCTCCTCCATTAACCTGTATCATCTTTCCTCTACCCTCCTTCCACCCCCTCACCTTCTCCTCTTCCACAATGGTTTCTTTCTTTGGAAACCTCTTTAGTTTGTTTCTAAAAACCCCTTCAGATATAAATGAAATTGAGCAATTGCTTCTGTGCAATATTGGAAATTTTTCTGAAGTTTCATATTGTTTTGAACTAGGGAATTTTGATGTGAATGATTCGAGATGCTTCTACTCATTAATACAGTGCTTAAATGTATTATCTCTTTTACTGTTGGTAATGACCCAAAAGAATGGTTGCATGGACTATTCCCATTTGTCAGATGTAGACATTGTGTCATGAAGACAGTTAGTTACTTGTCAGAGAACATAGCCTATAAGGGCAGAACTTCATAGCCTAAATCTATAGACTATACTTGTCACACCTCTTTATACAACAGATTGAGTGTCTGTATATTATGCAATTTATAATACCTACTTTAGAAAATAAGAAAATTACAACCTCCTTCTTAAATTTGCAATAAGCAATATATTTTTACATGGTAGGCTATTCAAAATGGAATTTATCTATTTACTTCTTAAATCTGATAATCCAAACTTTTTATTTTTGTGTAAATGAGTTTCTTAAATTTACTCCTGTTATTATCTTATTATCATATTTTATAGTCAGGTATACATGTACATATGTGTCTCCTTTTTTGAGGGTTGAGGTAGGGAGAGATTATAGCTAACAGGTCCATAGGTTTTGGAGTAAAAATGTCTGAGTTAATCCAGGAGTAAACATGTAATCTTAGTCTACTTATCCATTTAGGTCTCAAGTTCTTAACTTGAAAATGGGGAGAATAACAGTATGTGCCGTACTGAGTTCTATGAAATTAAATGATGATACATGTACAACATGTAATCCTTGTCACATAATAATTACTCATTAATAGCTAGCTATTTTTCTTCCCATAGCACTTTATTTCCGGATTATTTATTCTGTGAGAAGGATGGATAACAAGATAAGTTCTCATGGCAATAAAAGATTGTCATGTTTAAGTATACATATCCTTTAGATGCACTGAAAATAATAATGTTAGTGATATCTTTTGATTATCAGCAATTGGTTGCCAGAAATTAGCAGTTCTAAGCAAAGAGCATTTTAAATCTTGGATGTCAAAAGTTGGAAGATAACCGGAGTTCCTTCAGTACTTCAGAGATCCTAGAATTTTGCAGGTGTAGACGTGATATGGGTCTAGATGTCCTGTTTGTGTAAACATTTTCCGTGAATGACATCATCCACTTATGACTGAAGTAATCATGTCTTAATTCATTTGTCTTTGACCCATAAAATCATAGTCATTACACAAATGGAAAAATATCCAAGTGTAAAATGTGTTATGCTCAAAGTTAAACAAGGGTTTGAAAAAATGAAAGTAATTCTGTATTGCACACTAAAGTAATTAGCTGTCTGAAAAGTCTTTAATTAGTATATATTTGAATTTAGAATTAATATTGTAGATATTAAATTACTGCTTATTTTGGATAATTCTAGTAGCTAAATCAAATGCAATTGAATGCAGTTGGATGTTATCAATGCACTATGTTGTTTTTATTAATGAAAATTAATTTAAATTTAGATTGCATAATTTTTCTGTGTATACAAAGTTAAATTTATAATTGCTATTAAATACCAACTCAAGAAACATCATGAATGCAAAATTTTAAATGAATTTCATTTCCATAGTCCCCAATAAAATTCTCACATATATTAAATATGTACAGATATTTCTAGCATTTATGATCTTTATATGTGAAGATCATTCAAATTTATTTTGAGTGATTGATGACATCAGGTCCCTGAAACTTGATTATTTCAGCATAAAAGTGAACTGAGAAAGCAGTGAATCCTGAATCAACTTATTTTGTGATTTCTGTAATGTTAAAGTGAATTTTTCTCCAATAAAATACTGTATGTTTTTGTTTTGTTTTGTTTTTGTTTTTGTTTTGAGACAGAGAGAGAGAACATGCACGTGAGTAGGGGAGAGAGACAGAGGGAGAAAGAGAATCTTAAGCAGGCTCCACATTCAGCATACAGCCTAATGCGGGGCTCAATCCCATGACTCTGGGATCATGACCTGAGCAGAAATCAAGAGTCTGCTCAATGGATTGAGCTACCAGGCGCACCACCCCCCATAAGATAATATATTAAAACTAAATTCTGAGTTCTATATGTGCATACTGTATATGGTTATATATATTTAGTTTAAATTTTATCCTGGCATAATCCTTTATCACCCATAGAAGATATAGTTTAAGGATCTATTAACAAAGGCTGTTTCTTAACTTTGGAACAAGTCTTGAAACCAAGACTTAGTATATTTTGCTGGATTTTCTATCCTTAACAAACTAAAAAGACATTTTTGTTGAATTTTGACTCTCTTGAAAGATTAAAATATATATACATTTGTTGAGAAGAATCTAAATATATAGAATTTAAAAATCCATTAAATAGTTTAGTTACAAATATACTATTATTTTCTCAACAAACTAATACTAATATTCAGATAGAAGCAGCACGTGCTTTTCCTGCTATTGCCAAAACCTTTTTATTCGAGTAATATGGTGAACCTCTTAGCCTGGAATGGTTTATGATCATGAATTTGACCTAGTCCTAATTTCTCATTCTTTTAAACTCTGTCCTGGTTATCAAACATCTTTTGATCCCTCTTGGTACTCCTTCTCAGTCCCAGATAGTCACTTGTTTAAATCAATGTTAAAATGCTAATTTCACATTATTCTTTGTTTCCACCTATACTGTTTCAGAGTTGAAACATTCTGGTACAGGACCCATTACCTACATTGTTATTAGTTGGTTTACTGTTTCTATCCTTATTTGTTATTATACTGATTATACTGTTTAACTGTTAAAAACTCTTCTAGGTGTTAATATTTGCTTTCTAGTAGCTTTTGCTGCTGCTTAGGGACTCTTTGTTTCTCTGAGCCGCTGCATTAAATGGCCATCAGATTGTAGCCACTCACTTTCTAAAACCAGTTTCTGATGTGAATGGTAGTAAAACTTTTATTACTAATTTTTAATACTCTTATAAGCTATGGATTGTTTTTTGTGTTATCAGATCATTGCCAACCCTAGTGTTAACATCTGGAATTTACTTTTCTTGCAATTACCTTACTGAGCTTTGTAGTATAACTAATTCATACTTATATTTGTGCATATTCATAAATTCATACAAGTTAAATGGCTATTTTCTACTGAAATACAACTTGTAGAGTGATATGATTTTATTAAGAGTTAAGTTAGAAGAGAGGGGGCTAATATTTGGTGAGTGTTTATGGTTCTTCAGAAGCTGCATTAACCTACACATGAACACATTTTCTTGGAATAAACCTATAAGATTACTGTCATCAGAACCAATTTGCAGATGAATAAACTGAGGCTCAGAGGTTAAAATTGATCAAGATTACTGAGCTATACATTATAGAACTTAAATTAACATCCCAATCTGTCCCCAAAGCTTATAATTTTTTTTACAAAATATTACATTATGCATAGGGTCAAGATTTCCAGTCTTCTTACACCACAAATACCTTGAAAGGAAGGGACATGAAGGTTTAGGAAGACAGATCCCAGAGGCATCAAGTCATAGGCTTAGGAGGGATCTTTGGAGATCATTCCTTTCATTTTAAGTAGGACCACACTAATTCACCTGAACTGGTTGAGGTTGAATCCTATTTATAAACATCTCTTTGAAAGCAGATTTGATCCTCTTGGCAGCATATTACATTGTTGGACAATCCCCATTTTGTCAATTTGCAATTAATATGTCAACAGGATTTTGTGAAGTGCTTACTGTATTCAAGGCTCTATAAATGCAACATCGGTAAGATGCAGTGTCTCCTTGCAGAGATAATTTAGTGCAGTTGTGATGAAAAGGCAAATAAATGAAGTGAGAACTGGTTATTCAGTATAAATTTTGAGTCTCAACTAAACAATAAAGGATTTCAAAAGATGAAGAAGTAGCTGTAGATTATATGGGTCTGACAGGATTTTGGAAATGATAGTTTAAAATGGAATTTGAAAAAGAGAGATGAAACTCTTTCTTCAAATTCAAAGTAATTCCTTTGGATAAAGACACAGTCAGCCACAGCACTACCTTTTGCTTATATAGTAATCATTGGGTACTAGAATGTATTTTCCAAGGGCTCTGGTACCTTGTCTGGGTTCAACTCCAGGCTTTGCTGTTAATTTTCCAGAAATGTGGGCAATTTATTTAAGTCCCCTGTACTTCACTTTTCTCTTCTGTAAAATAAGGCCTTTATAATACCTTTCTCATATGGCTGCTCTAAAAATTGAGTTATTACATTCAAATTATTTACAACAGTTGCGGGCACATGGTACGATCTCAATATATATTGTTGTTGCTGCTGCTAATCAAAATGAAGAAGAAGGAGAAGGAAGAGAAGGGGGAAGAAAAGGTGGAGGAAAAGAAAATAAGAGGGAAGAGGAAGGAAGAGAAGAAGGAGAAGGAGGAAAAGAAGGAGATGAAGAAAAGGAGGAAGAAGAGGAATTAGAAGCCTATGTTAATGATGATGATCCTACTCATTAGAATGATGTACAGCTGGGCACTACCATCCCCACTTCATGAGCAGTAGGATCTATAAATACTATCAAAACTCTCTACCCCTAACACTTCTTACCCGGGTAAAAGCAGAGAGGAGTTCATTATACCAACCCCTAACATGGAATATTATAACTGCAGTCTGTTGACTAACTTTACTGTGTGCTAGTCAACAATCCATGAGTTTCTGCTGCCTTATTTATATTTCACAATCTGGAAGCTAGTTCTGAATCTGAACCCCCTTCCTTGATTCATGCTAGCTTTCTTTCCAGAGACTCAGACCCTGGTTGTAGTCACCTTTATACTAATCATTATCATTTGAAAATTTTGATTCTTATTCAGTGCCAAGAGTGGTTGCTTAAAGCCCCAGTGTGGCACTCTATAGGACATCCTGATTCCACTTAAACCAAACTCTTCTGAATAGTAGTTCTGTATGTGGGATGTGATTTTATGTTATGTATTTCCTGAAGATTACAATCCATGACTTTAATATTATCATACGCTTCCACCTGCTGGATGGGGTCGACCCCATGGTCATGGTTGATCTTTCTCTGCCCTTACCCGTAATCCCTACCTCATCCCTTGAGCACAGGATCAGCATTATTAGCAAAGTGTATGGCTTGTAATAGAATTGATACTTATTCTTAACTCTGATAAAAAATTTTCTATATTGTAATAATATCTAGTATATATAAATATATATAATTTGCACATATATATAATTTGACTTATCTGAATGCTTGAGCTCTCATACAGCTTGCACCTAAGATGACTGTGAACATTATAAAGTCACTATTACTTCTCACAGTTTTTGTGCCTGATGGGTATCTTCTCTGCATTGTTTCAGTACCCTGGGGAAATCTGAATATAGTTAGGAAGTTAAATAATAGATTGGGAAGTTAAAGCAGTGCTCCGTCTTATGATTGTCTAATAATAGGCTGCTTACTTCTTCTTCTCAACAGAGCTATTGATACCCTTTGCCTTAGAGTTAGTTCTTGAGAAGCAGATCCTGAGATGAGGATTTGTGGACAGTTGCACCCAGGAAAAGGTTTTAAGATAATGTGGGAAATTGGACAGGAAAGCAGAAGATCTGAAGTCTTGGATTTAAGTGGATTGTGAAGGGCAACTCTGGAATGTAAATTGCACTAATAATCTGTCCTAAGAGAGGGAGCTATGCTTTTGTAAGCCTGTACCCATCAGTCATGAGCTAAGGGTCATCTAAGGGAGACATAATCTCCAAGCCACATTTTGCAAATGGCTCAGTAGTGCAAAGGCAGATGTCTTTTGCAGAGAATGACAGCGGCAGGCCAAGTAGGCTCAAAGCACATACAAGCCAGGGAAGGGAAGTCCATGGAGAGTAAAGGGAACTGAGGTCATCCTTGTAGGCTCACATGTGTTTCTCTGCTCTCTGTATATAGATTCAGGGACTTGGTCACAGTATCTAAGAGGGTACCAATGCAACAGTAAGTGAAAGTTTAGGGATAGGAAGGATTCTAGGCTCCGGGCTCTTTTATTACTACATGGCATTGCCATCTATTAGTCTCGGAGACTACCACTGATAAACATAACATCAAGAAAGAAGAACATTCTTTTGTCTCAGTAGTGGGTAAAACAGGTACTTGGGCTCAACAATCTTCCTGCAAAAATAACTCTTTAAATCAGTTCCAGATTGTAATTCACCTTCTTTATGTAATTTTCACGGGCCTCATTCTTTGTAATAAATGAACAATTTAGGTCTGCTTGCCCATGTGAACACTGACTGTTCTCAGGGGGAATTGGATAAAGACAGAAAAAATGCACTTAGAAGAGTGGCTCTCTTCGCTCTCCATCTATGGTTCTTGTAATCTCTTCATTAAGCAAATATTCATTGCCATATATTAATGCCAAGACCAGTGCTTAGAGCAGGAAAGGCAATGACAAATAAGACTTATCATTTGGCTTAAGGGAAATTAGTGGAGGAAACAGACATTTCAACAAATAGTTAACAACAGGGTTTGCTCATCTGCAATGTGGGAGTATTAGTTGCCCGTTTTATTACTCTATTAATTATCTATTTCTGCATAAGGAATTAGGCTAGAAAACAGCAGGTATGCTTGTTTTTGCTTCATTGTTTCTAGGTCCTCAGCTGGAAGACTTAAAGCCTGAGAGGCCAGTACTTGCTGAAGGCCGATTTGTACACATGCCTGACAGTGGGTGCTGGTTGTTTGCTGTGGGCTTAGTTGGGGTTGTTGGCTGGAATATTCACGTGACCTGGGCTTTCTCTCAACATGGTGGCTGGGTGCCGAGAAAGATCATCCCAAATGAAAGCAGAGCTCCTCATAGTGCCGCTGTGAAAATTTAATTAATTAATCACTATAAAATGCTAAGATCGGTAGTCCTTAATGAGAATCATCTATTATTATTATTATTAATATTAACAGTAAGTATGCATATAAAGTATGTTAGAGGTAATATTTTATATAGATCCAAGGTATTTTAATTCCAACGCATTAAGGGGGCATTGGTTATCACCTTTTTGGTTACTATCCCAACAAATCAGTTGTTTATTTGGAAGCTGTGTGTCTATACTTTGCTAGTCATCCATGGGCTTCAGTGAGAGATCTTAGCTGATGTTGAATGAGCTGAGCAGTGCAACCCAAAAGGATTATGATAATTTTTGACTTCCAGTGAAAGAAAGCTGTTGGGAAGGATGATCAAGAGTGCAGTCACAATCAGAGATGTAAGATAATTCGGGAATTCTTGCAACTGTGTCTCCAAAGTCTCAGTGTGATGATCGGGTCAGTCTTCACTTGTTAGCAATTTCACTTTCATTTGTGACAATCATTCCATTCAGCTTTCAAATGAAATTTGTTCTGGTATATAAGGCCATATAAACAATAATTTTCTTCACCTGGAGGTTATGTGTATAGTACTAAAGAAAAGAGTGAAGACAGGGAAGGAAAATTAGAAAGAATACTATTTGACACATAACATAGGGCTGTTTTCATCTAATAAACATCAGATGTGTATCGCATCAACTTGCACATCAACTTGAATGGTCCTTTTCCAAAGAACTCCAGTGACTGCCTCTGTCTCCATTATTACCTGCTAAGGAAGGCAGTATAACCTGTAGTGATGCTGATTGCGTAAATACTTTTACTATTTTTCTGCAAAAATCTGAAGCCATCAGGATTGTCTTCTTGATCTTTCGTTAAGGGTTATATACACTACTATTCATTTTAGTGACTGTCTTCTTTCAGCCTACAGATTAGCCTGCACTTCTTTAAAATGCCATTCACCTCATCCTTCATTATTCCTCATCACCCCTCTTGTCACATCTGACTTCATTCAGCCTCTGAATAAGACATAATTTAACACTTCTGTACTTTTATACATGTTGTTCTTTTTTTACGGGAAAGTTTGCCTCCTTATTTTCCACCTTTCAAAATACATGCAACGCTCATATTTTGAAAATCTTTCTTTCCTCGTCTCTATCCAGAATTTATCACTCCCTCCTTTTTGCTCCCATAACTTTGAGTCCATGGCATGTTCCATTGTATTACTGCTTGCTATAGATAGACAGTCTCTCTCCTCCTTAAATTGTGACTTCGTCTGGATCAGGGACTACTTTATACTCATGTTTATCTCTAGTGTCTGTGACCTGGCCTTGTGCCCATTGGATAAAATGCTTAGTAAGTGAATTACTCGAATATATAAACAACTGTATCCTGATCTGGCCTGGTGCCATTATGCAGCCTTTCTTCTAGTCTGTGCTTATGTGTTTGTTTTTTCATGTATCTACTACTGTATAACAGAGCACTCCAAAACTCATTGGCTAAAAACAATAATGGTTATTTCTTTCTTTATTTCTCACGATTCTTAGGACAGACTGAGTTCATTCAGATGGTTCTTTATTAGTTTTATGGAGGTTTAGGTGAGGGACTGGAATCACCATGAAAACTTCACTCACATACTTAGCAGTTAGTTGATCCTGGCTGTCAGCTGAGACCTCAGGACCCTTGCTTAAATGCCTATAGAGAATTGCTTTTATATATAATGTAAGGAGTTAGTAAAAACTAGATGAAAAGTACCTACTCATTCTTCAATCATGCCTGCGAGGGTTGCTTATTCTACATTTAATATGCATACCCGTTTTTCTTCTACCTTTCTAAATGTAAATCCATTCATCTTTTAATTTTAGCCTTTCTGGTCAACTTAGCCATGTTACCTTTAATGTCTCTAATTGTTCATGACTCTTTTAATCTACGCTTCTTTTCTAGTCAAAATCTTATTTATGAGGAAAAGCATTTGAAAAAAGTCAACACATTTTCATGATGAAATCACTCAAAAATGGGAATTTCTTCAACCTGATAAACAACATTTATGAAAAACCCAAAGGTACCATCATACTCAATTGTGAAAGACTGAAAGCTTTCCCTCAAGATCAGGAATAAGAAAAGAATAACTATTTTATCACTTCTATTCAATATTGTCTTGGAAGTTGTAGGCAGAGAAATTAGGTGATGAAAATAAATAATTTAAATAAAAAGCATCTAAATTAGAAAGGAAGAAATAAAACTTATCTTTATTTTTTGATGGCATAATCCCATATATAGAAAATCTATACTGAGATACTGTTTCACATGCACTAGGGTGACTGTAATAAAAAATTAAAAATAACTTGGTGAGAATAGGGAAAAACTGTAACTCTCATATTGCTGATAGGAATGTAAAATGGTGCGTCTAATTGTGGAACATAATTTGGCAGTATCTCTGATCCAGTGATCCCAAACTAAAAACACATATTCAAACAAATACTTGTACATGAATGTTCATAGCAGCATTATTCACAATAGCCACAAGGTGGAAACAACTCAAATGTCTACAAGTGGATGAATGGATAAATAAAATGTGTTATGTACATAAATGGAATATTAGTCAAAATAGAAAGGAAAGAAGTACTATAAGGAAAGAGATAAGTCAGACATAAATGATCATATATGTTTCCATTTATATGGCATATCAAGAATAGAAAAATCCATAGAAACAGAAAACAGATTAGTAGTTGCCAAGGGTGATAGTGGGGGAGTAAGGAGTGACTGATTAACGGGTCTCCTTTATGGTTGATACAAATATTTTGGAACTACATAGAAATTATGGTTGGCACAGCAGTATGAATGTACACTGAATGGCACACTTTAAAATGGTTAATTTTATGTTACTTAAATTTTACCTCAATAAAAAAAATTGTGATAATTATGTGACTCCAAGTAGTAGTATATTTACTTTATTAACTTGAATTAGTTTGTCCGTTTTCTGAATGTGTTAATGTGGTAGAAAAAACAAAGGAGTTGGAATCAAAGTAGACCTGAATCTTTTTAAGCTTTTATTTGAGATCTGTTGGGGTCCTCTCATTGATGGTTGGTTGAAAGGAGGGTGTGCACCACGATGTCCCTGAGATATAGAATCTCAGAAGAACATCAGACCTACCACCCTGGTTTTTTGTTTTCAGAGGATAGGAATTGTACACTTATTCCCAAGTTACCTCTTCCTTCCATGGCAGGAGGTAGGCCATTTTGACTGGAAAAGTTCCTAAACATGATAACATTTTATTTTTCCAGAGAAAATGGTTCTATTAGATGACAATGACATTGCATAGGTTTTGTCCTGGAGTCCTTCCCCTCTGGCTCTCCACTGATAATTCCATCAGCCTCACCAGGTGAGAAGCTCAATCAACTCTGTGCTACCACAATGACCGGCCATGCTTGCATTGTGTCTTTCTAAAGAGCATGACTGTGTAATTTATTGCACTGACACAGTTTTGAGAGTGAAAGGAGACTTTATTATGAATTACACTGGGGCAACAACATGAACTTGCACTGTTCTAGGAAAACCAGGACATGTGATCCCCTGGTTATGAGGACATGAATAAGTGCAGTGGCATGAACTCTGTGGATAGAATTTTACAGAAGTCAGTAGTCCTAAATGTGTGACTCCCACATAGAGGCAGCATTGGGTAGGTTTTAACACTTGCTTCCTAGGCTTTGGTGTAAAAGACCTTTGGTTCTGGCTTCATTGTCAGGAGTGTGTGCTGGTCTGTAGGGTTTGCCACTGGTCAAAACTAGGTGCAGGGTCCAGATTGCTGGCAGTAGGAATTAAGGGCCCCCTGGGTTAGTGTTGTGTGTTGAATACAGATGTCCGTTTACTTCTCCTGAGACAATCAGATCCTTTTTGCCTACTTTCATGTCCAAGGTGGGGGGGGAAGGTAAAATATCAGTATAGTCAATGAAAAGATATATACTGCTTTGGGGATGAGGGGCCTAATAAAAGCATATGCCAGGGCACCTGGGTGGCTCAGTCAGTTGAGTGTTTGACTTCGGCTTAGGTCATGATCTCATGGTTCGTGGGTTCAATCCCCATGTCAGGCTCTATGCTGACAGCTCAGAGTCTAGATCCTGCTTTGGATTCTGCATCTCCCTCTTTCTGCCTGCCCCTCCCCAACTTATGCTCTGTCTCTCTCTCTCAGAAATAAATAAACATTAAAAAATTTTAAAAAGGAAGCCTATGTAATTCATGAAGATTCATATAGTGTAAAGTAAAGGAATGTTCCTCAAAATGACATTCATAGTCTTGGCCACATTAGCTCCCCTTCCCCTAGTCTCACTTCCTCCTGTCTAGGAATTGAAAATTCTAGCTGCCAGGCTGTGGATGAGGCCTGTGTGGAGGCAGGGGGAAGCAGTGCCAAGGGTTTTTCAGTAGATAGGCTGGGATCAGATGCTCCTTCTGACATTTATGAGCCATTCGTATGTTATAAAATGAATTATCAGAGAGGAGTCCTTGTCCTCTAGATACACTGTCAAGTCTTTGTACTGTTGACAATAGATGGACAGATGATAGAAACTGACAGATAATTCAGAGCATAGCTCTATATGTATAAGAAGTCTGTATATGTAAAGTTGAGAGTTCAGTTAGTAAGCAGGAAAGGATGTAATATTTAATGAATGGTGATGACACAATTGGGTAAAAATAAAAGGTAACTTCTATTGTAATATATGCAAAACAAATTTCAAATGCAAAAATGTCCTGCAACAAAATCTAACAGAATTCAACCAAATTTGTATACCATGGAGCCATAAGATACATGATAAAGGTAAAAAAATATATAAGATGAGGCACCTGGGTGGCTCAGTTGGTTAAGTGTCCAACTTTGGCTCAGGTCATGATCTCGTGGTCCATGGGTTCCGAGTCCTGCATCAGGCTCTGTGCTGATGGTGCAGAGCCTGGAGCCTGCTTTAGATTCTGTGTCTCCCTCTCTCTGGCCCTCCTGCTCACACTCTGTCTCTCTCTCAAAAATAAATAAATGTTAAAAAATTGTTAAGGGTAAAAATTAAGGTAACTGTGAGAAAAAATTATCATATATAAAGTCAGCAGACAAATATATGGAAAATATGTGTCCTTGATGACAAAAATGTATCTATTATATACAAATAACTCTTTAAAAAAAAAAGACAAAAGAGGTAACCAAACAGAAAAATGGGCAGAATGAATTGAGAAATTATAAATAAATCCTAATGACTTATAAACATATGGAAAGGTGTTAAAAATCACTGATATTTTGAGAAATGCTAAATAACAATGATTAATCTGTTAAGATTTGGCTGACTCCCATAAAGAGTAATAATATATTTTTTGCATGATTGCATGAGAAAAAGTATTCTTGTACATTGCTAAGTTAGATTTGTTTCATCCCGTTAGGAAAGTAAACTAGCAATATCTATTAAATTTTATTTATGCATGAAATAAATAATATTAACCTAACAATTCCACTCCAGGAACTTTATCCCAAATAAGTAAATCTATTAGTATGTGAATACATATTTATAAGGATATTTATTATAGCATTAAAACAAACCAAAAATAAAATGAATGCCTATCAATAGAAGAATAAAGGCATGAATTCACAATGAAATATTATTTAGGCAATAAGATAAATGATTTGGAGTGTACCTCTTGGATTTGGAGGAATTTCCAAGGATATCACTGAATGAGATAAACTATATAAAATATGATTCTATTTTCATAAAAAAAGTGAAAAACTTTATAAGCATGTATTCATTTAAGTACTATGCTTTACTGAAACTAAAATACCACTGATTATAAAACACACCATTATTTCATATAACATAAGGGAAAAACTGCTGAGATTAAACTATGACAGAAGGCTTTTTTATCATTAAAAAATTAACTTTCATTTAAAGAACTCTTTTAGATTTAACTGCATATCAGTGCTTGTCTTACATAAGTTTTTTAGTATGGAAAAGGAACATGTAAGCAAAATAAACTGTTGAAGGTTTTATTAAATCCTCTTCATATCCTTTTCAAACTGAGGTCATAGATATTTTGGGTTTCCGCAGAATGTCCTCCTCTGCAATCAAGATCATTAACAATTATAAAGTGAGAATTCCAACATTGTCTACAGACTTTTTTCTCAGGCCCCGAATCCCCATTTTTTAGATACTGATATGCCTGTGATAGATAATAGCAACTAAGTCACCACTTGGGGGTTTCATAGCAATTATTTTTGTATCTTAATTCCAAAGATATTAAACTTTGAGAAATACACAATTTAGAATGGATACAATCTGAATCTGCCTGTGTAAGTAATTATGTGATATTGGAGGAAACTATGGTAGAAAACATATTAGGCTCTTACCATAAGGTATCTTGGTGGAGCAGACACTTGATGTGGATAAGAGCAGATTAAGAAGGAAAGGAAGTAAAATCAAAAAGGGGAAAAAGAATACTGCACTAAAAACACATTTACCTGACACAATATTGAAGAAGAACAAAGTTGGAGGACTGACACTACCCGAATTCAAGACTTGCTATAAAGCTGCAGTAATCAAGACACTCTATTGGCAAAATAGTAAAGAGATCAATAGAACAGAAGAAAGAGCCTAAAAATAGACTCAAATAAATATAAATAAAAATAGCCTAAAAATAGACTCAAATAAATATAATAATAAATGTCAAGCTGATGTTTGACAAATGAGCAAAAGCAATACAATGAAGAAAAGACAGGCTTCTCAACATATTGTACAGGAATAACTGGACATCCAACCAAAAAAGAAATCTAGACACCAACCTTACACTTTTCACAAAAATTAACTCAAAATGGATCATACACCTAAATGTAAAACCCAAAACTACAGAACTCCTAGAAGCTATCACAGGAGAAAAAATTCTAGATGACCTTGAGTATGGTGATGCCTTTTTAGATACAACATCAAAGTCACAGTCCATGAAATAAATAGTTGGTCAACAGGATTTTATTAAAATTAAAAACCCGTGGTCTGTGAAACACTATATCAAGAGAATGGTAAGACAAACCACACACTTGGAGAAAATACTTGAGAAAGACATCTGATAAAGCACTATTGTCCAAAATATACAAAGAACACTTAAAACTCAGCAATAAGAAAACAAACAATGCACATAAAAAAACAGACCAAAAACCTTAACAGACACCTCACCAGGGAATATATATAGATGGCAGATAAACATATGAAAAGATGCTCATGGATGCTCATAGAAATTTTATTCATAATTGCCCAAACTCTGAAGCATCAAGATTTCCTTTGGTAGGTGAATGGATAAGTAAACTGAGGTATATCCCAACAGTGGAATATTCTTCAGCACTAAAAATAAATAAGCTATCTATCCATGAAAAGATGTGGAGGAAAGTTACGTGTATATGACTAAGTAAAAGAAGCCAATCTGAACAGGCTA
>CM053575.1:19023261-19046376 GCA_028646485.1 Cryptoprocta ferox
GATCCCTTTCTTTTGGTTCCAGTACAGTGTAACTGTATCTCTCAGTCTTCTCAGTCTCTCTCTCTCTCTCTCTCTCTCTCTCTCTCTCTCTCTCTCTCTCTGTCACACTCTCACATGCACATGGACACACACACATGTACATGCACGCATATTCAGTTTTAAGCTTCTGATAGGTAGAGTAATTCTTATCCATATATTTGTCTCTCACAGTTTAATGCTTAACACAAATTCAAGGTCAGTTAAAAATTTGTTGATTTTAGGTGAACTGGGTTACTAGTAAATAACGCAGATTTTATTTAATATAAATATAAATAGAAAAGGGAACTAAGTCCCAAAGAGATTAGGCGATTAAATAATTTCCCCAAATGACAAAGCATGGATGGGGGTGGGGAATCTAGATATAAGGGTAGAGTTATCCTTACCTGAAATCTATTGGAAGGGAGGAGATAGCCATTATCTCTCTCTACTTTTTACATTGCGATATCTTTCATTTATTTGTATTTGGTTTTTAAATAATAAAATAATGGCTAGTAAAAAATCTCCATTTGCCATCAAAAGTCTATTGAACTACAAAGGGGTGATAAATATATATACCTAAAGATTGCAATGAGGTTATACAAGAGGGCTTATTTCCAAACCATTGTTGTCTTTCTGAATGATTGTGTATTCTATATGATGTAAAATAAACACAACCATTATATTTTGATATAATCTCTTCTAAAAATTTGACATAAATAATAGGAAACATATACCTGCCCATGGTACCGCTATACATGGCTATAATACTAGCTATCACTGATGGAATGTTTCTTATGTTCAAGACGCTTTATACCAGTTCATTCTCAATAACTACAAGGTAGTTACTATTATTTACTTTCTTTTTTTAATTTTTAAATTTTATTTATTTTTAATTATTTTAACGTTTATTTTTTGAGAGAGAGATCATGAGCACAGGAAGGGCAGAGAGAGGGAGTCACAGATTCCGACTCAGTCTCCAGGCTCTCAGCTGTCAGCCCAGCGCCCAACATGGGGCTCAAACTCATGAACTGAGAGATCATGAATCTGAGCTGAAGTCAGGTGCTTAACCGACTGAGCCATCCAGGTGCCCTTTATTTACTTTCTTTTGATGATGAACCTGCTGGGGGTAAGTTACCCACTGAAGGTCACATGACTACTAAATAGGGGAACAAGAATACATTAAACATCTCAAACTGAAACTGCTAGACTCATGTGATAGCCACCTAAGGGGGCTATTTCTTGGAAAAGAGGTTCTGGCTTACAAAGCAAAGCGGTTGGGTTTTAGAGCCAATTAAACCTGGGTCCCAGGTTGTCCTACGGACAACACTAACTGTCCTTAGAATATTGTGTAAGTATCTTAGCCAGTTTGATCCCTGGCTTCCCCAACTGGTAATTGGGGATAACAATACCTTCCAGGTTTGTTGGGAAGATTAAATGAACTCATGAATGCGCTTTTCTATTTTCTTGGAACATAGTAGGTTTGCACAAAAAAAAAACAAAAACAAAAACAAACAAAAACCAAGAAACAAAACCAAGACATTTCTAAATTTAAAGTTCTTGAGGCTTTATTAAACTATACAACTTACTAACAACTAAAAAATTATTGCAATTAGGTTCATTGAGAAGCCTAAAGCTGAGGTGTTAGAGACCATCTATCCTGAAATAGAAAAGTGCTTCCATCTCCAAAGGATAGGCAATTCCTTATTCCCAAATATCTAATTTCCATTCTCTGCCATGAAGAGACTCTGGGGGTCTGAGGCTCTCTGATCTTTTCTGGTTCATTGCTGTTCATGCCCATGATTCACAAAATGTGTGCCCAGGAACACTGGGGTGCCACCCCAAACTCAAAGGGGCACACTTAGATGTCTCAAATTGATAGGACAACAGCGATAGTTCGACTTTGTGAGACTCTAGAAATTATTGGCTCCAAATTGTTCACGTTTTCCAAAATCACTTTATATTCCTATCAGTGGTGCCATATCTTTGGGAAGCTGGGGTTTCAGCAGTTGCTGTGATAAAAAGCAAAGCAAGCCCCATATGAAAATCAGGGAGAACAGGAAGTGAGGGTGGCAGTGTCTGATCTGATTCCAAGCTTTGAGAAGTTGTGCAGTGCCCAACAGGTGCACACATCCATTAGCAGCACCACTTGTGGTAATTTATGAAGGGAGAAAGTTAATTTTTCTTTCCATTTATATGCATCACTTTTTCAAAGAACTACTAAGTTGTCAGGACATAAATACTTCTTAAATTGCTTGGCTGTACTTACATAACAAGTGGAACTGTTAGGTATTTAACAGTGATTCTTCAAGTATGATTTGTGACCCACCTGCACCAGCATAATCTGGGGAAACTTGTAATGAATAGTCCCAAAACAGAATTTCTGGAATCTGCATTTCTGGGGCACCCAGGTGGCTCAGTCGGTTGAGCTTCTGACTTCGGCTCAGGTCATGATCTTGGAGCCCCGAGTAGGGCTTGGTGCAGAGCCCGGTTCAGATCCTCTGTCCCCTTCTCTCTCTGCCCCTCCCCTGCTCATACTCTCTCTCTCTCTCTCTCTCTCTCTCTCTCTCTCTCTCAAAAACAAATTTTAAAAAAGAAATTCTGGAATTTGCATTTCTAACAAGTTCTCTTGTTAATTTTTATACACCTACCCAAATTCACATTTTTTGGGTCCAGCCTCTCAGATTGTAATTTATTTCATTATTTTTTTTTACCCAAGCCTCTTTGCCTTGGAAGATCTGTTTGCATCTTCAGCCTTCCCTACCACCTACAGCTCAAGAAAACCATCCAGTCGTCTTTCACCTTTCTATCTTTCAAGCAACAGGAGCCACAGAAAAATAACCAGGAGGCTTTGGGCTGGAAGGCTTGGTTCTCCCTGTTATCATTGTTTATGGGAACAGCCAGGTAGTATTGATTTGTCACCTGGTGAGGTTAATTACCAGCCAAGCTTACAGATTGTTTCTTTTTTCTCAGCTCTCAGCTTGATCCCTGAAGTTTCAGCATGGAGTCGGGAGGCACTTAATGGAAAGTTAATCAGCCAAATTTTCCCAGTTCAGAAGTTACTCCCTGCCCCCAGCCTGTGCTTGGAACACCAGGGTATCTATGTAATGTGGGGAAGCAATTATTTACCGAATACTTCCCAGAGGGCCTGAAAGAGGTAATGACCCTCAACAGGGACCTTCTGGAGTCCCTTGGAGCCACTTACATACCACAGAGAGAATGGCCTGACTCATTATATTTTTAAAAGATTTGTTTATTCTTGTCAAGGAAAGAAGCAAATTAAGCAAAGGGGTGCTTGTTTCTGAGATGCCAACAAGGGGGATTTCCGTTTTTGTTTTTTTTGTGTTTTTTTTTTTTGTTGTTGTTTTTTTAGCAGCAGCATCTTATCTATGTAAGTGAAAGATGATGTTATGTGTGTTAGAGACACAGGTAATCTAGATTAGATTTGCATGTTAGCTTTTCTGCTTTCAATCAATAACTGCTTAACCAAGTTTCTGGCTAAGCATCCTGAAATTGATTTTTAAAGAGAATTTGCATTTGATAATTTGAAGTGTTTTGCACAGCAGCTGGTACTTGGGGGAAGAAACAGAAGGTACTATGACAGCCATACAAAGAGCACTTGAGTTGCTGGGGATATGGGTGTTCTCTCTTAGAGACCACGGCTTCAAATGTCTGGGGCATCATGCTTTGGGGACATGGTGTCATGTGAACAGAGTAAGGCTTGTGGGGCCCATCTGGTTTTGAGTTCCTGCTCTTGGACAAATTATTTTCCCTCTATTAACCTTAGGATCTTTCCTCTGTAAATTAGACACAATGGTACCTACCACACGATATGCTGATGCTGTCCTGAATAGCTCATAACGTATCATATCCCCCATCCCAAGTCTCATGCACCCTTTTTAGCACAGATCACTATCATCCTTTACTACCTGGCCCTCTCACCCTTTCTTCCAGTTGTGCCCTTCCCCAATCCATTTTCTAGACTGTAATTAATTTCTGTTAAAATTAAAAAAAAATCTTTACATCTCCAGTGACTTAAAGGTGTGTGATGGTTCCCTACCTCTCACAGATCCTCTACCTAAGCCTCCCTTGCAAGACACCTGTATCCTGAGGCTTCTGCAGGTGTGCCAGGTAAACGTTTACAACATGGCTTCATATTAGCTGTTTCTTTTTTCTGGAAATGTCATCCATTGCTCATTGTCTGGGTCCCTGCTTCTCATTCCTTCAGTATCAGAATAAAGTCATGCATTTTCTGAAATATTCCCTTATCTGAAGATTTTAAATGTCATTTCATGTCCTCCTATATCACTTTCTATCTGGAATTTCTAGACACAAATTCTACATTAGAACTTACCTATGCAGGGGCACCTGCGTGGCTCAGTCAGCTGAGCGTCTGACCTTGGCTCAGGTCAAGATCTCATGGTTCGTGGGTTCAAACCCTGTGTTGGGCTATGTGATGACAGCTCAGAGCATGGAGCCTGATTGGGATTCTGTGTCTCCCTGCCTCTCTGCTCCTCCCCTGCTCATGCTCTCTCTCTCTCTTTCAAAAATAAATAAACATTTAAAAAATTAAAAAAAAAAAGAACTTACCATGCAGTCCTGTAATTGTCTTTCTTGCAGTCCAGAGTCAGCTCCGCAAAGTCCTGGACAAGCTCTGTGCTGTGCTTAGTAAAAGGTAGATTTTCTCAGTGATATTATCTACAAATAGAGATTTGTAGATATCAACAAGATTGTCATATGAATTAAATAAGGTATGTAATAAAATATTGGAGCACTCAAAAAATCTGTTTCCCATATACAGCTGCATATAGGTTACCAGTTTATGTTTGAGTGAACCATCCATCCATCCATTCAAAAAATGTATAAAATGCCACCATGTACTGGGTATTCTTTCAGAAACAATAGAACCCAGTCCTTGTTTCAGGGATTCATAAAACAGTGGAAAGTTTATGCAGCATGGGTATGACTCTTCAAGGTTGACTTTGTCATGTTCTGTGTAGTACCTTTTTGCATTAGGGAAGCTAAGAGTCACTTTTAAATATAGCTTGAGATTCAAATATCTTCTCTAGAATATATCCATATTATCAAGCACATTGAATTCTCCTGGAGTTCCTTTTGACATGTTCTTACCAAATCAATGAGCCCAGTCAAAATTTGAGCCAGAAAACACGAGTGTTCTATTGGAAAACTGGCCTATTCCTAAAGGGCCCGTAGATCATCTTTACATCCCTCTGGACACTCTCATGCTTTGGATACATTTCAGAAATGCAGGAGAAAGGAAAAGGACAGTGAAGAAGTTACTGCCCTTTTAGGGGGACCATGACTACTCGTCTGTACCCAAATAATATTCCCTATTTGCTTTATAGACACCGTGTTTCTAACTGGATAATGCTCACTGATTTTCTTCCCAAGAACCACTATGGAGAATGGAACTATAATCTACAAGGATTTATTGAGTAACTCCTGGGTACAGTTTTGTGGCCAGGGCTGGAGGTAATTGGTGAATAAGACAGGAAGTTTTTTTTTCTTCATAAAGCTTTCCGTTCTGTATGAGAGACTAACATTTAAGAAGATAGTTTATAGGGGCACCTGAGTGGCTCAGTTGGTTGGGCATTCGACTTCAGCTCAGGTCATGATCTGGCGGTCTGTGAGTTTGAGCCCTGAATTGGGCTCTGTGCTGACAGCTCGGAGCCTGGAACCTGCTTCAGTTTCTGTGTCTCCCTCTCTCTCTCTGCCCCTACCCCACTCATGTGCTGTCTCGCTCCCTCTTTCAGAAATAACCACAGCAGTAGTAAGTGGAATGACAGATAACTGCAAGGTGCTAAGAAAAAAAAAACAAAATGCACATGTGAAATCTCACTTGTTTTGTGGATAAAGACAGACTAATGTCCTCATTTGACAAATCCCATTTAAAAGATGAAAGCTTGACATTGGAAAACATTACCCAGGCAAAAGAAGACCTGGAGACAGGGAGAGTCTTCTAGGCAGTGGAAACATCACAAAGGCCCCAGATATGGGAAAGAGACTGGGGGGTTTGAGAGACTAAACTAAGGCCAGGGTGAGAAGTGCCTGTGCGGCTCAGTCAATTAAGCATATGACTCTTGATTTGGGCTCACATTGTGAGCTCATGGTTTGTGGGTTCGAGCCCCGCATAGGGCTCTGTGCTGGCAGTGCAGAGCCTGTGTGGGATTCTGTCTCTCTCTTTCTGCTCCTCCCCTGTTCGCTGTCTCTCTCTCAAAATAAATAAATAAAATCAGGCCAGGGTTGTCAGAAGGGTAGAGGTAGACTATCAAACTGGTCCAAAATGAGGCCAGCAGGAAAGGTGAGTCAGCTCATGCTGGGCTAGGTCATGTTCATTTTTGAGTCACAGTGCCAAGTGGATTTCAGATACTACCCAGTTTAATTGCCCTAACACTTTGTACACATTAATATCATCCTTTGGCAATTGAAGGAACGAAAATTCAGGCAAATGATGTGACTAGTCTGAGGTCTTTTAGCTGGGAAGTGAGGGACTGGGATTCAAATCAAAGTCTATCTGATTGCAACATACATCATCATCATCATCACTGTTATTATTATGTACCCATAATACACTGCCGTGTTCATCAAAGACATCAATGGTTTTCACTTGTTTTCAATATTAGCTTCTAGGGACCAAGGAATGAAAATTCTTTCTCTGTTTACCAATCTTACATTACATCTTATTTCTCTTCCTTTACTTCACGTGGCCCATCAGAATGGCCCTGCTCTGGAAACACACAGAGAAACATATATTCTCTGCCAGGTATAAAGGCATCTGGGGCTCCTGGACCTGGGGCGGGGTGGGGGGGGTGTGTGTCCAAGGACAGGATAGACACTCTGCAAGGACAGAAGCCTCTCCCACCCCCAGAGACTTTGCCACCATTTGGAGATTGTGAATTTATATGTTATGTCTCCCTGAAGTGGAATGACTGTTTTAACACCTCACTCAGGACATTACATTTGCATTCCTTTTATTTTTTCAAATATAGTTTTCTTTTTTTGGAGTCTGAGACTCTGGCAGAGAGAAATCATCTCACTAAAGAAAAATTGTGTCTTCTCCCACCACTCTGTGCCACACCCGACCCCTAGCGCAGTCACTTTTTTCTTTTCTTCTGTTAAGTACAGGATCTAACATTTACACAAATTAAAAGAGCTGTGCCTAGAATAATAATTTCTGTAGGCTCAGTAATGCTATTCTTCACTGCATTTGTGTTTGAAATTGCAGTCAAACTGAGTGAACTTCCTCCTTCCCTCTGACACAGCCCCTGCAGATTGTGAATTATGGCTAAATACCCAAGCGTTATTTAATGCAGCCGGGAAGGAGTGATGTGAATGATAGCCCATTACCATTTTATATCCAGAGATCAGTCTCCAAGTTCAAGGCTATTCTCTTTGCCATGCCAGAAAAATTACACAGGCCGCAACTAGTTTTTATAACCCCCTTAGGCAATGCTGGAGCGATAAACATGATGGGAATGAAGTCTTGCCATGTGTATCTAACAGCACCAAAGAGAGTGGCTAGTTCATGCTGACACAGCACTCAGCTTATGTTACAGGTTTAACACATTACCTAGCTCTCTCTTTGGTATCTCATTCTGAGTGGTAGCAGACCGTGTGTCCATGGTTGCCGTCTCCCCATGTATTCTGATATACAACTGAGTTTCTGCTGTCATTCTAAGAGGGGAGGAAAGATTTGTACTGATCTCAAACTGCAGCGATGTGGGGTTGATTTCCATGGTCTCTGAGCAAGTAGGTGCCCTGGATAGGCCAAGGCATAAGCATCTGCTATCCCACATCCACATTCTTGAAGTCCGCACCTCCAATTCCTTAATAATAGTTTTCAACCATATATGATACCCAGCTAGTTATATGTGAACCCGACATCCATAGCTGATGGGTTCATTAGTGGACATTTGTCCCAAAGGAAGTCAATCTGCAAGTCCAGGGGGTGAACTATAACTAAGAACTCTGTTGGCCAGGTCCAGTGGAGGCATACTGGGTTGATCAGACCTTCCCAGAGGAATTATACAGCTAATTGGAAGATTGGTAGAAGAACCAAAAGTGAATAAGAAAAGATAGGCAGTGGATGGTTTACCTAGGATAATGACAGAAAACCAGATGGGGATTAACAACACACTCTTGCTATGGAGATATGGAAAAGTCAATGAGATCAGAAGATACAGATTAACTATGCACCAAGCTTTCATTTGCTTAACTAGGTTTTCATCTCTGTAAGGTGTGACTCTCTAGTTTTCCTATATTTTATGGAGTTTTTTAAATGTTTTATTTATTTTGAGAGAGAGAAAGAGAGAGAGAGAGAGAGCGAGCATGTGAGCAGGGGAGGGGCACAAAGAGAGGGAGAGAGAGACTCCAGGCAGGCTTTGCCCTGCCAGCACAGAGCCCAGTGTGGGTCTGGATCTCACAAACCATGAGATCATGACCTAAGCTGATATCAAGAGTCAGCCGCTCAACCAGCTGAGCCACCCAGGTACCCCTTATATTGTTATTCTTATGATTATGCATCTTTTCTTGTAATCCTGTAAGCTGATAGCTGTGTGGTTGTCTTCAGTTTTTAAGGGGCCTCGACATACAGCTAAGGTTCTATCTTAATTATTTCTGTTGGATGCCTGCAATAATTTTGCTGTAAAGTATTTGTTTCCATTCAATAAATATCCATTGCTTGAGTAGCTTGAATAACTCTCAGGTTTTTGCAACCAAAACCACTTATTAACCCCAGAAAAAATTTGTGAGAGCATATAGCTGAACATAACATACCTAGCACTGTGGTTCCTCCAGAGGGTCTGCTGTGTGGAGTTTCAAGGTGAGTTTTGCCACTCAGAATCCATTTTTTCTTTGTAACATCACTCCATTTTGGGAGAGGGTGGTGATATCTCTCTAATATCAGATGGTAAATAACCCTATGGACAAATGGGATTTCTCTACTTTATTTCTGATGAATTAGTACAGTGAACAAAGCGTGAAAGTGGGAAGGACAAAGACACATGTATTAGGGTTCTTCAGAGGAACAGAACTGATAAGATATATATGAGGAGATTTATAATAGGAATTGGCTCAAGCAATTATAGAGGCAGAATAGGCCCATGATCTGCTGTCTGCAAGCTGGTGAACAAGGAAAGTTGGTGGGAGTACAAAGGCCTGAGAACTGGGAGCTACTGGTATAAGACTCATAGCCTGAAGGCTTGAGAGCCAGGAGCTCTGATGTCCAGGGATGAGAGAAGATGAATGCCCCAACTCAAGAAGAGAGAGAGAAAATTTGCCTTTCCTTTGCTCTTTTGTTCTCTATGGGTCTCCAGTGGAATGGATGATGCCCACCCACATTAATGAGGGCAAATCTCTATCCAGTCTACTGAATCAAACACTAACTTCTTCTAGACACTCCTTATAGACACATTCAGAAATAACATTTTACCAGCTATCTGGCCATCTCTTAGCCCAACTGACACATAAAATTAACCATCATAACATACCTGTAAGAAAATCATTATGTGTGATAAAGATTATAGCAGAATGGGCCATGATTTAGAAGTAGGACATGAATGGGATTAACAATTTTGGAACTGCTTGAATCCCACCGTAATTCTGCAACTGACCTTACAGAGTATATGGACAGGACTCTGAAATAAAGGAAAAGGCCCTCTAATTAGGAGGCCAACATCTCTTCCATGGGAATCCCTTGTAAGAATGATGGAAGTGAGAAGAAAAATCGTTTCCCTACTAATGGGGGATGAGAAGAACTCCAGAGGCCTGGCAAGGTCAGAGATCTAGAGATTTTTGCAATATATAATCATGAACTTGTATCTCTGGTCTTCAGAGTAGTAGATCAATGTAGGAAGAGGTACACAGAAAAAATACTCCCTCCCCCCCTCCCCCGCAACAAAGATATCAGGTATAACTACCGGAAACTGAAAATACTACCTTATTGATAGAAGTAGTCTTCACAGATGTGATTAAATTCAGGATTTTCAAATGGGGATATTATCCTGCATTATCTGAGTGGCCCTGAGTCACAAGTATACTTTGAGAGGCAGAGGGAGATATGAAAGAAGAAGAGAAGGCAACTTGACCACAAGACAGAGACTGGAGTGATTTGGCTACAGTCAAGGAATGAGAGCAACCACTAGAAGCTGAAAGAGTCAAAGAACCAATTCTCCCTTGGAGACTAAGGACTCAGGGCACTGTTGATACCTTGATGTGTTCCATAAAAACTGATTTTGGACTTCTGGCCTCCAGAACTGTGAGAAAATAAATTTCTGTTGTTTTAGTCCACCAAGTTTAGATAATTTGTTACAGAAGCTACAGGAAACTAAAACAGAGACAAAACACTGAAAAGAAGGATCAGAAGTATAGTAGACATTGAAGCAGAGGCAGCTGTCCTCCAGGGGACTCTAAGAAGAAAAGGGACCTTACCTCTGATGGCCAGGCTGGTATATGCCTCCTAATTCTTCATAGCATTTGGCAAGGAAAATCTGAGGAGAGCCTGGACTTTTTGTTAAACAAGCAAATAACTTTGAGCCTATGTATTTGGGGAGTTTCTGTGTGAGTTAGCAGATAAAGCAGCCATAGTGAACATTGGGCCACCATTACTATTATGTTTCCTTCATAGATTGGCAGGTATCTTTTTCCTTTTTCGCTTTCTTTCTTTTTCTTTCTTTCTTTCGTTCTCTCTCTCTCTCTCTCTCTCTCCTCCTTTCCTTCTTTCCTCCTTTCTCTGAATAATAAGCTCCTGGGTACACAAATCTTTCTAAATTAAGAGATGGTTGAAAAAAGTTTATTATGGCTTCCTTAGTACCTGGCATTTCCCAAGTCTGTTAAGTGGGATTCTGTGCCAAATTCCCTCATGCCCTGGCTTCTTCCATCCATGTTACTCTTTAGGCCTGTTAGCTCCTTCTCCCAACTCTGAGGTGGACACCTCACCCTTTGTGACCCAGCTTAAAACTACTTCTTCAGATCTACCGCCCAATTTCAATTCTGTCTTCCACCTTCAACACACTCATCTCACCGTGCCCTATTCCTTCAAAGCATGTGGAACTGTTGTGCCATGTGCATTTGTAGATCTTGCTGTCAATCCTGTCTCTACTCTGTATGTTTTATGACACCATCCCCCTCTATTGCTTAGAAGTGTCAGTGATGTGTCTCATGGAAATTCTCTGGTGCACTGGAATCCTAAAAGTGTATAAAGGAGGCCCAAGGCTTTCATACACTCAGAAGCAAGCCTTCACATTTTTATTGGTTATTTGCAAAATAACTCATTTATAATCTGGCTGATTATGGAAATAGAATAGGATATTACAAAAGGCAGGGACTATAATTTCTTTCACCCTATAGGACCTTATAGGACCTCAGCCCTCAGCCTATTGCTGGGTTGTAGGAGACACCTCATGATCCCAACAACAGGACTCTCCTACAGCTTGTCCTTTTAACACTCACTCCAAATCAAAACGCCCACTACCATGTAGTGGGGAAAAAGCCCTATTCAATCAAATGATCTGTAGAAATATTCCCTGCCCACAATGAAGGCTGCCTCCTACATTGTTAAGCAAAACACTTTAGCACATTCTTGATGCCTGTAATAGGGGCTGGGATAAACTAGGAGATCTGTGAATGTTTGCAAAAGAAATCAGAGCTCACATTTATATAGAACTCCCCAGTTTTTAAATGACTTCTGAAACTCTTTTCTCATAAATTTTAGAAGAAGCAGCACACAAGCATTATTCTTGGAGTTGGAAAGGAGCCCTAGAAATTAGTACAATTCCCTCTTTTTATACAAGGGAGGATAAGTGGTTTGAAGAATAATGATTTAGTTAATAGCACAAAAGGCTGGGGCCTCATTCCTGTCACCTTATGCTGCCTCTCTAAGATCTTCCTTTTCTCCCCATAATAATATGATATGAATATTTGTCAGTAACTCTTGGTGGAGAAAATGATGCCTTCTATCCACCTGGGTCTCAGACCTGTCAAGAGATTATAGGATTTGTATCCATTTTATCTGACCAGACCATCTCTTCAATCTATTATCTTAAATGTCTTCATCTGCCTTCTTATCCATTCCTCTCCTCTTCTTGGTAACTTGAAGTCTTTGAGGTTGTACCCTTAATTAAAGAATGTTTTCCTCATTGTGTCCAGAGAATGAGTCTAAAGGGACATATAAGTTGGAGTGAGGAAAAAAGAGGATACAGCCTTACCAGTATGACCAGAAAAATAAACTGTGATAAGCACTGGCATAACCAATATCCCAATCATATCACTTACATTCTACTTGTGGTGAGGAGACTTAATTAAATATATGGAACCAGGTTGAAAAATACCTTCCAATATACAAAATGAATGGCTTTCCCTTGCCCTTTTAAAAGCGTGACCTATTATGATATATCTTCCTGAACTACAGCTTTCTGAGCTGGAAACCCTTGAAAAAAATTAGCAGAGGTTGCATAAGCCTAGAAAGAAATAAACGGGATGGTTATTAGGTATCAGGGAGCATACCTAAGTATAGCTCGGGTAAACCCTATTACTGTTTATTTTGAGACCATAGACTCTTCATTTGATCTCCCTCTGACTTATTTGACCTATATATCTCATTTTCTTTTTCTGCAAAATGGACTTGATCATACTTATCTTGGAGATCTGCTAGGAACATTAAATGAGATGACTAAAAAGATTGTAGCAGTATGGAATATAATGAATCATTAAGAAAAGTTGCTCACTCCCCTTACCCCTGGTATATTTCCTTTGCTTCCTCTGTCTCCCTTCTGTGAGTTTAATCAAATGGTCTGGAAAACAGTAATGCATCTGCCTAGGGAGGACTCCCAGCATGACTGCTGGGATGCAGAAAGAATCAGAATCACCAAACTGCCACTTGCATAGCAGAGGGAGGAAAAGGCCATGGGGAAGCTGATGCAGCCTTTTGGCTTCTGGTTAAATTTGCAAACCCATCTACTTCCCAGTGAGCCAAGGAGTGATAGTCACTGAGGTGAGTTTCTCCTTATGCCCACTCTAATTTCCTGACAGCTTCTTAATACCTAGAATACATAGTCTCAGCAGGGAAACAAAGATTTTCCTTCATTTCAATAACAGAAATAAATAGATTTCCAGAACTTGCTTATGTGTGAGGAAGACCAATGCCACAGAAGAAAAGACACACAACAATCAGAAAAAGTAGTGTTCAGTGAAACAGTTAAGAATAAACAATGGAAAACTTTACATGTAATTAAATTGTTTATATTCAAGGGCATATGAAACAAGAGCAGACTTCTATGAATAAGAAATAGTATAAATATTATAAATTAATAATGAGATTGTAATATCTGATTAAGAACAGTTTATAAAAATATACAAAGAACTCTTAAAATGCAACAATAAATTATGAGTCAAAGGTCTTAGCAGACACATCACCAAAGAAGGTACCCACATGGCAAATAAGCATCAGAAAATGCGCTCTACATCCTATTGTCAGGAAAATGCAAATTAAAACAACATTGGATACCACAAATATCTATTAGAATTACCAAAACCTGGGGGTGCCCAGATAGCTCAGTCTGACTCTTGATTTTGGTTGCGGTCACAATCTTGCAGTTCGTGGGATTGAGCCTCATGTTGGGCTCTGCACTGACAGCATGGAGCCTGCGTGGGATTCTTTCTCTCCCTCTTTCTCTGCCTCCTCCATTTGTGTGTGTTCTCTCTCTCATTCTATCTCTCAAAATACATAAATAAACTTAAAAAAAAGAATGATCAAAATCTGGGATGCTGATACACCAAATGCTGGCAAGGATGTGGAGCAACAGGAAGTCTCATTCATTGCTGGTGGGAATGAAAAATGATACAGCCACTTTGGAAGATAGTCTGCCAATGTCCTACAAAGCTAAACAAATTCTTACCATATGACCAGTAATCATGCTCATTAGTATTTACCAAGAAGAGTTGAAAAGTTATCTCTACCCAAAGACCTGTACATGGATGTTATACTGTCTTTGTAATTGCCAAAAGTTGGAAGTAACCAAGATGCCTTTCAGTACGTGAATGGATAAACTGTGGCATATCCAGATAATCAAATATTATTCGCCCCCCCCCAAAATGAACTATCAAGCCATGAAAAGGTATGGGGTAATCTTACATATATATTATTAAGTGAAAGAAGCCAATCTGAAAAAAGCTGCATACTGTGTGATTCCAACTATGTGACATTCTGGAAAAGGCAAAACTGTGAAAACTGTGGACACAGTAAAAAGATCAGTGGTTGCCTGGATTGGGAAGTGGGATGGGGAAAAGAATGAATAAGCAGAGCACACAGGATTTTTAGGGCAGTGAAGCTACTCTATACGACACTATGATGGTGCATACATGTCCTTATAAATTTGTTCAAACCTATAGAATGTACAACACCAAGAGTGAACCCTAATGTTTTTAGGGATGATTAAAGTATTCCAGGTAGGTTCATCAATTGTAACAAATGTCCCACTCCTTTGGGAAATGTGGAACATGGGAAAGGCTATATGGTTATGGGGGTAGGTGATATATGGGAAATTTCTGTATCTTCCTCTCAGTTTTGCTGCTCTAAAATATAAAGGCCATTAAAAACAAACAAGAAAATAAGGTTGCCAAAGTAAAAAAGAAAGAAAAGAAAAAGAAATAGGCAGCAGAATGAGCACAACTGAAGCACACTAGAAAATGATAAATTATATGTCAGACCATTTGAAGAATGTCCAGAACAGAAAGGAGAAGGAATGAAGCTAATGGAGAAACCATTAAAAAAGCCACATCTGACCTCATCTGTGGAGAGAGAAAAGCAGCTTTTTTTCTAAATAACTCCTTGAGAACTATGGTAGCACTTAACCTCAAGTTTAAAGAGAGAGACTAGCTTTCTAAGCAGAGTGAAAGGCTCTGTAGTGGATTGTTCTGAAGTGAGTTTCTCTGAAGAGAAGAGTGCCCAGCCTGAGGTAAATCCCTGGACACCCAAAACAAAGGCAGCAAAAGAAGGAAAATGGAAGTGGGTAACTGATGGGGCCACGTTGCTTAACTGTCTCTAATGTGAGAGTTCTAACCAACTTCAGGGTAGATTTAGGTAGATGTTTGCAATAACACATTTTCAGTATTCTTTTTCTTAAAATATCTGGGCATCAGTAAGGCCAAATAAAGGAACAAATGTAGATAAATTGCACAATTAAGTTGATCACATCAGTCATTGGAAATTTATCAAAGAAAATAGCCAAAAAATCTACCAGTTTTGGACTTATGACTTATTTGCATTATTGTTGGTTGCAGTATAAATGAATAAGGCTAATGTTTTTGAAGATCAACAGAAAGGACAATATATAGTAAATCAAAGATATGTGCAAAGGATATACCTTGCAAGAGTCATGCATACTATTTGAATATAATCTATTAACTCTTCTGTTTAGAGAATAGTTGAAATGAAAATAAACAAGGAGATGAGCAGTGGTGGTATAACCTTATTACAGATTTTAGGGAAATTTCCACTTAGTTAAAGTCAGATCCATCTTGATCCGGTAATAATATTCTGTATTTTCTCCCTTATTCCCTACTCTAAGGCATACAAATTTCTCATCCTTCCATTCAGGGAGTCTCACAATTGTCCAGAATTTTTGGAAGCTTGTTCATAGGTTAGGAGTGATGAGCAGTTCACGACTCATTTTATTTATAGTCATCTGAATCTGTCTACCTTTTGCCTCTGTGGCCTCTTGGGTCTTTCTTGGCTGATGTGAGTGGAGAAGAAAAGGGGCCCTCAGATAACCACTGAAAAATCAGGAGGCAGGAAGTTACAGAGAATCAATATTTCAAAGCATAGTTCAGCCATGACACTATATGTAGATACTGAGATTCCTTTTATCTTCAAGGAATAATTGGTTGTATCTGCAAATGCCACTGAGTTTTATACATGTAGCCTCTATCCAGCCACTTTAGTGATTTGCTATTAATTGGAAGTTTGTCAGATTTGGTTGTACAGTCATTTCATCTGAAAATATAATTTTATCTATTTCTTTCCAACTGCCTTCAGTTGTGGTCATTCTTCTATGGGATTTAAGATCCCTGTAGTTTCACAATTCAGTGTGATTTTTTAGATTTTAGTCCATAACCTCTCTTTCCTCCCTAAGTTTCCCACGGACACCCTTCTTCTTTAATTCCCTGATGATCTCCTTTCATACTTCTTTAAGACAATACAGACCATCTGACTGGTACTTGTTGAAATAACATAGGATTGATACAACTGAAGGCTGTAGCCTCTGACTAATTCATCCTTTCTTCCCAACCTTTCCTGCTTAAAGATCTCAATTTAACTTGGGCAACGCAGCACAGAAAATCCTAATTATCATCTAGGATATTAATTCTATCATATTCATTTGTTGTGGTTGCTTATTTATGACAAGGCTCTGTTGTAAATTCTTCAAGAATATTGACTAATTAGTTATTAAAAACTCCTAGAGATACTACGATAATCTTTAACTATGAGGAGCCCAAGACAAAGAAAGATTAGGTGACTGTCCAAGGTCATAAGGTCATAAAGTTAGTAGACCATCAAGGCAGTTTGGCTCAAGAATCTATACCTCTCATCGCTGCTTTTTTGCCTTTTCTAGCAAAAAAGTAATTAATAAAATTTTTAAAAACCGCATTAATGTGAATGTTTAAGAGAAGAAATTGATTGGGTTATGATTTCTTTGCCTTGTTCATTTATATATTTTTTATTATATTCTAATACACACTTGATGTGTGCCTGTGATAGCAGGTACTTAATGTTTCCGGAAAATAAAATAATCAGAGATAAGAAGCTTGAAATGTAGAAAATCTATTTACTTAATTTTTAAATGTGAAACATAAATAAATGTATTTTTTTAGCTGCAAAACAGCCAACCCCATAAGTAATAACAATACAATAATAGCTATTTTACCATTTTAAAGACCCTACTATGTGTCAGCTATTATGCCAGCCATATTATATACATTCACTTAAACTGCAGTTTCAAACCTAAATATATGAAAGAGAAACCATTATTTTCTCCATTTTAGAGAAGAGGAATCTAGGATAATAAGACGTAAATTGACTTGTTAAGATTGTCTAGATTGTAAATGGCAAAACAAGATTTAATGTACCCCTTCCCCTACTAGACCCCTCATGCTTTTGGCAACAACAGGCTTCATCATAATTTTGCCTTCTGAAGAAGGTTTGTGATAACTAAATTAACTTTTCTAAAGTAAAAATCCCACCTCACCACCCCTGGAACTCTTGACTAGCCAGAAGAAATAACTAGAATAAAGGCAATGCTAGCTTTTGCTATTCTCCAACAGCAGTGTAAAGAGATGAGACTCAGTGATGGTTTTGTTAGATAAAGACCACATTCTGAAGGCATCCTCTCCTGGAATAATTGCAAGGGCTTTATTTCTATTTAAAAATTTTTTTTAAATGTTTATTTACTTTTGAGAGAGACAGAAACAGAGAGAGACAGAGCATGAACAGTAAAGGGGCAGAGAGAGGGAAATACAGAATCTGAATCAGGCTCCAGGCTCTGAACTATCAGCACAGAGCCTGACGCAGGGCTCAAATTCACAAATTGCGAGATCATGACCTGAGCCGAAGTCTGATGCTTTTCCAACTGAGCCACCCAGGCACCCTGGGCTTTATTTCTATATTCATTCCTGGGGTTGAATGGAGCCTATATAAAATCTTAATTTTATATACTTGCTGTCCGTATTTATTGAGCATCCTAGCAAGAGGGAACCCAATTCCTTGCTGAGTACCCACACACCTGTCAAAAAGGAAAATGAGAGCTAACATCTATCTCTAATGGTGTTTGGTATTAGTTTACAAGCCTTAATTTGATTTCAGATGTCCTGATTTCTGTTAACGATCATTGGTGAAAACATAAAATAAAAAATAGATAAGCATTCACAGATTTGAATACTGAACTTCTGGGACTTTGAGACTTGGTGTAAAATTAGATGAGATTTGAAAGAAAAAAAATGGTGACCACCTCTATATAAATTTGTCCAATTTAGCAAGTTTATCTCTGGTCCTCATGTTTTGAAGAGTCAGAAAGTCCTAGAGGAGATTCAGATTCATGCCCAAAATGAGATCCTAGAAGTTAGGGATTGTTTTGGTTCGAAGGCTAAGTTCAAACAGTAAATTCTAAGAGAAATGAAAGAGAAGAAAGGGGGCTGTGAAATACGAGGAACCAGGATATTTGGCACCAACAGAGGTGGGATCAGCAAACATTCTTCCTTTCGAAATTGGGAGACAGGTGAATGCTTTGTGTGGCAATACAGAACTGAAGTAGACACTTTTTAAAGAGGTCCAGCTTAAGAATAAGATTTTCAAACTCCACCTCCAATAAAGTACAACCACCCCTAAATCCCATCTCATCTACCACCACCTCTCAAAAAATGAGAAAAAAAAAATCTTTATAAGGAAGCATTAGCCTTGGAAGGAGCCTAATCTTGCAAATGAAAGCAATAAAGTTGTTAAGTGTAGACAGACACTAAGCTGCTTGCAACAATATTTGCTCACATCATGCACACCTAGTATAAGATGTTATTTTCTTGTTGTTTATTATGTACTTCATGCTCTTGCAAGATTAGTTTTGGATGTTTCCTTAAACTTTGGTGCCTTAAATTTGGAAATGTAACTTTGTATTAAAGGAGGTTTTTCATCTAATTAAAGAATGCATTCTTGAGCTTGACTACTAATTAAAATCCAACATTTACTTAACGTGGATGGGTTAATAATTATAGAGAAATCTTATTTTTTGTACTTAATGATTTAGTTGCTGTTTAATTTTGTACTCAATATTGTAATTAATATATGTTTCTGTATTTGATTTTCTGTTTCATTTTTGAAAGTAAGAAAGGAAAAATGTTCCATTTTTTTTAAAGAAAATTTACTAGCATAGCTCTTTGCTTGATAATCTAATGGTCACATCTAAATTTCCACCAAACTGATGTTTGCACCAAAATATCATCTGCTCTTTTTTCTAAGCAGACTGTTGTACACTATTGTTATAGATCAGTATTAAGTTTACTTGATAAGCTTGAATTTATCAAGTGTCTTTTTGATTCTTAGGCTAAATTATGGCGGTATAGAAATTTAAAAAAAAAATATTGTCCTCAAGAAGCTCACTGTCTCCTAAAGAGACAGAGAAGTGAAAAAGGCTTTAGAAAGTCATGTAATAAATTACAATAAAAGCATGAGTTAGGGGTGCCTGGATGGCTCAATTGGTTAAGTGCCCGACTCTCGGTTTCCACTCAGGTCATGATCTCATGATTCTTGAGTTTGAGCCCCTCAGAGCCTGCCTTGGATCTTCTGTCTCTCTTTCTCTGTCCCTCCCCCACCCATGCTTATTGTCAAAATTAAATACATTTTAAAAAGAAGCATGAGTTATGTATTTGAGGAGAAGAGGAGTAGTAGGTTTAGAAATTGTCTGAAAAGTTATATCACAACCAAGTTTTCTCATTTTGCATCCTACCCTTTCATGTGACTTATCCTGTTGCTTTAGATTTATAACATAATCTTTACTCCATTTCTTACAACTTATCTTCTGCCTACCAGTCAATTTATATTAAAATAGGAAAATTGATTAACAATGTATGCACTTGTAATTTCATCTAGTAACAGATAAATTAGCTTTTAACTAATCCACCATATTTAAACTCAGCTGCTCTGTGCCTTTGATTTGGGGTTCAGATGTTAAGCCAATGTTTGGATAAAGATCAAATAGTCATAGTAACAGGTGCTGCCCAGAGAGCCTCCTTGTTCCATGATCAGCTCACAAAGTAAGGAGGTCTCTCTGTAGTGGGCAGTGGTTAATGTGCACAGTAAAGATCTGGGATTAAGTTAGAATAACTTTTTCAAATACTTCTTGGGTAAAGCAAATGTTTTGAAACGTTAGTTGAACTGGGGTGATGTCCAAGCTTTATTCCTTACTTAGCAAATTAACACACTGTTGCACATATAAAATATGCCGACTGGAATAATGCCTGCCTTGTACCTTGTCTCTCACCTGATCAAGTAATTTTCTCTCCAAAAATTAGCCAGGCATTTGGGAAAAGCTATTTTTCCAAATTTCAACCTTATGGCAGCATCCAGGGCATGCAAATGGCCTCAAAATACTGTTATGTAAAACAATGTGTAATGTGTTAAGAATGCAAAAACAGTAGAATATTTTCCTCCAAACATACACACACACACACACATAAAAATAAACAAAACCAAATATTCCCTTGGGCAAAATCTAAGCCTTCAATATTTTCCACAAAAAGAAAACTTTGAGAATTTTAAGACAAGGTCTTTGTAGGCAGGATGTGAAGAATGTATTTGGAAGGAGAAATAAGTCCTCTGTATTATTATACCTCATATTAACTATGATATTTGTGGTTATGAATAAATATATTCTTGGTAATGCTATTTATAATAAATAATAGAAAGCGTTTTCAAAGACTAAAGAGAATACTGGTGAGGTAAATGATCAATCTCTCCATGGAATATTGTGAAACTACTTAAACTCTTATTTTATAAGAGTATACCACCATATATTAATTTTTAACTTAATAGTAAGTGAATGAAGCAGTAGCATGTACATAGTATAATTGCAACTAGGAAAAAATAAATAAATAAATAAATGAAAAGAAAGCCAATATTATCCAGAAAATGTAGGGAACAAAAGTCACCAAAATATTAACTCATTTATAATTCATTCATCATTTTATTTACTTTTCTGGTTACTTATATTTATAAAGGGCCTTCATGCTACAAAAATAAGTATTGAGAATATAATAAAGAGAATAAGAAAACCTTGCAATTATGGAACACACTTTTTCCATATTTCTGATTGTGAGCTTCTGACACTCTTTCCTTTGCATTTTCCACCCATTCTATAAAACATGTAGAGTTTTTAATAATGGGAAAAAGACACTAAGACATAAACAAAACTAGAAATATTAGCACTATACAATGGATTTTCCTAAACCTGGATTTTAAGCATGGCTAACGGATACTCTATAGAGACAGCTGAGTTTCATTAGCGTTGGAAGGGACAATAAATTTTGTTGTCAAGTGAAATCCCAGAAGAAAGTCCTTGGCAACATCTAATGACCTAACCTGAAATGGGTCCAAGGTGACTGCAAATCGATAGCTTAGCTCTTATGAAAAACATATTAGAAACTTAAAAAATCCAAAGTGGTAGTACCTATTTAGCCACACAGACCACACTGACTGACTGATATGGACTTTGTCTAAATGATACCAGACTTCAAACAACAACATCAACAACCTTTCAAAAAAAAAGAAGGCTCAATCAGTCAGGATCAAAACACTCTTTTACCAATTTGCTCTGCTGAACCCACATATTTTCTACCCTTTGGTGAATAACAGTCACCAGTTTTTTTTTTTTTTATTACATCATATCTTCTGTCTTAGTCCTATTCTAAGAGCTCTGCCCCTATTCTATCTCTGAAAAAGTTGACTTGGACAATTTTGCCCACGGTTTTGTTGCTTCTGTGGAGGAACAAATGCAGAGAGGTCCTCACTTGGTCATTCCCAAAGTCCCTCCCTCCAGCAATGAAAGCTTTCTGGAAACAAGCAAAAACTGGAGCTGGGAATCAAACTTGTTTCAGTACTCTTCCAAGTAACCAACATCTTCATAGATTTTATACTTTTTATTCTTTTAAGTTCTCTCAGAGGCTTGTCTTTCATAGACATTTGATTCCAGATAACTACGGGTGAATAATTCAATTTTGCCACCACCTGCTATAAACTGCCAACACTCTAGGGGCACCTGAATGGCTCAGTTGGTTGAGTGTCCAACTTTGGCTCAGATCATAATCTCCCGGTTCATGAGTTTGAGCCCTGCATAGGGCTCTGTGCTGACAGCTCAGAGCCTGAAGCCTGCTTTGGATGCTGTGTCTCCCTCTCTCTGTCCCCTTCCCCTGCTTGTGCTCTGTCTCTCTCTCAAAAATAAATAAACATTAAAAAGATTTTAAACTACCAGCACTCCATTTACTGCTAGCACCCATGTTATTAGTGTCCTTAAATTTTAACCTATCATAGAACGAATTATGGGCCCTATCCTTAAGGTTTTGTTCCTCTGGCTCTACTTAGAGGATCAATATGAGTATCTATCAGAGAAACAGGCACTATAAGTGCTATGGGATAAAACATTTTTAAAGGAATTAGAAATTATATAATTATGGGAAGAAATAGGAAAATAAAGGTCTAGAAATAAGAGTGAAAAGATCACAAAAATGTCCCCTAGGTGTAACATAGGTACAGTTGAACGTACAGTTTGCAGGGGAGTCTAAGACATCACGTACATCCAACAACCAGGTGAGCTCACCAAGGGGACGCTAGTGGAGGTGTCTGTGGGAATCACTTCTCTCTGCAGTGGTAGCCTGGGGATGCTGTCGGTACACAAGGCCAGCAATCAGGAGAACAGCAGGACTTGGAGAGGAGAAGAGGCACAGAGGACACCTTCCGCATCTGTCCATTACATTTTGTGGACAACCTTCAGAGTGTTGTCATGGTAGCTGCTTTACTGCTGCTATTGAAACCTCAAGCAATTTTCTTATAGCCAATGGTAACTCAGAATCACATAGGCTCCAGGATATGAAGTTCTGAGATTCACCATGCTGACAGTGTAAAATATAAGCACAGGTCTCTACTGCGGAAGTGCCCTGGTCTCAAGGAAGGCTTTGAGCTGGTCTGGGACTGTAGACTTGAGGTGAGCCATAGCTAGTTTCTGGCTCGAGTTGGTTTTGCATGTGTTCAGTAAGTGTTTAATTAAAGTGCATCTCGAAGATGGCGGAAGAGCAGGGAGCTCTGTAATCCGCGCACGCCCGTATAGATTGAACTGAGAAGGACTGAGGGGATAAAACTTGGATTTGCAAGTGGGGGAAAGAAGAAACAGACGCCAGAAAGAAGACAACCTCAAAGATGCCTGAGTGAGTGACTGTGATCTGGGAAATTAGGGGACGGGTGGTCCCGGTGGTGCAGGGGAAGGAGCCCCCGAGCCCAACACAGGGAGAGCGCGCTGTGCCCCGGAGAGACCAGGGGAAGAGAAAGAG
>CM053575.1:19046876-19064007 GCA_028646485.1 Cryptoprocta ferox
GGGGGGTGATGGTCTTGGTGGAGGTCACTTGTGGGGAAGAGCACTGGGTGTTATATGGAAACCAACCTGACAATAAACTATAAAGTTTAAAAAATAAATAAATAAAGTGCATCTCAACTTGCACTTCTTTGCGGTAGTCTTCCACGACCACCCAATCAATAGGAACCTCAGTACCCAGCCGCGTACTGTCTAACCCAATATATCTAATTTAATTAGATTTTTTTTCATAGTAACTTTTAGAAGGTACAATTATTTATTTGTTTGCTTTCTAAATTTCTTTAGTTTGTTGTATATTTCCCCAACAGGAATATAAGTTTCTCAAAGCAAATAACCTTATCTGTTTCATTTATTACTGTATCTCTAGCATTTTTTAACAGTAAATGGCACTTAGTGGGAACATTGTGAATGTCTGTTACGTGAATTAGATTAAATCAGAATTTATCCTGGCAAGAAAAATAAAGCCTTTATTTTAATATAATTTTCGAATAATTTTTTGGTATGAATAAGAACTGCAACAGATCATGTAGTTGATTTCATAACTAGATTCTCAATGAATATTTGTTGAAATAATGAATGAATAATGAGTAAATATTTTCACTGCTTTGTGAATAAAAATAAAGTGAGGCTCTGAATGCATACTTGGTACAAAGTAGTTAAGTATGCTCTTACTACAAAATAACAGCACTATAAATTTAAGGGTGGATAATGGTCTGGAAACATTGGAAACAAATCATTCATTGCCAGAGGAATCAGGGGCCGTGATAGTCCTAGAAGTAGTGATACTAGAGTAGAATTTTAGGCTGTGGCCTGAATTCAGAAGGGAGGTGGCATGAGACAAAAACTCAAACTTTCCTCCCTCCCCCAAGTTTACCAGAATCTAGATAACTGGAAGACAGGTCCAGCTATATTGCCTCTGCAGCCATCACACCAGGAAGCATTAGGCTTACATAGTTATTGGGTTGTTTACTTCCATTCAAATTAACCCCTGGAAGTTAATCGCAGATGATGTCATATTCAGCTTCGTTATAGGTTGAGTATGTAGCATTCAGTAGGTTTCCAATGGATATCCTAATAAATATTTGCTAAATAGTAACTTCCCATTCCTCTCTCCTAAAGTCAGAGAAGATCTAACCACCTGTGACACAGTGCCCTTTCACACAACCTTGTGTTTTGGTTCCAAGGAGCATGAGATCTTCTCTGCCCAACCCACACGTTGCAGTGCTGGGAGTGAAGGCTGTTTCCCTCTGGTGTCATGTCACTTCCACTTACACACCACTCCAGAGCTAACCCATCTTGCTTGGACTTTAATTAAATAACCTTCAAGGATGAAGTACCACAAGGGGCAAGGTCGCAAGGATAGCTACAATTATTTCCTGCAGCTATTGATTTTACACTAATGATCTTAAATGATGCATAGCTCTGGATCCAGCAGTCTCACTCAGGATGGCAGGTGGGGGCTTGCGCTTTGGCTCCCACAAGGGAACAGAGCAATTTGGACAGATTTAAACTTGTTGATGCTATTTCTAAGTGTGAAGGAACTTGGAAGTCTGAAATGCGGAGGTTATACAAATATAAAAGAAGGTATAACATTAATGTGGGATGCTATGGAGCCAGTAAGAACCGAGTTCAGATTATAGTTTTTCCATAATTGTTGAGGGCCTAGAGCAAGTAGTCCAATGCCTCTAAGTTTTGGTTTTCTCATCATTAAAATAGAGATTATAATGTGTCTTTTACATTTTTTTAAAGCATAGGAGATGGCAATGTAAAATCATTACCCATTATGCTATAGTAATTGCTCTTTCCTTTTCTGCATTTATCTAAGACATTAGATACACATTTCCCTCCTAGGGATATTTATCTTTTAATACTTGAAGCAACAAAAGCCTTTAAGTATAAAGTAAATATATATCTGATGATGAGATTGGAGACAACCTGTTAAGGCTCACATCCCAGCTCTGGTAAAATAGGAAAAATACTTGACTTGGACTTAAAATAACTGGGTTTGGAACCAGGTTTTACCCTGCTGTGTGATGTTAAGCAACTTTTTGGCCTCTCTGAGCCTTTTGTCTTTTCTGAAAAATGTGAGTTTCCCCCACTGGGTTGTTTTAATAATAAAAGAGATTTAAAATGTTGAAGAAGGCATTTTCCCCCTTTTCTTTGACTTCTGAAGCCAAAAGTGAACAACCATCAAGGGGGTCGAAGAAATCAAACCTCAGGAGTAGAGGATTACACTAAGAAACAAAGTTATGAAAACAATCATGAGTCACAGATAGCTCACTCCCTCTTTCTTCCCTCCCCCCCACACTCCCCCCCCCCACACTGTGAAGTGGCAGTACTCCTTCATTTTATGGCAGAAAATTTCATGATGAAGAAATACTCCTGTGTCAAACTAGTAGTTTCTCATACGAGTTCCTCATGGTACTTTTTATCTTCTAATTTTTCAAGACTATTTCCCAAGTCCTTTGGGTTGAAATACTCACACTCTGACTCTAATTTAGTGTCTCTGAAATTAATATATTTACTTATTTATCTTTTTTCCAACAAGTATACATTCAGTACCTACTATGCATACTCCCTATGTGCTAGATATTAGAAGTCCCATTAAACAGTTTCAAATTGCTTACAGTTGAAAGGTGAGTCAGATGCAAGACTAATGTCCCAAGGTTGAAGACAAGTGAGGAACATAACCAAGGCAATGTTTAATAACTCTGTCTCAAAATCCACTTCCCAGGGATTTCAATCTTCTGTACGCATCATCCCATCTCTAGGATTAGCTCATTGAGTTGTGCAGCAACCCTCATTTTACGAATAGAAAATTGAGACCCAGAAAAGAAATTTGTCAAAAGAACCACTGTTTGTCATTGTCTGAATAGGTTCTAGAATCCAGGTATCTGGGCCTCTTGTTCAGTCCTCTTTCCCTATAATGAAAACATTGTCATTTGTTTGGAACTTTTGTGAACTGGAAAGAGAGGATTTTGCAACTTGACCATATCTCCCCTCACCATTGTCCTCTCTCATTACTATCTCCTCACCTTCTATGCTAGAGTCACAAAGATGTATTTTCAGTTTTCCCAGTGTGGAGGATGAGTTCATTCAGTCTTCCTTATCTGTGTATAATTCTTCAGATGGAGTCTCGTCTCCTACCCATTGACTACCTGGCTGCACATGGAACAGGAGTTTATCCGTGGAGTCTCTTGCCTCTCCTGGGAAGAATTAAACAAATTTTCCAGCTCCTTTGTACCCTTGTAATGTACATAACTCTTATAAAACATACCCTATCTTTTCTTACATTTTTGCATCCTACTTTTAAAGGTTATCCCCCCCCCCGCCCCCGATTTCTATAGCTGCATCACTTAGGACAATGATAGAAAAAATAAATAAATAGAAGAAATTATAAATTTACAAAGACTTTTGGGCATATGAGCTCCTTCAAAATAAATAATGACTATGTTGATAGTAGCAATTACAGTAATCATGAATATTTGAAAAAGCATAACAACATTAAAGAGCTTGGACAAATATTTTGTACTTTTAAGAAATATCATCCAAAATGTGGGAAAGATGTGGAAAAGAATGATGCTATGTCTTTTCAAAATTATACCAGAATATTATCTCACAGGTCCACCCAAGAATCATTTACTTCTTCTAAGTGAATACACATTTGATTGACATGCCATTTGTATTTATTAGAACCATGAATCTGTAAAATTATACATTTTGAGATGTGTTTTTCTGGTAGAAAAGAGATCTATAAAGCTTATGGATTTATTCCCTTCCCTGTAGTAATCCAACGTTCTTTCTTTCAGTACCTGTTTTTACTCAGTTTCTCTAATTCTCCTTTGAACTAGCTTTACCATCCCACTGTTTCTTTCATTAACAAGTTAAACAAATCTTTGGCAAGTGCTCACTATATTTTTGTGTAAGAGGCATGTTTTGCATTTTTTGAAAATTATACTTTGAGAGTCCTTGATGTGAGATGAGCAAAATAGAGACACCTAATCTTATTTTACAGATCTGAAACTAAGACTTAATGAGTTGAATTACCTAGTGCAAGATTTTTATTAGTATGTAATGGTGGAAGGTTTCAAATCTAATTCTCTTGACTTCAGCACTTGTGTATTCATATGAGAATCTTAGATATGGTTGGGAATGTATCAGATGGTAGGAAGTTAGTTCCCAGAAGAGAGGTAGATATTAGAGTGTTGAAAATATATGATATTGAGTGTGTGGTTTTGCCAGTTGTTGGCCCCAATAAATAATCTAAGAAACATTTCAAGATCACGTTCTCTCCATTGTCTATAAATTTTAAGGCCACTGTGTTGGTGCTGAAATTTAACAATTTTTCTACACCCATTTTAATAAGGAATCCTGGCATGTATGAACGTAAGTACATAAGTGGGAGAGTAAGAAAAGAAAGAGAGGAAGAGAAGTAGAGGAGGAAATCTTTGATCTTCTGTTTTCCCTGAGGAACATTTCTATGAATGACACAGAAAACAAGGTAGGTTATTGTAAATGAGATTTGTGGGTGATGGGCCAGACAGATAGATCCTAAATCAGTGAAGCATCATTTTTTATGATAAATGATGCCTTTATGAGATTTGCCGTGTCACTTGAGAAGAAAAACAAATCTTTGTAATTTTTTTTCTTATATCCTTGATCTGAGTGACAAGATTTATGTTTATTCAACCTTATTCACCAGGAATGAATTTCAGAGTAGAAAGAAGGTCTATGACATTCATGTAATTAATACTAGGTAAATGTCATGGGTCTTTAGAAATGTGGAAATAGTTTTTCAGCCTAAGTAGCTCAACATCATTTCACATGTATTTAATTAATATCCACCATGCAAAAAGGTGCTACAGAGAATATCAGTTCCATGGCTTATGCCTTAGAAAGTGTCTTGAACATGTGCATTCCATGTAACTGTAGAACAATATCATGATATAATGGGAGTAATTCATTTGAGCAATGATTAAATTGAGGGACAGAATTGTTTAAGCACCTTATTCATAATTATAAAACTAGGAAGTGATTACACTGATATATGTATATCTGCTACCAAGCTCAGGAAAACCCACTTCTTCCTCTGTTGAGAATTGGGAGAGAAACCATGGAGAGGTGAAGAAGGAAGACATCATCCTAACAAGTGTATATCAGCTGAAGTGAACTAATGACTCAACATGGTAAAAGGTGTATATCCTTGTTTAAAAGGTGTATATCCTGATCTGTCTCAAACCCAAACTTGACTTTTTATGTTTATTAACACGACTAACATGATTATTATGTATTTCCTCTCTCATCATGCATGGTTCAAATGCTCAGTATGTACCAACCAGGCAATGTGAAATAATACAAGTTGCATAGAATAAATTCTATGAAATAGTGTAAGAGTAATTTGGTAGAACACACTAGAAACAATATAATCCAAATATGTTAAAAATAAAGATTTAGAGAAAAATATGCCAGTAAAACTATAACCAATGTGTAAACCACAAAACCAATATTATAGCAATATTAATAATAGATAAAATAACAAGTAAAAATTTAAGGGAAATTTATTATGTAAAAGGAATGATATTTTATACTGATAAAAATAATGAATAAGCCAACCTGAAAATAATAATGTATATGTATGAGCTTAACAATATAAGATAAAATAAATATAAAGAAACAAGTAGTGGATATATAAGGGTAAATTGACAGATATAAGGAGGGATTATATAAACACCTTTTGGAAACCTCATTAAACAGAAAACAATATTATTAAACATGCATATGATTTGAAATACATAAATAATAATTTGACATGACATGGGGAATGTGCCTCCAACCAAAAAGAACTGCTGACATATGTGATTTAAGTCAATATAGGACTGATACAGTAACAGAAATCTATTGGAGCAGAGGAGAGACCCATGCATAATTTGAAATTTGAAGTGATACAGCAAATCAGTTGTGAACAGGTAGATTTAAATACTGGAAAGTTTGACTTTCTATTTAAGAAAAATAAGTAAATTGGTACTTATTTTACATACAAGCCAAATATACATTCCAGATGGATTAAAAACTAAAGCATGGAAAGTGAACCAAACAGAAAAAAAGCCAGAACCTTAAAACTTGCAGGAAGATTTAGAACAGAACATCTGTTTGACCTCGATATAGAAGTATTTATAAAATTATGCACAAAAAGCATGAAACATGAAGGAAAGGGTTGACAAATTTGAATATTTGATTTTTAAAGACACATTTACAATCCTTTAGCAGAAGCAGACAAAACATTAGCATCTAGAATATGCAATGCAAATAAATAATGACAAACAGCCCAACAGAAAAGTACAAGGTATTTGAACAAGACATTCACAGAGGGACTATATATATATTATATATATGTATATATAATATATATATTCAATATATTAACCATCAAAGATGTCCTCATCCTATTCCCAGAACCTGTGAATGTTGCCTTATATGGCACAAGGGACTTGCACATGTGATTATTTCAAAGATTTTGAGATGAAGAAATTATTCTGGATCAGCCAAGTGAGCCTGCTGTAATCACAAGTCTTTATAATCCCATAAATTTTTTCAATTTTACCAGATTTATTTCCTTAAAATTCTAGAGGCTAGAAGCCCAAAATAAGTTTCACTGGGCTGAAGTGTCTGTCGGCAGGGTGGATTACTTTTTGTAGTCTCTATGGGAAAAACTGTTTCCTTGACTAGTTTCCAGTTTCTGTAGGCCACCTGCATTCTTTGGCTAATGATCCCTTCTTCGGATCATTCCCACTTCTTGCTTCTGTTGTCACTTCCACTTTCTCCTTTGATCCTTTTGCCTCCTTCTTATTGAGAAAAACCAAGGCGATGATGCATGCAATCTATCTTTGACTGGCACATAGTGGGGAATTAATAAATATTGTCATTAGTATTGCTATTAGCATTTCCACTATGACAGAGATGGATGAAAAACAATTGCTAATTTATATACTAAAAAAGAATAGAAATGAGAGATATGATAGAAGGAAGTACTGTATCCGAAGTGAGCAAACTTTTAATGGAATTTAAAAATTGTAGGTGTGTATCAAAATAGGCCAAGGAGTTGGAGGTTCTTAAGCATTCCACTCTCCCCATTGCACCCATCCCAAGAAGAATTTATAATCTAGTCAAATCTTGGATATATTTACTAGTCAGAAGGGTGGTTGTCTATGTTAAAATATTCTGTGCTCTTTCTCCTCTTCCATACATGTGTCCTGAGTATTAAGATGGTTTATAAATAGAGTATCTACATAGTTACCATCTAAACCAGAAGACCTTTAGAAAGAAAAGAAGCACTGGGGTGCCTGCGTGGCTCAGTCGGTTAAGCGTCTGACTCTTGATTTTGGCTCAGGTCATGATTTCACAGTTTGTGAGCTCGAGCCTTGTATCGGGCTCTGCCCTGACAGTGCAGAAGCTGCTTGGGATTCTCTCTCTCCCTCTGTCTCTGCCATCCCCCCACTTCCTCTGTCTCTCTGTCTCTCAAAATAAATTTAAAAAAAACTTAAAAAAATAAAAGGGAAAGAAGCATTATTAAAAATTATACTGGGCCAGCAGTTTATATTGGGATTGTCTCAGGCATAGCAGAGTGTATAGCCACCCTACATGTGTGGAGATATTTGTCTTTTCTTGCATGTGCCCAACTTGTAGTACATCTGGTGTTCTTTGTGCTACATTTTTCACCAAAGCTACAAAAGTAATAAAAAAGAACATGAATCTGACCTAGTCATTTTTCTCTTCACTCCAGTCTCATATAGCTGACACTCTGCATTACTCAAAGTTTGAAATAAGTCTGGCCAGCTTTCTTTCTCTTTCCTGACTTTGTTCACCACAATTGTTCTAATCTCCTGAGATCTCTGAATGTGCATTGAGGGAAAAACAGAACCCTTCTGTTTTATATTGAACAATGTAGCTAATGATAAAGTGTTTCTTTTGCCTTTGTCCCTGTATATTCCTATTTTGGGGACAGAAAGAATTTATACTATATTGCATGTAATAAATGCAAACATCTCTTGTTCCCCTGACCACAAATAACATCTTAATACTATTGAAACAACATTCATTTCAAACAGTCAAGTGTTAAGCTTTCATGCTAAATATTAGTATATCTCACTTAAGTCCAAATATTGATCCATGTTTCTCCTTTCTTGTGTGCATGGATGTATGTGTGTGTGTGTATATATATATATACATATATATATTATATTATATAGAAAACTTACATGTAATATTAAAACATATTTTCATAATATTATTTATACTTAAATATTATATATTCTTTCATATATAAATTTTATATAACATATTATGCATTGTGTATGCATCCATGCATGTGTTCATGTATACGTGCATATGTGTACATACATATAAATTAATGTGTGTATCATCTGTCTATTTTATTGTAGGGTTTTTTTTTCCTGTTTGTGCTGCCAGCATATTCTCACTGGTTCATTTATCCATCTATCCACCCATTCATCCATTTTTCTGTATAAGCAAATGTTATCTTTTTTCCTTCTACTCTGACAGTGATGATATTTTAAATGCCTACATTGGTAAACATTGTAAACAAAACACAAGCACTGGTCTATGGACTTTCTCATTTAGAGAGATATTTCTTGTGATCATTTGAGGAAAATGGTAGAATGAAAACAACAAAGTAGAGGCAGTAACTGCTCAAAATATCTGACTAAATTTTTGACATCTGAGAATCTAATCTATGTTATCTGATTCCCTTTCTACAATGGTAACAGTAACTTGTTTTCTTGTTTGGGATTTAAAAAAATTTTTTTTATTGTTTTTATTTACTTTTTGAGAGAGAGAGAGAGAGACAGAGAGACAGAGACAGAGACAGCATGAGCAGGGGAAGGTCAGAGAGAGAGGGAGACACAGAATCTGAAGCAGGCCCCAGGCTCTGAGCTGTCAGCACAGAGCCCAACTGCGGGGCTCGAACCCACGAACCGTGAGATCATGACCCTAGCCAAAGTCAGACGCTCAACCAACTGAGCCACCCAAGCGCCCCTGTTTGGGATTGTTTTTGATAGGAATGTATATCTATCTAACAGCATCCTATTCTGCTCTGATCAATAGTAAAATCACATGTCTAAGGAATCTAAGACTGGTACTTCTTTCTAACAGATTCCTATCTATTATTAATTCTTCCAGCATCTTACTGAATGCTTTATATTTGCCCAGCAGGATAGTAGGCACTGTGGTAATAATGGGAATTGAATGGATTCCCTGTGCCCTGTGCCCCCAAAGAACTAGTAGTCTAGTGGGGATGAGAGACAGATTAATAGGAAAAAAAATACCTAAGCCAGGATGGGTTGAAGATGGGGGAGATCAGGAAAAGCTTTCTTGACAATTTTCTGCCATTTGTTTTTTTTTGAAAGCAAAGTACCTATTACTTGGTAAACAGGAATACAAAAGACATTCTGTGGGCACAGAATCCTTGATATCCTGCCTTCACCAAAGGGTTAGAAAATCAGCTCCAATAATACGTGTTTTCCTCACTGAATCTTTTATCCTTACGTGAAATTTCCCTATTAAAGTCAGGGTTGGGTCACAGGTCCCCGCATTATGTTTTACGCTAGAGGAGATCCCAAAGACACAGCTGTAGCCTCTAAGTCTTTATTTTCATTGCTTTTCCAGCACCAGAATGCTCTGGAAGGGATAGGAGGTTAAATTATTCCATTCCATATTCAGTTTTCCCTGGGGGGAGGTGAAAAAGTTGTGACTTTTATTTTCAATTCTGTTCAGATCTTTGATCTCTAAGGGGTAATGTGCAGTTGGATTTTCCTACATAAATCGTGAGCCTGGCCTTGTCCCAAACTATTTTAGGGTAAAGCTGAAGATCCATATGTCCCTGACAGGACAAAAACTTATTGGCGTGAGCTCTGGGAAATAATTATGGAAAAATTAATGCTCAAGCAGTGGAGGGACTCAGTATGCACTGGTTTTCTGTACAAATATTATTATTGTTATTTTATATATGTACATATATAATTGTATAATATACCATAGCATTTTGTACTCCCATTTACAGTGTACCCAGAGCTTTTACCTAAATGATTTCATGTTATATTCGTAGCAAACTGAGGAGCAAGTATTTGCTACCCCATTTCCAAATGAGGAGACTGGAGTTAGTGGAAAATAATCAATGAGTTCAATGCCACATAGCAAATTTGTGTTTAACATCTTGGATCTAAAACCTGGGTTTCTTTACATTTGTACCCCTCTGTAGTCACATATTTATTTAAAGTAATCTATGCAAAGCTAAGCAATAATGAGAATTTTATTAGACAAGTTTAATTTATCCTTGAGAGATACTCAAATAAATTTCAAAAAATGTATGATTCTTTTTTCTTATGATTTCCATTGTGTAAACATGGCCACTGATAGCACATCTTCAGTATTCGCAAACACCTCTTTGGAAGGCATAATCTGTTTTGCTTTATTATTTTGGCATATCTTGTCCCAGCACCAAAGCTCCCGTACAGTTGGTATATATACATATAGACAGTAATGTTATTGTCTGTGCAGCAATAGGATTCTCAATGAGAAAGGAAATTAAAAAGCAACAGGTGATGAAAACAGAATGATTACATCTTCTCTGGGTATAAACACTGGCAACACCTGATAATCTTGAAAGACATTTAGTTCTGTCCAATAAATATTTGTATCTGTCCAATGGAACCATTTTTCATTATTTCTGAAGTAGTCGTGACCAGATTTTACATTTAAGTTTAATGCTTGTTAAGAAAATGAATTTGAAAGCTCTGGAAATGTTACACAAAACTCCCTTAAATGGCTTTGTTTAAGCTCTTCTTAAAGCCATAGGGCACTATTGTACAGGTTCCCTTTGAAAATGTGACTATTGCAACTCTTAAGGCTACTCCCTTGTACCCCCAAAGAAACACTAGCCACTTGGTTCCATGTAAAGAAGCCTTTAGCCACTGAAAATATCACTTGGTGTGTTATTTGAACACTGCAGAGATCATAATTATGGGAATCCAACAGACTAGTAGGTGGGTTCTCTTAGTCCTCAAAAACAAGCAATTCAGTGTCCTTATATAGTATGTTCCTATTAACCTCTCTAGATGGGCAGGGGGTCTGGCCTCAGGACCAAATGTGATAAAATTTATAGTTCTTTGCCTTTTTATATCATATCCCTCCACTGGTTATAATGAAGTGGCATCTCTCTCTCTTTATGACTTGCCAGTTGGAGATGGTGGAAGTTCACAAAACCAAAGCACATTACAAAGCACAGTACTTAAGCAAGTACTCAGGCCCCTCTTTCTTATCCTTCACTTGCTGTAGAAACATAGAGACCTACTATGTTCCAGGTCCTTTCAGTATCCTATTTCACTTACTAGTCATAGCAAGTTGAAATGTAGGTGTAATGACTTCCATTTTAGAGAAGAGGACACTAAAGTTTAGAAAAAGTAGATTATGTGAATAATGTCACCCAGCTTGAGAGGGGACTGCACTTTGAACTCCAGTTTTTCTAATCCTTAAATCCGTGGCTCTCTCTAATGCAGAAATCTAAGTGTACTAAGCCTATGTTTGTACAGTGAACAATTCTGACAAATGTATATACTTTCGTGCAGTTCAGATGGGGAATATATGTGTGCCCTGTATCAGTTATTTCTGTTGGGGGAGGTGATAAACGTAATCAATTTGACTGTTAGAATGATGTTCAAGTAGCCAGGAAAACCAAGATTTTGTAGTGGGGGGGGAAGGAAGGGAGTTAAAATCATTTATATGTGTAGCTATAGCCTAAGTGTACTTATGTTTACAATGAAAAGGCTTTCTGGACTTCCCACTATACTGAGAATAAAACCTGAAGTTCTTTCTGATGCCCATGAGGCCTGGCTTCTCTACTCAACTCCATTCTTGGCCCCTCGTACTATCCTTCCTTTCTCTTGTGCTCCAAGCTCACAACCTTCTAGAATACACAGGGAACCTTCTTGACTGCCTATCTGTATTCCTTCCTTCTCTGCTTCTTCTTTTCATTCCTTTCTCCCTTTCATCCTTCCTCTCTTCCTCCCTCCCTTCTTCTATCCTTTCTTCCATTTTCCTTCCTCATCTCCTTCCTTCAGCGAATATTTGAACTTTTATGTTCCAGACAGAGATGCTAAAGATTGCAGAGTGGAGAAAATAGCACATGCTGTCTTTACTTATCTTACATTCTAGTGCAAAGAACAGAACCATTTTAGTATGTTTAGAGAACAACAAGAAGTCAGGGTCAATAGAACAAAGTAAGAGAGAAGGAGGTTGGTAAGAAAGCAGGTGTAAAGGGAGTAAGGAGTTGCCAATGGTAAAGACTTTGAATTCTTTTCTAAGTGATGCAGGGAGGCAAAGGATATATGCAAACCTGTTGGGTGCTGTGCAAAGAACAAAATGTAGGAATGCAAGAATAGACCAAATTTAGTGTTGTTCAAGTGGGAGATGATGATAGTGTTCTTTGAGAGAGATGAAGATAAAAACAAGAAGTTAGATTTGGGAAATATTTTAAAAGTAAAGCTAATAAGATTTTTTCCTCTACATTAAAAAGAATGATTCAAACTTTTTAGCTATAACAAGTGAGTAACTATAGTCTTGCTTGCCAATAGTGGGGAAGAAACATGTTTGGGGGGGGAAATCAAGAATTTATTAAAGTCAAGGGGTGTCCAGGTGGCTCAGTCAGTTTAGTGTCTGACTCTTGACTTTGGCTCAGGTTATGATTTTACAGTTTGTGATCTCTGTATCGGGCTCTGTGCTGAGTGCAAAACCTGGTTGGGTTTCTCTCTCACGTTTCTCTGCACTGCACCCCCTCAAAATAAATAAACTTTAAGAAATAATTTATTAGAGTTAAAATTTTTATTAGACATCCAAGTGCTAATGTCAATATGCCATTTGGAATTTGGGGGGAACTGAGAGCTGCATTTATATTTAAGACTTGTCAGAATATATCTGACCTTCCCACCATGAGGTACTTCCCACTGCCTGCCGGAATGTTCTCCTTCTGGTTTTTTACCGATTCAGCTGTTTTCCATCCTTCCGGTCTTAGTTTAAATGTCTTTTCTGACTACACACCAAAAGTAGACACTTCTGTCTCTCACATACCCGACCTAATAGGTCTGTCTGCCTATAATTTTATTGTGTTGTTTTAGTGATTGGTGTTGATTTCTCTTCAAAGAATTACTTCAAACTCACATTTGTTTGTTTTGATAGTTTGCTACTTAGTTTATTATCTCTTTTTTCACTGTGGTATAAACTCTTTAAAGCCACAAATCATGCCTATCTTATTTGTTGTTGCATCCCGAGTGCCTAGCCCAGCTCATGCATACAGTAGATGTACAAATATACATGCAAAAAATGAACATGTTATGTCCTTGTCATGTCTCACTCTTAAATTCTATCACTTCCAGTTGTGCCCATACCCTGAGCCTATTCACAAAGGCAGGCACTTGGGTGAGCAGCCTGACAGTGACTTGCTGCCAAAATCTGGGTTGGTTCATTTACTCTGAGGCTAATATCCTTTGTGTCTGGCTAGAGGCAAGGGCAACCCTGTGCAAATCCTAGCCTTCAAAGGCTAATCAGAGCCACTCTATTTGCCTAGGCTTATTTCAAAGGATCTGAAGTCTGTCTATGAAACAGTCATGTTACATGTTACACCTACACAGTTACAATAGAATGTGCTAACTGGCCTTTACTCAGCGATCTTTGAGAATAGAGAACGCACCTACTTCTAACGAAGGGTGTCTACAGTGCTTCACAAGACAGATAATCCTTTAGCTGAGCCCAGGATATTGAGAAGTTTAGTAGATTAAAGTGGTCTAATGTAGTCCAAAACAGATGAGTCCTGTGCCCAAAAGATTACGTTCCAAATCCCAGATCTTCCATTTATAATTTGTATCCTAGTTCAAGTCACTTGAATTCTTTAAGTCTCAGTTTCCTCACCTATAACATCAAGGCAAAAAAATGAACCTTTCAGGATTTAGGTAAACATTAAGATGATGTACTGGCCCTCACACTTTGGCTGGAGTATAGGCACTAAATACAATGTCAGTGTGGTTATCGTCAATGAAAACATGCAAAGAAAATGGAAGGAAGTGCGCAGAAGTGCAAAGGGAAGGAATTCATACCATGTGAGGAAGATGATGTTACTCATGCTTTATTTTTAAATACAGAGTCAGAATATATTTGTGACTTTTGCATATAGGCTAATTACCTAATAAAATAGTAAATTCCTTAAGAGAGAGAGATGCTTCATGCTTCTGCTTAGCACGTGGAAGTTTTATCTAATTTACTTTGCTTTATTTTTCCAGCTGGTTTTCTAGGTTTAGAGAAAGGCAATATTTCATGGTGAAAAAATAAAATGCTTTGAAGGTGAACAAGTATCCATCACTTCTTATCTGTGGGGCCTTGAACAAGATGCTAAACTTTCTGAACTCCGGGTTTCTTATTTATGGACTGGGAACAATACTAACTTCACAAAGTTATTTTTATGGAGTTAGATATATAAAAGTTGCTAACATATTCTTGGCACATAGTACATGCTCATTATATGATATAATAGTAATATATCAATAGTGGTAGTAGTAGGTAGTAGGTAGTAGTTGCATTGTACTGGAACCCCTAATAGTACCTACTTATCTTATATCATTATCTGTACAACAGGATGTCTGTACAGATTCATTGTGGTGGAGACTTCTAGTGCTTACCCAAATCTTGTTCCTTTTCCTCCTATGCTCCTGGGGTAGTATTACATATCCCCATCCCCTTCCAATTAGGCAAGGCAAAGTGCTACTTTTCGCCAGGAAACTATGCACAGAATCTATGTGTTTCACATCTAGGCCAATTACAAAAGAGCCAGCAGGTGAAACAACAATTCCCTGCCCTTGCTATAGTCATCATGAAGGCCCTTTTCCAGATAGAGCAACTACAAGATAATGGAACCTCCCTCAGCTTGGAACCTGATTAGCACAGAACCCTTAAGAACCTGGGCAGATACTATGTGAGAAATAAATACATTTGTAAGGTGATAATCCAATGACATTTGGGAATGTTTATTGTTGCAGCATTACTTAATTTACACTGACTAATACACTTAAGTAATCTTTCATACTGAGTTTCAGAACAAGAACAATTTTAATCATTTCTTCTCTTAAAAGGCCTTTGTGGACAATAATTCCCTGGTGACTAACATAAAAGTAAAGCAATAATTTACTTCAGAAGCAATAAAAATGAAATAGTTCTTGTTCTGTGAACTCTAGAAGCATAAGACAGACAATATAATTTTAAGACCTGATAAAGAGTTCAGGTATTTTGAATAGAATATAACAGTTAAAATTGAGTTCCACTTGTCTCTTGTTGAAAAAAGACCAAGTACTTCAGATTTAAAGGAATTAATTTACTTTCTACCTTGTGCTGATTATTAAAGCAGTGTCTTTGTCGGCCTTTCTGAATGGTGAACTCAAAAATAGATAAATAAACAAAAAACCCCAACAACCTAGGAAAGATTGGAATTGAAGTTACTTTCTCTTTAAGAGGCACTTAAATACATAGTGGGGTGGGTGATACGTGGTGACCGCCTACTGCTCTGCATCTGGCACACTGGCTTCCAGCCTCTCATTTGTCACTACCTTCTTGATGGGTGTCCTTAGATAAGGAATCTATATTAAAAGAGAGTATCGCCTAGTGGGTAAAAGCATGAATCTTGGAGCCAGACTGCCTAATTCACATTATATCTCTGTGACTTATTAGCTGTATGACCTTAGGCCATTGACTTAAAATCTCTATTCCTCAGTTCCCTTATTGGTAACATGGAGATACTACTAGTAAATATGCTGTAGACTTTTTTGTAAGTTAAATGAGTTAAAACACCTAAAGCACTTATAAAAGTACCAGGCATGTATGTGCATAATAACATTTCAGTACTATTAGCTTTTCCTATTATCTATGTCTCTCTGGGACTCTGTTTTACTATCTATAAAATAAAATGATTGGACTAAATGATCCATTAAAGTTCTGGTATTTTTTTTCCCCGAGAATGAAGGTTCCATGAGTTTAGGGCCTATGACTATATTTGTCCCATTATAGTGAAAAAAACCTAATGAATTCCAACACAAAAGACACTCAATAACTATTTATTAAAAACATGTATCAGTGAATCTATGATAACAGCTACCACTTACTGAGGATTTAAACATGCTGCACACTGTTCTAGGTGCTATTATCTTAAATTCTCACAATGAGCCAATAAAGTAAGTACTGTTATTACCTCACATTACAGATGAAGAAATGATGTAAAAAGATGTTAGATAACTATTTCAAGGTCATACAGTTTAATGAGTGGAGAGGACTGGAAGAATAGGACTTGGATTTTGGATCTATTTGACTGATAATTTAAGTGAAACCATTTTTTCTTTAAGGATTTTTTGCGAAGACAATTTATGATATAGCTGTGGAGTTGATCTAGAAAGTCAAAGTCAACTCTTTAAATAGTGCTTCCATTATACAGTGCTCTACAAAATAGCAGTCATCTTTGTACTTGTCTGTGCCACCCATCACAGGATGAATTTTCTTGAGAACTAAGAATGTGTTTGTCTTGTCTTAGCACAGTGCTTGACACATTACAGATACTCAGTATGTGTTAATGGATGAAAGAATGAATAGTAATTAGGAACCTGGTGGTTGCTGAGGGAGGTTTTTATAGATTAATAGATTTCAAATGTTGTTTTATATCAAATTACCAATGTTATGATTAGATTTGACTCTGTGCCAGATGTCTTATCTATTTTATTTGCTCAATCATCACACAGATATGCAAGGTGGGGACTATTAACATAGTTTTACAGATGAGAGTATAAGTATTGAGAAATTAACTAAGAGCTCAACAGTGATGGTAAGTTTTTTGAATCCTATCTCCTGGCTTTTCTACCACATCCTGTTGACATGCAAAGTTTTTTTTTAATTTAAAGAAATATTTAGAGAAGTTTTATGTTTCCCCATTATTATTTCCCTCTTCTGAGGACTGTACACTTCTCTGGGACAGTAGGGCAAAGAGTTGTAGTACTAAGAGTAAACAAGAGCCAACATGTACCTTCATATTATTTTT
>CM053575.1:19064507-19161103 GCA_028646485.1 Cryptoprocta ferox
GGATTCTCGAATACTGAAAACCAACTGAGGGCTGAAGAGGGAGGGGGAAAGGGGAAGGAGTTATGATGGTATGGAGGAGGGCACTTGTGGGGAAGAGAACTGGGTATTATATGGAAACCAACTTGACAATAAACTATAAATAAAAAAATAACATAAACTGAAATTCTTTCATTCCTTTTGAGTAAAAATGGGCTAATTACTTTTAGTCACTTCATTACCATGGTTTTTCATTCAATGAATATTTACTGTGACAGGAACAATATGAATAAATGAATATTCTGTCTCTTACCAGATAATCTTGTAGGAGAGAGAAAAATAACAAGATAGTTTTTAATTGAGATAATTCTATAAATAGACCATATAATGGAGTAATGAATTTTTAAAAAGTGAAGGGGCATAAGAAGGTTTCATCTAAAAGGTGACATTTAGGCTGAGACCTGAATGAAGAAGGGATCGTCCTGTGAAGGTGAGGGAAAGAGTATTTCAAGTAGAGTCTAGAAGCTACTTGTAACATCCCTGAGGAGAAAACAAGTTTAATATCTTTCAGAAACTTAGGTATATCAATGAAGCTGTGGTGTAGAGAGATGAGGATATTCTAGTATGAAATGAAATCATGGAGGAGGGAACTAGATTTAGTTGGATTTTCTGGGCCATGCTAAGTTCTTTGGGCTTTATTCTGAGAGTGTGTTATTTTTAATAATAATGAAATACAAAAACACTTCAGTAAAAATTGAGAGAATTTTCCTAACACCATTTCCAAACACAAAATGCTTTGCAAGTGGAAGTAGGGATCTAATTATGGCATCCTGGAGAGACCCCAGAGATAAAATGAAAATGAAAGGTGGGTCTGGGGCCTGGGTAAAGAGGACATAGTGAACTACAACAGAGGAATATACATTTTTCCAGGTTCAGCCTTTATGTCAACTAAGTGAATTCATTTTTGTTTGTGCATTCATGATTTGTAATCACCAGTATCCTCTTTTCCTTCCTTTGTATTTAGTACACAGAAAATACTCCTGGGAACCAAGAGTTTCAGTGGAAGAACTTTGACTGTTGTTGACTCCACCCTGTGTTCTTGGGGGTGTGGGAGGATGGCATTTGGCACTTCTGCCAGACTATATAATCTCATTGCTCTGGTCACAAAATTTGTGGCATATATCCCAAGTTGGGCTAATGAGTGCTACTTCAAGATTTCCGTTAAAATTTCTGAGAAAGAAAACTTTTTTTAGAATGTTTATTTATTTATTTTGAGAGAGGGAAAAAGTGTATGCATGTGGGAGGAGGGGCAGTGAGAGAGGGGGAGAGAGAATCCCTTGTAGGCTCCACACTGTCAGTGCAGAGCCCCATGCAGGGCTTGATCCCATGCCCGTGAGATCATGTCCTGAGTCCAAACCAAGAGCTGGACTAAGCCACCCAGGCACGCTTAAAGAAAACTTTTTTTTTTAAAGGACTGTGTCATGGAAAGCTGTAAGTCCAGAATTATTAGTAACCATCATGCTACCGCATGAAACCTAAAAATATACCAAGGTGAAGGAGCATAAAGCGGAGAAATGGAGAAAGAATAGGTCTTAATAACACGGTTTGAATTCTAGATCAAGCAGCCCTTACCTTGTGTCGGTCAGGTCCTAAGAGGAAGCATAATTCACTCCAGATTGTTCATATGAAAACATTTGAATGAAACAACTATTTACAGAGGAGTAAGCAAAATTCAAGGAATAAATGAGGAAGGAGGAGGCACTCAACATCTAGGAAAAGTGGAAACTTGTTTCCATCTCTGGAACTGAAGAGAAAAGAGGAAGACCTAGTGTTATTCCAGCTCAGTAAAAGCTGGAATATTGAAGTGCCTTGTGGGGATGTTTGTAGTAAAGGGATAGAAACTCATCCCTGAAGGCTAGAATGAGTAGAACTGAAATGCTGTGGTATTTTTCTTAGCTAGCCCTCCAGTCTCTTCCTAGTAACTCCCTTGTCATCACCCAATTGAAAGAGAGCCAGCAGGAAAGTCAACGAAGCAGTTAACAGAAATCAGCCTCCAGTGGCATAGAAAAGGTTGAAGAAAGGTGGATAGTGCATGGGAAGTGGGGCACAAAGAGCGATTTACACAAAGTCAAATTGAATATCATGTAACTCTTCATATATATGAGCTAAAACATTCATGCATCTCCACTTTGTTTTTTGTTTGTTTTTTTGTTTGTTTTGAGGCAATTGGACATCGGTATTTTTTCTCTTACAATTCAGAAGATCCTAACTATAAATCCTTTGGATCTCGAAAGACTACAGTAGTCTGTGCCACACAGAAATCTTTCACTGTAGTGTATCTTGCTCAGCAGAGGGTCAGAGTGAACTTGAAACATCCAGTTATGCAATTAGTAAGTGAAATGTATGTATGTACACACTGTTCCAGTTCTTTCTGCAGAGACCAGCTGGGAAAGTGATCACAAGTCAGTGTTTCTTCCATATCTATTAGACTGAAATATCAATAGAATGAGTGGAGTACTTGGAATATTTTCATGTCTAGTTTAATGTGAATGGGTAAATATTCATATGATGGCAGTTTCTTTTCACACAGAGCTCTGTGGGAACACTCCTTCAAATTAAAGGAGCCCAGTGGGGCATTTAAAGTTGGAAAAAGAGGGATAGGAATGTTCCTGCAAGACATATGTGAATGATTGCATGAGCCTTAGGTCTCTAGATCCCAGAAAGTGTCTCCTCTGATTACTCAGATTGGAATTCTATACCATAGGTATAGGTAATGAAAAGGTAGCAAATGAATCCTAAACTTTACCATCTGGAAGGGAGATCACAAAGTCCATTTCCTTCATTTTACATGTGAGGAAAATGTGGAGCCAGAGAGAAGTGACTTGCTCAGTGTCACCCAGCTCATTAATGGCAGAGCAAGAATTAGAGCTTCAACTTCCTAAATCTTAATCTTACTGCATTTCATTGTACTATGTCATATTATATAATTTAGAATGCAAAAAAAGGAGAGATGGGCTTGAATTCTAGCTCCATAGCTTTGTTGCTACATCTGTAGGCAAGGTGTTTACCTTTTCCACAATGAAATATGTCTAGCACAGTGTTTGATACCTATTGGTTTTCAATCCTTGTAACTCACTTCTCTGGAGTTCAAGCCATCATTTTATTGACAACTTTGCTTTTTCAGAAACTTCATAAAATCTTGCCTAACCTAGTCATTTCTTTTGTAATCCTAGAATGGTGGTGTCGTCCCGGCACTGTCTATACATGAAAGTATTAGAACTCAGAAGTCCCTCTATTCTTCAGATTATCATTAAGGTCAATACAGCTCCTCTCTGCACTGTCTGAAAATGTCAGCATATAAAGAGTTAAGTATGACAGTGGCCACGTTTGCTAATCATTGAGCTTTTGTGTGTAAGATAACTAGAATCTGAGTGTTATGGCAAACACTTAACACTTCTTTGTCCAGAGTTAATAAGGAGACATTGATTTTTCTCTTTGTTAACTGAAAACTGTCCTGGGTAATCCAGTTGAAAAGCTATCTAGGGCCTCCCACGTTTTAAGATGAGCTTTTGGAATGGCTTAGTTCAGCCTTTTTTTTTCTGTTTTACCCCAAAGAAGCAATAAGGGCTTGACTGCATTTGCCATTTTTAGTGGTTTGGCCTCTCCTGATGTGACAGCAACATTGGGCCAGCGGGTTAGGTTTGATTTACTCTGTAATGAGGCTTTAGGGACAGTTTTCTCTACTAATCTCATACTCTACTTGAGTAGCAGCAACTGTGGCTTATAAATGTTGCCATTCTGTAACTCCCTGAAAGACTTGCTGATCAGTGTGAAATGTCAATGTCACTGTTATTTCTTTGAACTTGAGTTATTTTAGTCTCGTACCTCAAGCCCTAAATGAAGTTCCTAAACCATAAATAAATGTAGTAATTGGCCCAAACCACAGTGACACTGGAAAGTCTTTGATATATTGCTAAACAGTTATATGCTCCTCTTAGAATCAAAGCATTTCAGAGTTGGGTGAGGCCTAAAAGGTCATTTACTCCTACTCTTTATTCTACCCTCTAGTTACACTGCAACTCGGGTATCAAAGGTCACGCAGGTCTTTGATATTTAAAGAAAATTGGTTTGAACTGCTTTACCCCTCCTTCTGTGAAAGGAGTGCTCTCCACAAAGACTTTTGCAAATTTTTCACATGCTTATGCTCACTCATCGCCTCTCTTTTCAATGAGACACTTAATTCCAGTGCTTCTTTCTCTTTTCTCTGGCATGCACTGACACACCGTATTCTGCCCTGTTCTCTTGATTTTCTCCAGCTCTTATTTGCAAAGGACATTTGTGAGTGTATGAAACTTTATTGAAGACCCCATGTCTGTGTGACAACACAGCAAACAATTTAAAATTGGAAGTAATGTTGCCCCAACTTTAGAATTCCGTGTGGTTGAGATGCCACTAGGAACTTCTCCACAGAATGCCTGCTCAGCCCCTCAGCCTTCTTTGTAATGCCTCAGCTATGCTGCCTATTTGATTCTGCTTCATCATCAGTCTTTAACTTCTTTCAGTGTAACTAAATCTTTTCTAGCCCTATCTGAAAAACAATACCACAAGGGGCTTCATCTGAATGAATAAACAAGGCCATTACAGTGGGTTCCTAAATATGTACCATTTTTACCCTGACAAAGAGTCTGCTGTTGACAAATTTTCTCTTGCCAACCCTCTTCCTTCTTCCTTCTTCTTTCTTCACCCTGCTCTCTCCCTCTTTCTTCTTCCCCTCCCCTGTTCTCTCTCTCTCTCTCTCTCTCTCCCCCTGTCACCAGGGTGCAGGGGTGCAAGAACACCTGGCTCCAGGGGGCCCAAGCAGACCCTGTTTGGTCACTCACCACTGACAAAGTCAGAAGGCAAAGAGACAAGTGGAGGTGAAATAAGAAAGAAATTTATTTCAGTGAAGCCACCAGGAAGACAGTGAACTAATGTCTCAAAGACCACCTCCAAAGTGCTGAAAATTCTTCTAGTTTTATATTTTAAAAATGTGGAACAAGGGTCTGTGGGTACATGCAGGTGGGCAGTAAATGTCAAGTTGATCAATCTGAGGGTCAATCACGGGGTCTTGCTGATGCAGAGTGGTCCTTATTGCTTAAGGGATAGTTTTGGTCCCCATCATAATATGCTTTGCCTGCTAGGTCTTTTGCCTGAGTAAAGAGACAAACTGGAAAGAAAAACTTAATTAGGAAGTACAGACTAAGGTCAAAGTGGAGGTAGTATAAGTCCTCTTTCAACCCTACATCCCTCATATGCTCCTTTCTCTCTTCTTTCTTTTTCAGGACTTTGTAGGGGAGGAAAATAATTTTCTCTCTACTCTTCTAGATTCTTGGCTGAGACTCCCCTATTGTAAAAGACAGATTAACAGGAGGAAAACAAACAAGTTTAATAGGTATATGTCTTCTGTATACATGGGAGATGACCATAAAGTTGAGAAGCTCCCCAAAATGGCCGAAGCCATTATCTTAACTATCATCTTCAGCTAGTGACAAAAGAAAGTTTTGGGGGATATGGGTTGCGGGAAGGCAGAAGCCTGTTAATGGAAGGTTACCAGGAAAAGCAGTAACAAGTAACAGAAGTACGTTGTCCTGCAAATCTAAGTCTTGACCTTCTCCATTGATTTCTCCATTGATAAGAGTTTCTGGAGATTTGATCATTCTTCTTTTCCTGGTACAAAGAGGAAGACATACTTACAAATGGATATTTCCCTTATAAATATAAATGGCTCAGACAAAAAGTAACCTCTACTGGATTTTCAGAGCTTCTGTGCTCTGTGTCTTCTTCAAAATAATCAGCTCAATGGGGCACTTGGGTGGGTCAGTTGGTTTAGCATCTGACTTCAGCTCAGTTCATGATCTCATGGTTCTTGGGTTCGAGCCCCACGTCAGGCTCTGTGCTGATACCTCAGAGCCTGGAGCCTGCTTCGGATTCCATCTCTCTCTCTCTCTCCCTCTCTCTCTTTCAAAAATAAATAAGCATTAAAAATTTTTTTCAAAGTAACCAGCTCAAAATAATCCTTATGTTATAGAGACAGATTCTGTGGTGGCAAATTCTGTTCCCCTCAACTGCAAAGCAATTAAAACTAGGAAGTACAACAGAAAAACTATATGTTCCTTCTTCTGAAATTTTAATCTCTTAAGAATACTAACCTTTACAAGTTAAAGATATTGCTCAAGGATATACACATTATTTTATTGTAAAAATTCATAAAAATGTTAACATGTTGAAAATAAGTCTTTTTTTAAAGAGCAGTGTTGAAAAGAAGGTGAAGAGATACCCCATATACCCCTGCTCCAATACATACATAGTATCCCAATTATCCACATGCTCACCAGAGCAGAACATTTGTTACAATTGATAAGCCTAAATTGACACATCATTATCACCCAGAGTCCATAGTTTAAATTGGGGTTCATGTTTGGCATTGTACATTCTATGAGTTTGGACACATATATAATGACATATATTCATCATTATAGTGTCATAAAGAGTAGTTTTGCTGCCCTAAAAAACCTCTATTGTCTGCCTATTCATCTCTCCCAACTCAACCCCAACCCTAGCAACCACTGATCTTTTCATTGTCTCCATAGTTTTCCCTTTTCCAGAATGCTATATAGTTGGAACCATACAGGATGTGGTGTTTTCAGATTGGCTTCTTTCACTTAGTAATATTCACATAAAGTCCTTCTATAGTTTCCCATGGCTTAGCCCATTTCTCTTTAGGACTTAATAATATTCCATTGTCTAGATGTACCACAGTTTATCCATTTACCTCCTGAAGAAAATCTCAGTTGCTTCCAACTTTTGACAATTATGAATAAAGATGTTATAAACAACCATGTGCAGGTTTTTGTGTGGACATAAGTTTCAACACTGTTGGGCAAATGCCAAGGAACATGATTGCTGTTTTATATGGTAAAATATGTTTAGTTTTGTAAGAAACCACCAAACTGTCTTCCCAAGTGGCTATATCATTTTGTATCCCCGACAATAAATGAGAGTTCCTCCTGTTCCACATTCTCATCAGCATTTTGTTCCAGATTTTGGCCATTCTAATAGGTGTTTAGTGCTATCATACTGTTGCTTTAATTTGCATTTTCCTGATAACATATGGCATGGAACATCTTTTCATATGCTTATTACCATATGTATATCTTCTTTGGTGAGGTGTCTGTTAAGGTCTTTGGCCCATCTTTTAATCAAGTTGTTTGCTTTCTTACTGTTGGGTTTTAAGGGTTCTTTGTGTATTTTAGATAACAGATGTTATCCACATCCTTTATCAGATGTGTCTTTTGCAAATATTTTCTTCCAGTCTGTGACTTGTTCTGTAATTCTTTTGACGTTGTCTTTTGCAGAAGTTTTAAATTTTAATGAAGTCTATCTTATCAATTATTTCTTTCATGGATTGTGCCTTTGGTGTTGCTAAATATCTTTTAATTCCTATTTTCTGAATTTCAGTCTTGGACCATTTAGTTAAGGTACCATTTTCCATGTTATATTCAAAATTTATATGTAATAAGTATGGATTATGAGAAATTTAAATTAAATGTAAATACTTGCATTTTCTTAGTGGTTATGGATGTTTGGAAAAACAAGAATTAACACCTTTCTTTGAATTTTTACCAAGTATTTTTATATTTTATTACTCTTTTTAAAAGCTTCAGGCTGTATTTCATAGCATATTTCATCCCCTAATTTATGCTCTAGTCCATATGGAATGAGATTTTGTTTGTGTTGTGAAGTAAGTGTCAAAGTTTATTTTGTAATATGATATCCAATTAAGCAAGCAGCACTTATTAAAGAACTATCTTTTGGGGGAGGCTAGGTGCCTCCGTCGGTTAAGTGTCAACGACGGCTCAGGTCATGATCTCACGGTTCCTGGGTTGGAGCCCTGCGTTGGGCGCTGTGCTGACATCTCAGAGCCTGGAGCCTGCTTTGGATTCTGGGTTTCCCTCTCTCTCTGCCCCTCCCCGCCTCAAGCTCTGTCTCTCTCTGTCTCAAAAAAAAATAAGCATTAAAAAAAAATCTTTTTATGCTGAATTTCAGTGGCGATTTGGTTGAAAACTCATTTGTATATGCATGTCTGTTTCTGGGCTGTGTAATTCTGTTCCATTGGATTCTTTGCTTATTCTTGCATGGATATCACACTGTCTCAATACATTAGCTTCACAGTATTTCTTGATGTTTAGTACTAGAAGTCATATAACTTTCTCTTTTTTTTTTTTTACAAGATTGTGTTGACTATTATAGGTAATATTCACTGCCATTTAATTTTTAAAATGAACTTGCAAATTTATTCAACAAGTCCTTGTTGATTTGACTGGGATTGCATTACATTTTTAAATAAAATTGGGAAAAATTTATTCTTCACAATAGTGATCCTTTAAATCATGGATATAGTATATTCCTTCATTTATTTGAGTATTCTGTAATGTTTCTCAAAATTTTTATAGTTTTGTATGTATATGTTGTATACATCTTTCATTAGGTATATCTTGAGGTTTTTGATGCTTTAAATATTATTGTAAATAATGCTTGTAAAATTTATTTACAGTTGTCTTCTAATTTCTAGAAATACAGTTGATTTCTACATATATTGAAATTTTATTTAGAATCCTTTATAAATTCTTTTGTTATTTCTGACAGCTTTTTTGGGAATCATTTTGATTTTTGAATTGCATAATTATCATCTGTAAATGATGAGAGTTTTAATCTCTTTTTTCCAATTTTTATGGCAATTATTTTATTTTCTTGCCTTATCACACTAACCTTGACTGCCTTGTCACTGTATTATATTTAATAGAATTGGAAGTAATGGACATTCTTGACTTGTTCCCTTTGAAAGTAACAAAGGAAAATGTTCAATGTTCTGTTGCATTTTTCTGACAGTTTTCGTTTTCTATTTGTCTATTGTTTCCTTGTCTGTAGAGAGCTTTTAGTAGGCTAAAGAGTTATCTCTTCTATTCCTCGTTTCCTGGGAGTATCATTGTTCTTATTTAATCAGTAGATATTATAATTTATCAAGTGATTTTTCTACATTTATTGAGATACTGATATGTTATTTTATTTTATCCTATTTATGTGGTGCACTGCCTTGATGGGTTTTCAGATTATAATTCCAGTTTTATGTACCTGGAATAAACCCCATTTATCAAGTTGAAAAATCATTTTGACTTAACACTGGATTATAATAGCTTAAATAATGCTTGGATTTTTTTTTGTGTATTTGTCCTTGGGAGATATTGGCCTATAAATTTTCTCTTGCATACTCTTCTTATCAGTTTTCAAGTACCAAAGTTATACTAGCTCATAAAATGAGTTTTGAGGTGCCTTTACTTTTTCTATTCTCTGAAAAAGTATGTGTTTCTTCCTTAAACATTTGAAAAAATTTACTGATGAAACCTTCCATTCCTATAGTTTTCTCAGTGGGAAGGTTTTAATGTACATATTTAAAAATGAGGTATTCAGTTTCTTTTTTCATATCAATTTTGATTACTTGTTTTTCAAATTGTCAAATTTATGGTGTAGACTTGCTAATTATGTGCTTTTGTTACTCTTTTAATTTCTGAAGAATCTGAAATTATGTTAACATTTTTATCCTTGATATTTCTATTTGTCTTTTCTCTAATTTTTATTTTTAATTAGTTTAGCTAGGTGTTTACCAATTTAATTAATGTTTAAGAGAATGATTCTCTTCCTTATTAAAAATGTTTTCTATTATTTTTTTTAAAAGAGAGAGAGTTGGGAAAGGACAGAGAGAGAGGGAGAGAATCTCAAGCAGGCTTCTTGCTGTCAGCACAGAGTCCATTGTGGGGCTCCAACCCACATATTGTGAGATCATGACCTGAGATGAAACCAGGAGTTGGACGCTTAACTGACTGAGCCCCTCCGGGCCCCTTATGTTTTCTATTCTTAATTACATTCTCCTTTACTCTCTTTGGATTTAACTAGATATTCTTTTGCTAGTTTCTTGAAAAAAAATTTAGATCCTGATTTTTAAACTTTCTTTTTTTATAGGACATACATTTCCCTCTGAACACTGAAATCACTGAATTTAACACATTTTTCTTGCCATAATATTACTGTAATTCAGTGGAAAATATTTCCAAATTTTTATTTGATATTTTTCCTTGACCCATTGGGGTAGTTGAAAGTCAGTTTCTTCATGTCCAGACATTCAAGGTTTATCAAGTTATAATGTTTTTATAGAGTTTCATTGTAACTGAAGTGTTCATAGAACATAACTCTGCATGGTCTCATTCTTAGGTAATTATTGGAAGTTAAACTGATTTTCTTTATCAATTTTTCATAAAACTATGTTACACAAATATAATTGTAGATCATTATATTCTCACTTTTAGCTCTGTTAGGTTGACATCAAATTTAAAGCATATTATAACACCAATAAGTTTAGGATTATTACATTTCTCTGCTTAATTGATCCTTTAGCTCTTATGGAATATTTTTGTTTATCTCTACTGATATTCTCACAAATATTCTTGGCCTCATATGAATATAGTCAGGTGAATATTCTTTTAATTAGTGTTTAAATTGTTTTTATTCTCTTAATTTCAGAATATTTTGGTTCTTATTTTAAACTGTGTACTTTATAAATATATATATAGTTTATTTTATAGTTTTGATTTTAAAAAGTGTTTTAGTAACTTTATTTAAGGATGCACAAATATATATGTACATGTGTGTGCATATATACTTAAAATACACAATTTGTTGAGTTTTTACATGTATATATATACACACACATATACACACACACATATATATACACACACACACACACATATATATACACACACACACACACACACACACACCCATGAAACCAACACCATGGTCAGAAAGTGAACATAGTAATTATGCCCTTCAAATTTCCTTGTGACTTTTTGAATTCCTTTTCCCTTTTCCATTCCATGCAGTTTTATTAATCTGCATTTTATCACTTTATGCTAGTTTGTATTTTCTAGAAATTTATATGGAAGTTAAATCATAAAAGCTGTACTTTTCTGTTGTCTGGCTTCTTTCACTCAGCATAATTATCCTGAGATTCATCCATATTATGTATATAACTAATTCATTCTTTTCATTGCTAAGAAGAAGTTTATTTTACGGATATAACACAATTTGTTTATAAATTGTTGGGTAAGTGTTGATGGACATTTGGGTTGTTTTTGGGTTTTGGGGAAAAAAGTGCTATGAACATTTACATACACACCTATGTGAACATTTACTTGCATTTTCCTTGGTTAGAAGCAATGAATTGAATAACCGGATGGTCATATAGTACTTTACATTTAACTTTTAAAGAAATTCCCGAAATGTTTTCAAATTTGTTTTCTATTTTGCATTACCAACAGAATATTTCTTATACAAGTGTAATATAAGCAATTCATGCATTCTCATCAGACTTAATCAAGTCATTCTTTTTTATTTAAAATCATTCTAGTTGGTAAATAGTGGTATATTATTGTGATTTTAATTTACATTTGCCTAATAAAAAATGATGTTGAGCACTTTTCTGTGGCCTTATTTACTATCTGTATACACTTTTTAAAGTGTTATATATTTTGTGAGATATAATTGACCTATAATATTATATTAGTTTCAGGTATAAAACATACTAATTTCATATTTGTACATATTGTGAAATGGTCACATCTATAAGTCTAGTTAACATCCATCATTACACATGGTTGCCATTTTTTTTCTAATAGTGAGAACTTTTAAGACTTACTCACTTAGCAACTTTCCAATATACAATACAATGCTATTAACCATAGTTACTATGCCGTCTATTACATTTCCATGGTATTTATTTTATAACTGCTAGTTTGTACCTTTGAGCACCTTTACCCATTTTGCCCACCCTCCACTCCCCACTTTGGCAACTGCCAATCTTTTCTATATATAAACTCAGTTTTTCTGTTTTTTGGGTTTTATTTTTAGAGTCCACATATCAGTGAGATCATACAGTATTTGTTTTTTTCTGTCTGATCTATTTCACTTAGCATAATAATGTCTTCAAGATCCATTCATATTTTGCCAAATGTCAAGATCTTCTTTTTCATGGCTGAATAACATTATATTGTGGATCTATACCATATTATCTTTATTCATTTGTTGAAGGATACTTAAGTTGTTTCCATATCTTGGCTACTATAAATATTGATGCAGTGAACATAAGGGTACAGATATCATTCCCAGTTAGTGTTTTCATTTTCATTTCAGATAAATATCCAGAAGTGGAATTGCTAGATCATATGGTGGTTATATTTTTAATGTTTTGAGGAACTCCATACTGTGTTTTCCATAGTGGCTGCGCCAGTTTACATTCCCACCAACAGTGCCCAAGGGTTCCCTTTTCTCCACATCCTTGCCAGCACTTGTTATTTCTTGTCTTTTTGATGATAGCCGTTGTAATAAGTGTTTTTGATTTGTATTTCCCTTATGGTTAGTGATTTTGAGCACTTTTTCATGTACCTGGTGGCCTTTATAGGTCTTCTTTGGAAAAATGTCTATTCAGATATGCTGCTTTATTTATTTATTTATTTATTTATTTATTTATAATTCCAGTGTAGTTAATATACAGTGCTATATTAGTTTCAGGTGTACAATATAGTGATTCAGCAATTCCATACATCATCTGTGCTCATCATTACAAGTCCCCTCCTTAATCCCCATCTCCTATTTCACCCATCCCCACTCCCTCCTCCCCTCTTATAACCATCAGTTTGTTCTCTATAGTTGAGTCCATTTCTTGGTTTCTCTCTCCCTCTCTTTTTCCTTCCCTTTGCTCATTTCTTTTGTTTCTTAAGTTCCGTATATGAGTGAAAGTATATGTTATTTCTTTCTCTGACTGACATAGTTCACTTAGCTTTATGTTCTCCAGCTCCATCCATGTCATTGCAAATGGCAAGATTCAGTTTTTATGGCTGAATAATATTCTATTGTGTATATAAACCACTTCTTCTTTATCTGTTCATCTCTGGATAGACACTTGGGTTACTTCCATAATCTGGCTACTATAAATAATACTACTATAAACATAGAGGTGCATATATCCCTTTGAATTAGTGTTTTTGTATTTTGGGGTAAATACCAGTAGCATGATTATTGGATCATAGGATAGTTCTATTTTTAACTTTTTGAAGAACCATACTGTTTTCCACAGTGGCCGCACCAGTTTGCATTCCCACCACCAAAGGTTCCTATTTTTCCACACCCTAGCCAAAATTTTTTCTAGGTTTTTAAAATTTTAGGCATTCTGACAGGAGTGAAGTGATAGCTCACTGTAGTTTTTCTTGGTGCATTTTTTAATTGGATTGTTTTTTTGCTATTGCCATTTAGTTTTTACTTTAATTTTATGTTTACATTTATATAAGTTTATTAGATTAAAATAAAACTTGTGGTTGATAATTTTTAGTAGATGCCAATATTTTAATTCATGCTTTTGCTCCCACATTAGATTTCCTTAAACATAATAAGTATTTATTTTCATTTTATGCACCCAGTAATTCTAGTATCTGAAATGTGTATACCTATAATTCTGGCTTTTGTTTGTTAGTTTCTAATTACTCTCTGATAAATTCTATAAGTTTTATTAACAGCTATTGCTATTTAAAGTTATTTGTAGGAACTCTATAGTTCAGTGTCTGGGGATACTACCAAAGTGTGGTGATTCAAATCAATACGTTTTTATGCCCTGTGCCTCAGATATATGCTTCATCCATAGTATAGTGTGTTTGCTATATTATTTAAGAATTGTCTTTTCTGATTTTAAGAAAAGGATAACAAATGAGTTAGATGAAACTCAAAAGAAATATTGACTATATATAGTAAATGCATTATTAACCTATAGGGCATGTTAAATATAGATAGAATAAATAGGCATTTATGTGTTAAAATATAGATTAAAAGGATAAAATAAAGGACAGTATTTCTTGTAGGTAGAAAGAGATGAAAAGCAAAATAAATCTTAAATATTCATAAAGCATATATCAGCTTTATCTACTTCAAATTGGCTACCCATTTGGAAAAAGTCAAATTTTCTGCTTGCCTTCTTTTTAATTGACAAAGGTAGGCTTAATTTAGGTCCATATACTTGCCTTTTTTACAAATATTAAATTTTAAAAAGGATTTTATTTCTATATTTTCCTCTTTATATGTGGCCTAGAGTAAGTCAACCAGATTTTTTTCCCCATCTTTCTCTAGTGGAAAGATTTTTTCTTCTTTGTTTGAACTTTATGTGAGATTGTAATTCATTAGTTCTCTGATTTATGCATGTGTCATCTATCCTACTCTCCATCTTTCATGAATTTAGTATTTTGTCTCTTGACCACCGTATGGTAATCTTTTAAACCAGAGTACCTGGTTACCCCAATTGATGACAGGCAACATCAGAAAACTTGAATTTTAGCACTTGCTTAGTCTGTACTTTTTTAGCCTCTATACTTTTTATTATTTTGGAAAATATTTTATTATTTATGTAGTGAGGTGTTTTTGGATATTTTGTAACAAGACAGTTTCAGAAAACCTGAAATAAAATAAAGATGCAATATTTATTATTTACAATAATATGTTATATATTCAATCACCTTTTAAGCATTGTTCCTAAATCACACTCTTGGGAAAGCTTCACCATTGGATTATTTTCCCTGTCAATTTTACATAACTTTTATGTATTTAAGTAATTATTAAATATATGATCACTAAAAACAAACATATTTCTAAATTTTTATAGGGAGAAATAAATGATTATAATAACTCACTATTCTTTGGTGAAATACTTATTGAAGTGAATATTGTGCTATACAAATATTTGTTAGTTAATAAGAAAGACAATACAGTTTACACATAGCTAATAAGAAAGACAAATACAATTTACAATTTACTGGGTTTTTTTTTTTTTCAAAATGATGCCATTCAACACTTTTTTTTGTGGTTGTTAAGTCCTAGTGATATTTCTATAACTCTGTTCTCAATTATGTGAATGAACTAAATAAAAATGAAAATTGGGGGAAAGTAATTTAAAGCTACCTTAAAAAAATGAAGCATGCCTGGGTGGCTCAGTAGGTTAAGCGACTGACTTTGGCTTAACCTATAATGGTTTCATAGTTCCTGAGTTTGAGCCCCACATCGAGCTCTGAGCTGTCTCAGAGCCTGGAGTATGCTTCGGATTCTGTGTCTCCCTCTTTCTCTGCCCCTCCTCCACCTCTCCCCCTCTCAAAAATAAATAAACATTTTTAAAAAGTTAAAAAAATGAAAAATGATGATTATTTATTTTGGAAAAATATCCAAAGAAAGGTCTGAGGAATCGCCACATATCCCCTTTTGTTGTAATTTGTCAAATACATCATTCAGTATTTACTTACATTTTATGCTGGAGTCCCATTCCAGCCAGTCCAGGGGTCCCAAAGGAGACACGGTGTCAGCGAGAGAGTAATGAGAGAGCCACAAGGTTCTTTCTGATCACCAGGCAGGCATCTCTGTCCTGTCAGTTTTGGTGTCTTTATTTATAGGTCAAATGATAACATGACATCAGAAGATGGAATTTTTACAATGGATAATTCTCTGTGATAAGATGCTTTGATCAGCAGAAAGTGTACAGAAACAGGTTTTACAGAAGTATTCTTGCAGAACTACGCCATTCACAGTGAGGCTGAGTAAATCTTACAACTAAGAAAATAACAGGATGTTCTTAGTGAAAAACCGGATAACGTACACATTTGTTTACGTCAATAACACTAAGATTATAGGTTAAGTGGTGTATAGATAGGCTAGGAGTCATTCCATCTGGCTCACAAGAGGAAGAATGTGTTTGAGCCAATTAATATGTTGCTTGTGCAAACTTTTTTATTTGATGCTGAATTCGTAAGCACCATGGGGGCCCTATATGTGTCAGCCTTTGTATTTGGGTTTTTATTTTAACTACTCTTTTTCCATCCTCATCGCAGATGTTGGTGTAAGGGAAGGTATTTGTAGAATGTAGGCCTTGGGGAAGAGACTACCATACATCATCAATTAGTAACTTACGTTCTTCCCTTACCTGTTCCTTATCTCTAAATTAGGCTCTTTTTTCCTCTGGACCAAACTTGGTTGTAACTCTTGTGTTCCTAATCCCCCTTATTATCTATGTTTTGGATCTACAAGGCCCATAGGAAGAGCCTTTTGATGAACATTGACATGGCTTTGATCTAAAATCTCCTTTGTAGGGGCAGGAATATGCTTTTCCTCCTGAGGTAACTGTGTAGGGTATTCGGTCTGATTTGGAATATTGTGAGGCCTGGTCAATACCAGCAGGCTCATTTCCAACATGAGCCAGTAGTAGCAGAAGGAGATACCAGTTTTTGCTTCTCATTGCGGGAGCTGTGGCAAACGCTGCCATCTCCTCTCTGTGACTGGGTCATCCAGCAAGGCCAGTGCGGCTCCCAGCAATTTTATACTGTCTTCAATATACTTTCAGTATATTATGTATTTAGTATATTCTAATGTACTTGTTTCTTAAAATATCCACATAAATGTTTGCTGTTATCATGATCATATTTCACTTCACCGATTGGAAACTAATATTTACAAAGGGTACATGACATGTAAAGAGTAGATCAGAATGAAACCCAGACTCAAATCTTAATCTTACTTCTTCAACACACATTTTTTATTGGTTTAAAAACCCCTGAGGAAATAAGTTGGATCTTCATAAAGTTCTTAAACTACTCTTCTCCTTTTCACCCGTCAGGTCCCACCAGTTATTCCTCTTTAGCAGTTTCAAGGTTTGGGAGGGGAAGGTTGGGCAGATGACAAGTAAAACATGCTGGGGTAAACAAATGTTATCTGATGAGTATGGTATATAGTAATGCAAAGAGAGTTGCATATACATATATGAAAATAGGAAGACTGGACCTTCACAGTTGTGTCACTGATGCCAGTGTTTCTGTTTAGCAAGTAGATGCAAAACCATGGCATTTATTTTGTGATTTTGTGTGTGTATTCCTAATTTAGAACACTCATAACCTAAACTATGAATTTTCCAGTCCTTTCATGTGGAAGTAACAAGCCTTTCATCAGGGGATTGATCCCAGAGCACTTCTATCGACAGCCGTCTTTACGAAAGAAAAATTTTTTGCACTGCTTTAAATGCCAATGATATCTTCCAGTGATGAAGAGGATCCAAGATTGTGTTTTGATTGGAGATTTAAAAAATCAACACCCAGTCTCTGAACCAACATGGAAAATTTAAGAAAGAATGATACAGCAGTCTGTTCATTTTGACTACTGGATAATATTTCCATTGTTCCTATATCTGGGAATATGTTGAATATCTTTGGAGCATGAGAAATTGTAGAAAAGGAGATATAATATAATTCATGCCATATAGCAGAGAGACACAGGAAGAAATCCAGTTTAAAGTCAGTAGCACAATAGGAATGTGGGGAAAGAAGTAGGTATTGGGGAAATAGAAGATGAGTCTGCCATGAAGGTTGTCATGCTCAAGTGCACATCTATAAGATCTGTGATTGGATGATCATTGGTGGTTGGCCTCTTTTCTTGGAGGCCAAGAAAGCTAAGCTAAGAAGAGGATATGAAGCATCTTTAAGACTTCTGACAGAATATTCACCTAATATTTCCCATTAGAATAAAAGGGCAGTCAAATGACCTAAGCTATTTTTGCTCCAGATGATTAAGTATATTTCTTAACACATTTTTATAAAAGAGAGCATACATAAAGACAAGTACACAGGTCAAGTCCCATGGATTTTACACAAACTTGAAAACACCTGGATAGCCAGCAGCAGATTTAGAAACAGCATTTCCAGTATCCAGAAACTCCAAAGTGCTCCCTTCCATAACTATTCTCTCCAAGAATTAGCAATATCCTTGCTTTGATATCATGAGTTTGCCTGTTTATGAACTATTTTAAATGGAGTAATTTAGTAGAATTTTGTCTTAGTCTGATTTTTTTCACTCAGTATCATGTTTATGTTTTAATTCATTCACACTCATCTGCTAACTAGATATTTGTTAGAGAATAGCTTCTCAGAAACTTATTCACATATTCATTCAATACATAATTACTGGGAGCCAAGCATAATAGTTGGAGGGCAATATGTAGCAAAGAAAGAAGTGATGGTGTTTTGTTCTGGGAGGGTTCAGCCTGGGTATATAGGAATAAGTTTAAAAATCTAATAAATAATGCCACACTATGCGAAAGCTATGAAAGAAGTGAATAAAGAAAAATATTTTTTAAAGTAGATTTTTACTTAAATACTGGGTTAAAGATTAAAAGCATTTATCTGAGTAAAATACTTGGATAAATACTTTTAGGCTTTAAAGTGATAAAAGCCAGATATGTTTTCCATGTTTACTTTAACAAAGTAAAACTAATTATGCCTCATGAATTCTTACACTGAGCAATAAAATCTTTAATGTTGGTCATTGGATCATACCAGGGACTTGACAGCTCCTCTGACTGATTTACAAAAAGTTTGGGGAATATTACATGATAAATAATTTTCATTTGAATAGATTTATTTTATGTTACTGATAATTTTGGAGCTTCAAGAAATCAGAATTAAATAACCTTTTTGTCCCTAAAGAAATTTTTTTCCTTTCTTAATTTCTATTAAACTATTCCTCCACATTCATATTTTCCCCAATTTGGCTATAAAATTATATTTTGACTAGAGCATTTAAGAGTAGCAATTATTTTCATATTTAATGCAATTCCTATCAAAATACCAAAAGCATTTTTCACAAAATGGCACAGGTAATCTTAAAATTTGTATGGAACCACAAAAACCCCAAAGAGCCCAGGCTATCTTGAAAAAGAAAAAAAACTGGAGGTATCACAAACCAAGATATCAGTATATACTGCAAAGGTATAGTAATCAAAGCAGTATGGTACTGGCACAAAAATAGACACACAGATCAATAGAGTAGAATAGAGAGCCCAGAAACACACCTATGATTATATGGTCAATTAATCTCTGACAAAGAGGCAAGAATATGCAATAGGAAAAAGTCTCTTCAACAAATGGTGTTGGAAAACCGAACAACTACATGCAGAAGAATGAAACTGGACCACTTTTTTCACACCATACACAAAAATAAACTCAAAATAGATTAAAGATATAAATATGAGACGTGAAACCATAAAAATCCTTGAAGAGAGCCCAAGAAGTAATTTCTCTGACATTACAGCCAAGCAGTAATATCTTTTTTTAGATATTCTCCTAAGGCAAGGGAAACAAAGGCAAAACTTAACTATTAGTACTACATCACAATGACAAGTTTTTGCACAGCAAAGAAAACCATCAACAAAACTAAAAGACAACCTACTGAATGGGAGAAGACATTTTCAAATGACATATCTGATAAAAAGTTAGTATCCAAAATGTATAAAGAATTTATGCAATTCAACACCAAAAACCAAATAATCCAATTAAATATGGGAAGGAGACAGACATATTGTTTGGGTAAATACCCAGTAGTGGATTACTGGATCATATGGGAATTCCATTTTTAGTTTTTTGAGGAACCTCCATACTGTTGTCCACAGGGGCTGCAGCAGTTTGCATTCCCACCAAAAGTGCACGAGGGTTCCTTTTTCTCTACGTTCTCACCAACACTTGTTGTTTCTTGTGTTTTTGATTTTAGCTATTTTGACAGTCATGAGGTCATATCTCATTGTGGTTTTGATCCACATTTCCCCAGTGATGAGTGATACTGAGCACTGTTTACATCTGTACGTCTTCTTTGTTGATGGTCATATTACCTTACACCACCACATTAAAGGCAGAGAAATGTTTTAGGGTGAAGAAATATATTTACTTTAGAATATTTTAGTGTTGGTAGAATAATACTTTGGCAGTCTATATTTTTATTAGTGTTACTTTTATTTACCATTTCTATTAACATTAAAAAAAACCCAGAATATCATTTGAGAAACAGGATGGGAATGAGTCATACAGGCATTCAGTATAAATGATATCTAGATGAAGTTAAAATTTAGAATTTCTTACTTCATTTTTCTTTCTCTTCCCTCAACACTTTTCATGTGCCTACTTTTGCTGGATGGACCATGCTCTCACAATGCACTAATACCAATGGATGAAAGATGGAAATAATAAATCTACATTGTTTCTTGGGTATTGGAATGCATGCTCAGTTTGACTTAAAAGATCTGAATTCAAATAGCAGATCTGCTGGGGAGCCTGGGTGGCTCAGTTGGTTGAACATCCGACATTGGTTCAGGTCATGATCTCATGGTCCATGAGTTCAAGCCCCTCATCAGGCTCTGTGCTGACAGCTCAGATCCTGGAGCCGACTTCAGATTCTGTGACTCCTTACTTGTGCTCTGTCTCTTCGTCTCTCTCTCTCTCTCAAAAATAAATAAACATTGATATATATATATATTCAAAGAGCAGATCTGCTAATGACTAGCCATGTAACTTTGGGCAAGTTAACCTTCAGATTTCTGTACCATAAAAAAAGAAAAAAAAACATGCCTCCATCTGCCTCACAGAGTTAAAATGGTAAAGAATGCAAAGCTTAAGTAATAAGTGCTCATTTGTTGGTAGTGACTTTTTTGGACATTAAAAAGGTATGAAAGTTTAGGATAATTGTTATATGTACACAGTTGTTATATATACATAAAATATATTATATATGTTGTTACATATCATGGCCTTGTTGCAAAAAAATATGTCAATCTTAAAAATAAATTATTTTCACATATAAAAAGTGAAACTAAAATCAGATGCAACAAAAGATAAGGACCAGATAGTGAAATGAAGTCTATAAGAGTTAATATACAGATGTGCACACTGTATGGAACTGCCTGCATAATTGAATCATTTCTATTTTTTTAATTCCAGTAGAGTTAATATACAGTGATATATTAGTTTCAAGTGTACAATATAGTGATTCAACAATTCTATACGTTACCTAGTGCCTATCATCATGATAAGTGTACTCTTAGTTCCCTTCCCTATTTCACCCATACCGCCACCCACCTCCTCTCTGGTAACCATCAGTTTGTTCTCTACAGTTAAGAGTATTTTTTTTTTTGATTTGTCTCTTTCTTTCTTTGTTCTTTTCGTTTATTTCTTAAATTCCACATATAAGTGAAATCATTTGGTATTGATCTTTTTATGACTGCCTATTTCACATAGCATTCTACCCTACAGATCCATCCATGTTGTTGAAAATGGCAAGATTTCATTCTTTCATATGGCTAATGTTCCATTGTATGCATGTACCACTTTTTTAATCTATTTATATATCCATGAAACTTGGGTTGCTTCCACAATTTGTCTATTTAAAATAATGCTGCAATAATACATATAGGTGCATATATCTTTTCAAATTAATATTTTCATATTCTAAAGTAAATATATTTCTTCACCCTAAAACATTTCTCTGCCTTTAATGTGGTGGTGTAAGGTAAGGTAACATAATTGACCATGAAATCTTATTGATTTTCTTATGAGGCATGTCATAGTGTCTCACAGTACACACCTCACAATGCATTAAGAAATCATCCACCTGTTAGGGAGCTAGCCTATATAAGGATTTACATGGGCAAATTGAGGAAAATATATCTATAATTTTATCCCAAACAGAATTATGCAGTAGGACCAGAATAGTTTAATACTTAATGTTCTAATTATAAAGACTACATGCCTATATTCCCAAATAGAAAATCTATTCTATAATCTTACCTTCCATCAAAAGGGGGCCACAGACTTTAAAGAACAGAACTATGTGATAGACTGTCTTCCAAACGTTCAGTCTCTGTGTTGTCAGGGAGCAAGAATTTTCTGTCCCTTTCAAAAGTCCTTCTATCTGGACAAAGAACTACATTGGCATGAGACAGGGGAAAATCAAATTTAATTTTGTACATACAGGAAATATACCCAGACTGGAAATTTCAAAGACAGTCAGGCAAAACGAAATATATATGTCATCCTGAACTAAGAGGAAGACGGTAAGCATCTGGAACTTCAGAGTTCAATGCAATTCATTGGGTAATAAGAAAGGGGGATGTTTGGTAATTATGGGTCACTCACATAAATTTTATTTTAGTTAATAACCCTTATTCTGGGAAAAACCCCCAGTTTAGATTCTTCAGGTAGTTAAGGGAGGGGCAAAGTTTCTCTCAAGCCCACAAAGTCTCAGTTGCTTTCAGCTGGAAATAATCTTCACATGCCAGTGGTCCGTCTTGGTGTGGCCTGCCTTTGGACGCTGAAGTGTGATTAATCCTCAAAAGAAATTATTATTTGGCTATATACATACATATTTAGGGAAGTAGAATAAAATTTATTAAGAAAAAAATCAGATTTATTTTTGAATAGCCTTTTAAGATGGTCTCTTCCTTTAGAATCAATAGTTCTAAAAAATTGGCAATAGGGGTCATGATCCATGAAGAAACTTGAACTTTAGCTTCACTCAAGTCAACCCAAATGGGCCAACAAATTATTTTGGACCCCCCAATGATTAAACAGATAATGTTGTTCAATCAAACATGGGACCTATGCCTTGACCTCTCTTTTGGTTTATGAACTGTTGTTTGAATACACCACACTATTTGGATTTCTGTCTGCAGTGGAGTGGTAATGTTTCTGGATTTATTTGTTTGTTTTTGTTTGTTTGTTTGTTTGTTTGTTTCCCATCATATAAGTATCCCCTGTAGGAAGATAGAGACAACTTGTGTCTTAGGTAATTAATTTTTAGTATTCCAGATCTTCTGACAGCCTCTCTATAGTTAAGATTACTTCTGGGTGTTCCCAGGGGGATTAAACATAGAGGCAATGGCCATTTAAGAATTATAAACATTAGTAGAATGTTATGTATGCCCCACCCAGTTCCCTGATATCCCTATCACCAACTCTGTTGTAGCATTCATCCCCCAGCTCTGAGGAGTATTTTATTGATGGCTCCCACTGGCATATTTTCCCTGAGATTGTCCTTGAGAGACTAAAGCTTCCTTGCCTAGAGAGACTTGGCAGTTATATGTCACTCTACTCCCCTTGCTTCTAGAAAGGACAGCCTCTGATGCAGTACAGACTCCAGAAAATCCTGAGGGATCATGCTGAATTTAAACTTCATTGGAACCCTATTCCTATCCTGTTTCTTTCAGCCTTTGTAGCTTCTCCTGAGAAATTTCTCACAGTAAATCACGTGCATACAAATGACAACATCAGGCTCTGTTTCTAGAGAGGCAACCCTAATATGGATGTTAAATATGATACATTGAAGAATGGAGGAGCAAAGACATGCAACCCTAAAAGTTTGTCTAGGAATTTAGGAACCAAAGAAAATCCAGTGCTCTAGTTTTGTGGCATATTGATTAAAACAAACAAATGAACAGAGATGAGATTAGTCAGATGCTTTTAAATCATTAGTAAATGCATCAGACTAAGGACTAGACTGCACTATTAACTAACAACAAATGGGAACAGTCCAGAGAACAGTCAAGGAGTAGATAAAAAGAGTTCCATTTCAAGTTAGGACATAAAAGGATTTACACACACACACACACAAACACACACACACACACAGAGTCCAGTTTAATTAAAATCATACGTGAGATTGTTAAAGAATGAATTCAAGGGCACCTGGTGGCTCAGTTAGTTAAATGTCTGACTTCAGCTCAGGTCATGAGCTCAAGGGTCATGAGTGCCAGCCCCTGTGGGGCTCTGGCTGACAGCTCAGAGCCTGGAGCCTGCTTCAGATTCTGTGTCTCCCTCTCTCTTCCTGCCATGCCCCCATCATGCTCTGTCTCTCTCTTTCTCAAAACTAAATAAACAACAACAACAACAACAAAAAGAATGGCAAATTCAATAAAGTTCACAAGAACTAATTTCAGAAGAGAGGAGCCCTTCACAAGTGAGGTGAGAGTCCTGGCTCTTTCCTGGGGGGGAACACAAGGCCTGGGTGTGGGAAAGAGAAGAATTTCTTCTAGATAATTTTCAGGGTTGAGGAGAGACCAATAACAAGATCAAGCTATTGGCAATGATAGGGAAGGTAAGGAGGTTTGGAGTTTCAAGTCCAGTAAAAGTAAAAGTAATACTTTTAGCTTGGTAATTCATAATTACACCCAATTTGTCAAAGTAAGTGACAGTGAAGGCAGGACTACAGAGTATAGTTTCTGCAGTCTTGAGCATTTTCACTGTGCTTGAAAAAAAATGACCGCTGCCACTGATTCTGAAGGTGAAAGCATGAGCCAACTGCCTTTTGGATCAAACCTAATAAAATAAAAGAGATTAGCTCCTCGTAAGAGGAACCTCAGTAACACACTGGTTGGTGGGTGAGCTAACCAAAAATGCATTAATCTTATTAAATCTGAAGCTCAGTTGTAGATCAACTTGGCACTTCAACTCAGTTGGCAGACATAGGAAAAGAGCTCCATATTTCTAGGAAAACCAGAAAAAATACTATATTTCAAATGTCAGTGTTCTATATGCAATATCTTGTTTATAATTAAAAATGTGAAATATTAAACAAATATAAGAATTAGGCAGACACTTGAAATGTGTCTAAGGACTTACAGGAAAAGATGAATAAGTGAACAGATGCAGATTCTCAGCAAAGAAGGGGAATCTACAAAAACAAGTCAAAATTCTATAGGTAAAAACAGTCAATACTTGATAAAAGAACAAAAAAACAAAAAACAAAAAGAAAACAATAAACACCAGATAGACTTATCAGATGATTGAATACTGCAAAAGCAAGGATCAGTGACCTTGAAAACAAGTCTGTAAGCATTAACTAAACAGAAGTTCATAGAAAAAAATTAAAACAAAAAAAATAAAAACTGATTATAAATAACCAGTGGAAAATTGTTACAGTCTAATGTATATATAATTGAGTCCAAGAAGGACTAAAATAGGTATGAAATATTTTGCTGGGATGTGAATGAATCTCTAAGACTTTATCTAAGTAGGATCTGTTTTAAGAGATCACCCATGAAGTAGGCAAACCCCACAGAATTAAAACTTCAGTGCCCATTTGAAGAAAGAGGTTTTTTGTTTTGTTTTGTTTTGTTTTTTTGAATAAAGAGGTTTTCCATTTGTTTTCATTGCATGAAGATACCAAAATGCTTCATCAGAGAAGTCTAGAAATTATTTATTCATTTAGCCAAGGAAAGGAATGTGAACATTCGGAACTGGCATAAAAGAGAAACTTCTACTTGTAATTTGCCACACAGGTTTACTATAGAAGGGTATTGAATTTTGTTAATTTTGAAATAATTCTAAGAATGTTCTTTATTTTGTTAATGTGCTTAAATTCATTTGTTAGTTTAAAAATTTCATTGGTGGTATATTTATTTCTGGATTTGATTTTTTGATAGTTTTCTTTGGGATATTTCTGTCTATGTTCATAAGGGATATTGATCTGTTTCTTTTTTTGTAGTATTATTATAAGATTTTGGTGGTAGGATTATGTTGTTTTCCTAAAATAAGTCAGGGAGGGATTTATCCTCCACTATTTGAAAGAGTAAAGGCATAGGATTATATTCTCTTTACATTTGTAATGGAACTCCCCTGAAAAAATATCAAAGTTAGGAATTTCTTTATGGAAGGGTGTTGGATTATGAGTTTTGCCTTTTTCTTATGTATAAACTTATTCAGATCTGTTTCTTCTTATCAGCTTTGAAAAATTCTGTTTTTCAGTTATTTGGTCTGTTCCTTCTAAATTATTAAATTTTGGGCATACTTCTTGTGATATTATATACTATATTTTTAATATGTGTAAGATGTCTAGTCATCTTTTCCTTTTTTCCTAATCAGTCAATTTTATTTATCTGTTCAAAGAATCAGCTTTTAGCATTAAATATCTTGTTTCTGTTTATTCATTTGTTTTTTATTTCATTGATTTATACTCTGATCATTATTTGCCTCCTTCCAATTAATGTAGGTTTAATTTAATTTTCTTTTGCCAGATTTTTAAGGTGGAAATTAGATAATTAATTTTGAGCCTTTCTTCTTTACTAGTATGAAGATATAAAGCTACACATGTCTCTATAGGCACTGTTTTAGCTTATCCCATAAATTTTTATACGCTGTAATCTTATTGTTATTCAGTTGAGATTATGGTTTTAATTTCCCATTTAGTTTTTTTTTTCTTGACCTGTAGGTTATATACAATTGTGTTGTTTATTTTTCAAATATTTGTGGATTTTCTAGATAATGTTATTGGTTTCTAATTTAATTCCATTGTGATAAGAAATACTCTGTAAAATTTTAGTCCTTTGAAATTTATTGAGACATTTTATTATCAATTATATGGTATATTTTTGTTAACATTCCATATGTACTTAAAGAATATGGAATATGTACTCTTCAGTTACTGGATGTAGTATTCTATAAATTTTAATTAGATCGAGGTGATCTATAGTATTTTTCAAATATTCTATAACTCACTGACTTTTTTTCTGATTCTTCTACTGATTACTTAGAGACGAATATTATAATCTCCATTTATACCTCAAAGTCATGACACTTGCTCTCGCTCTCTCTCTTTCTCTCTCTGCTAACTATTGGTGATTTCTTTTCATTATTCTGGTTTCACATTTTCACCTTCACAGAAGTGTTATGACCACTTTATTGTAGTTTACTCCCCTCCAATGTTTTTCTCCATCATTGCATTCCATTTCCTCTTTAATAGCACTTTTCGGAACTTGTAATTATTCATTTGTGCTTTATCTATCTGGGAATATGCTTGCCTTTTATTCCTCAATGCTTTCCATGTCTGGCACATGATATACACTCAATAAATATGTGCCAAATACATAAACAAATAAATATGAAGTGATCAGTAAATATATAAGTGTATGAATGAATCCATTTGGTACTAGATATATTGCTTTCTTGCTTCCATAGGCTTCTTAGAATCTTCTCTGGTAGAGATACCCTACTTTCCTTTCAACTTTAAAGTTTAGACTTTTCATTGGAGATGAGGTGGTCTGATATTCTCTCCTTCTCTGTTTTATTTCTTATGTCCTTCCTAAGTTCCTGTGGTACTTCTGATGACATCCTGGGGCTTGATCGATAGTCATGTTCAAACAACACTGTCCTAGACAATGCATAAATATACAAATATGCCTCTTCTAGCAAAGACAAAACAGTTTGTGGGCAATTAAAAATATTTTCTCTTCACAATGATAGGAACCTAATAAAACCTAATTTTATTTCTATAGACATGTGACAGTGTAAATATAAAAGTAAGCTATATTTATTGAGTTACTGCTAGTTATTGCAACATGCTAACCACAGGGAATAAAGAGGGAAGATTATAGGGATTAGTCCCACTAGAAGTTTAAATTGGCCACCATGTAGCATAAAGTTTCAAAATGCTCTAAGAATTATCTGATATTTAATCTCAGGGATTGTTAAATAAGAAAAATGACAGATTGCTTTTTAGGGATGGTGATCTCTTTGCAGAAATTAAAGAGAAATGCTTACTAAGTAGGCAGTTGCTAAGAGTTATACATATATATTTTTTAAAAAGGTATTTTAAGTAGGACTGACTCTGAATTCCATCTAATCCTGTTACCATGTAACATGTTTCAAACTCAGCTGTATCTTATAAACATTTAGAAAAATATTTATCTTGCAAGATTGTCTCCATGATCAAATGAGCTATAGAAGTCTATGTCAACTTTCAATAATTAATATATTTTGTTAGTATTATTAGTATCATAAATATTAAATTGGCTACCATGATGCCATGATGCATATAGAAAAACAATAGCTTTCTTTTTTTAATCAATTTTAAGAAGTAAAATACTTTGTTTTTCTGCACATCCATATTATTTCTACATCTCTAACATGTCTATTATGTGTTATCAATATATTACTTAGAACTCAGCTACCATAGAGTCTATTTTGTCAAAGTATTGATGTCACTTGAGAATAATGAGGGACCCATCCTAAAGCCACATATTCATGACATAGATGACTATTTAATTTTTTATTTCATGGCACAGATTACTATTTCATTTTCATTCACTTTGCCATAGTAAAGCTGAAGTCATTGAATATTTGTTAGCCAATATCTTTTCATAGAATGTGTTTTTCTTCCTTTTAGGACATTCCTAAAATATAGTTTTTGAATAATCTGAACTTCAAATATGGAAAGTGCAGTTTCTGATTGCAAAAAAACAATAAATGTTGATTAGAGAAGTGTAATGCTTTTTTGGTTCCTGCAAAAGGCAGTTTAAAATCCTGCCCACATAAAGCTTAAAATCAAAGACAGAGGCCACAGATCTTGTTCCATTTTTAACTCTGCCAGTAGTAGTCATGTATCATGACAAGTAACTTACCTCACACATTTTATGAATATATAAAATTAGGTCTTCCATTAAATCAGTGTTTCTAAAATTTAAGGGCTGTTTTAAAAGTTTTTGCCATAGTTGCATGTCCTACGCTATGTCTGCATATATTTTTCTCGAAATCAACTGTGAAGTTTTCTATTACTCCATATAAATTGATATAGACTTACAGATTAAATATACACACATTTATTATATCATAGTTTATGTGGGCAAAGAGTCTGGATGTGGTTTGGGGTCCTCTGCAAGGCTGTAGTCAAGGCATTGGTCCAGGATTTGGTTCCAATCTGGAAGCTCAACTGGCAAAAGATCCACTTCCAACTTTACTCAGATTTCTAGTGGGATCCATTTCCTTGGGATGGTAAGACTGGGAGCTCTGGCTTCTTTCTGGATGTTGGCCAGAGGCTGCTTTCAGCATTCAGAGGCCATCCTTATCCTCCAGAAGACACTGCAGTTCCTTGTTACATGGCCCTCTTTATTGTGAGATTCCCTCACAATTGGGAAACTGGCTTCTTCCCAGACGACAAAGAGAAAGAGAGAGTGGGTCTGCTCTACATTAATAGTCTAATCTAGGCAGGAGGAGAGGGAGCCACTCACTCAAGACGTGACTCTCAATATCCATAAAAGTCATCACTAAATGTGCTAAATATAGAACAACTTTAAAGACTCCTTTATTTGAGTCAGCTGATTTTCTTGTAGTTCTTTTTTTAAAATTTTTAATGTTTATTTTTGAGAGATAGAGAGACAGTGTGTGAGTAGGGGAAGGGCAGAGAGAAAGGGAGACACAGAATCTGAAGCAGGCTCTAGGCTCCAAGTTGTCAGCACAGATCCCTAATAATCCTAATGACAGTATTTTAAAAAATATATATAGCTTTAAATAGCCTGAACAGTTTGAATGCAAATATTACAAAGGGAAGAATTAAGACTATGAGAACATCTCTACCCCTGAAGTCAGCAGCAGGCTGGGTTAAGACCATAAACAATAATGACCAAAGATAATCAGCGCATGGTTAGCAATTTCAACCCTTTTCATTTGTCATTTTTGGGAAGTGGGAGAAACTGAAGTTTTGCAAATGTCTTTATTTTGACTTAAAATCTGACTATAACAAAAGGGTTACTCAGGTTCTAAATGGATCTGACAACCCTTTCTTCATAAGACTATCACCAGAGATTATTTTTCCAGTACTTACCAATTTCAAAAGATAAATCAATAAATAAAAACAACCTCAAACACTCTGGTAGGCTGTTAAACTTCCAGCTTCTTTCACTAAAATGTTCACATTTTTGTCTTGTTCTAGGAAGAGGAAAATGTGCTAAGATGTCACAATGAAGTAGATGAAAAGAAAAAAATGTATTAATAACCAATCTGACTGTATATTTCTAAAGTGTCTTGAGAGGTGCCTGGGTGGCTCAGTTGGTTAAGCGTCCAACTCGATTTCAGCTCAGGCCATGATCTCACAGTTTGTGAGTTTGAGCCCTGCTTTGGGTTCCGAAAGGACAGCGTGGAGCCTGTTTGGGATTCTCCCTCTCCCTCTTTCTCTGCCCCTCCCCCGCATGTGCACATGCTCTCTCTCTCTCTCTCTCAAATAAATATAACTTTAAAAAAAATAAAGTGATTTGAGAACCAGGTTTTGTAGTCTGGAAGACATATAGTTTATTAATTTCTTTTATTTCATTCTGTTCATGTAATAAACATATTCTTCCAGCTGCTGCTTTTAAATAAAGAATATCAGATTTTTTTTTATTATCTCAGATATTTATTTTAGACCATTTAATTGATAATAAATGAATATTAAATCTTGTACTACAGGTAACCTTTCTTGCCAGTTATTTACCAGTTATTTCGCTGCCTGCAGAGATATTTTTAGCATTTTCTCTATATGAGCTGACAGTGATGAATTTTTTAAATACTTCCCTCTACCATTTGAAGTTATTTGCATTTATATGTGTGAAACTATTAGTATGTTGTTAAAATGTGCTTTATTTCTTAAAATTTTTAAATGTTTATTTATTTATTTTCAGAGAGAGAGAGCATGCACAAGCTGGGGAGGAGCAAAGAGAGTGGGAGAGAGACGATCCCGAACGGGCTCCACACTGACAGTACAGAGCCCAACACAAGGCTCGAACTCACCAACTACCAGGTCATGATCTGAGCCAAAGTCAGATGTTTAACAGACTGAGCCATCCAGGGACTTGTAAAATTTACTAGTCTGTAATGAGATAGGTACAAAAATTGAAAGAAGCATTTACAAACTTTTATAGCCATTTGGTGTATAATTTATGTTTATTGAATCTAATAATGAAAACTAGGGCTTGTATTTTGTATCTCCATTTTCATTTTGGTTGTCTACTAATTGATTTTCACTTTATTTTACCAATGTATCTGTGACTTATTGGAATAAAAAAGAAAGAAAAAAATGGTCATTTATCATAGATAGTTTGAACCCAGGTTTACCTTTATTTTTCCAGAGTCTAGGACAGATTCTAGCACAAAAAGGCACTGAATTAATGCAAGATGAATAGATAAATGAATGCAGCTGACAGATTTGAAGGGCTCTAAGAAAAGAAACCGAATTTGATACTGCATTGAATTGATGCTGGGGAAGAGAAGGTTGGGACCAGGGTGGGGCAGGTCATAGAAAACTCACAGATATTTATACCGAGTTCCTGGAAGTTTGCTGATGCCATTCCCTAAGCTAGAAAACACTGTAAGAGTAGCAAATTCATGTTGTCCTTTTTTTTTATTGTTTTCTTAACGTTTACTCATTTTTGAGAGGCAGAGACATAGCGTGAGTGGGGGAGGGGCAGAGAAAGAGAGAGGGAGACACAGAATCCAAAGTAGGCTCCAGGCTCCAGGCTCCGAGCTGTCAGTACAGAGTCCAATGCGGGGCTCGAACCTACGAACTGTGAGATCATGACCTGAGCTGAAGTTGGACACTTAACCGATTGAGCCATCCAGGCACCCCTCATGTTGTCTTTATAGCTGATGAATTCATTTGTAAACAGCTTGATTTTGAGATTTTCTATGAAATATCCAAATGGGGATGTCAGCAAGCAGATGCATGGATTAGATGCTCAGTAAGCAAAGTCTGGGCTGAGGTATAGACTTCAGAGTTGTAGCCTTTAAAGTAGATGAGACTACATAGAATGTAGAATGGGAAAAAAAGAGGCTAAGGACAAACCTCTGGGTGCTTAGCACAGTGTCTGGGACATGGTACATGATTAGCGACTCTTTGTCAAACAAAGAGGTCAGTAGATATAAACCTAAGTCTATTTCATTCCAAGCCCCAGCTTTCTTTACTAACCTCATTCCTCTACACTGCACAGCATTCTAACAGATACTGCTTGGGGCTGGGGGTTGGGTGAGGGGGAAAAAAAATCAGAAACACACTGAAAGACAGAAGAGGCCCAGCTGTGTTGAATATTGCTAAAAGATCGGGATGGCAAGAGAAAAACATGTATTGGATTTATTAATATAAAGGTCATTGATAACATTAACAGATATTTGTTCTGTGGCGATACGGGTATGACCTGTTTTAAGCTGGTTGAAAGTAAGTGGAAAGCATAAAAATGTAGGCAATGTGTCCATTCTTTATCAAGAAGCTTAGCTATAAAGACAAATCAAGAAATCCTGGAGTTCCTTTAACAAGTTATTATAAGTGTGGGTAAATAAAATGGTTCATTAGAATCTGACTTGAACTTCATAAATAATAGAATTAAAAATAATGCCAATAATAAATATATAATTTATTAAGTGATCCTTAGGTACTAGGTATTGGACCTCTGTAAGTTGTTATTAGGCATTTTTTCATGTAGTCTTTTTAAACTCATAAAGTCAGTTTCATCATCTTTTTAGAAATTAGAAAATTTGCATTTAAGATGATTAAGTGACTTGTCCAAGGTTAAGTATTAAATAGTGGAACCTGGGGCACCTGGGTGTTTCAGCTGGTTAAGTGTTTGACTCTTGGTTTAGGCTAAGATCAATGATCTCATGGTTTGTGAGGTCAAGCCCCCACAGTGTGGAGCCTACGTGGGATTCTCTCTCTCTCCCTCTCTCTGTCTGCCCCTCCCTTGTGCATGATTACTCTCTCTGTCTTTCAAAATAAATAAATAAAAAAACAAACAAATAAATAAATAAATATTGGGATCCAAATATGAACCCAAGATTGTTTCATTCTAGATCCTAACCCATGTTCTTAATTGATGCATCTACCTTAATTTTTTAAGTATTAGGAAAAATACACATACATTACAACAATGTATCTACCTTCAACATTTCACATATATTCCTTTTATAAGTTCCTTGAAGGCAAAAAAGAAATTCAAAACAGCCTTTAACTAGAAGTCAGCAGTCCTGGGTGCCTTGTCTGATATTTACAAAACCTGGCTGTATTTCCTGGGACAAGCCAATTTTCCACAGTAGACCTGAGTTATATCATTGTAAATTTAGGGTTCTAGGCTAAATAGACCTTGATACCTTTTTCAGCTCTGGTATTCTATCATTTGTTACATTCTTTTATTTCCATTTTTATACATTAATATATTTTTAAAGGATCTGAAGAGTCCTATCAGAAAGAAGCCTTTTTACATTTATTTACTAAAAGTTTATAAATTGGTTTGAGAATGAAACACTTTTCTAATGTTTAATAACATCACAAAAAGAACTTGTTCCAAGGTCTGATGATAAACATGTAGTTGTTGTCATTGGTATTTTCATGATTATCATCATTACTGATTAAATAGACTTGTTGAAACCAGCTTCTTGAGGATTGAAACCTTGAATAGGGGCAGTTTGGTGGAGAGCCAGCTCAGGAAGAAACCACTCACTGATGACAGGTTTGGATGGTATTGCATTAGGTGAAGAATATTGGAGCCCTGGAACAGTGTAATAGATACCCCCCCTCCTTTCAAACCTTTTTTGAAATCTTCAGTGTTTAAAGCTTCTATTGTATCAGTCTTGGTGAGAGATGCCTGTTTCAAAGCCATCCTAATTTGTATTTTGAGAATTCTAGCAGCTAGGGCTCAAGAATATATTTAGGTTCTGTCAGTTTGATGCTTGAGAGTGAGTGACAAAAATAAGCAAGGGACATTTCTACTTCACAGAGTGAATTGGACACCGTTGTTCCGTATGAAACCTGGTAGAAAACAGTAAACTGTAACTCACAAGGACAAAAATAAAAGGAGGGGAGATGACAGTAATAATGTATGGTGATTAGCAATGGATTTAGCAGGCCAGATAACAAAGAAACCTAAACTGGTTCCTTTGTTCCAAAGGAACAGTAGAAGTTCCAAAGTGAGGGGATTACTATCACAGAACCATAAAAAGCATGAAGAACTAAGAATAAAAATAACTCTGAAAATGGCCTGAATGTGTGGCTGAAAACTGTGAGATTGGTTGGAAGCCTATAGAAGGATCATTTAGACACCATATTCATGAAGGAAACTGGAAGATGATTTCTTGGTGAGAGTGAGCCAGAGAGACGCTGCTCTTGGTAACATGGTGCACAGCTGAGTGAAGCTGTCATAATTAAATCAGGGTGGTTGAGTGAAAAGTGAGACTGCTTGCCCCCTTTCTCTGCTAAGCTTCCAGAATGCTGGTAGCCAGGCTTAAGTCATTTAGACAGAGGATGGATGTTTCTTTTGTGGGCATACTCACTAGCTCAAAAGAAAATACCTATAAAAATAAATAGCTAGCTAGATGTCCTTCCTATGAAACAGCTCAACAAGATCATCTTATAGTGAAGTCCACCATTTGACAAACTCAGGCTATGCATAAAGTATTACTCATTAACCGTTCCTGTTTCGGTCCTAAATAGGAGCAGAGTCCTAAAGATCACCAATATTTGAGAGCATTTTATAACATTAGAGACAAAAAAAACAAATAAAAACAACAACAACAACAAAAGAAATAAGAGGAAACAGTGCAGGGATCAGAGCAGGGGAATATTTCAAGCCATTATAACCCTATTGTCTCTTTCCAACTTCTTTAATATATGGTAGGTGCAGACTGGGAACCTAGTAGCATTCCTGGAGTGGTGTCCTAATCCATAGAGTGGCAATTACTATGGCAGGAAAGGCAAAGTAAGGAGCACTGGTGCGAATCCTCCTCACCACAATAGCACGTTTGAATTAATAGGTCATCTCTGGAAAACCCGACAGTTTGTGCCATCACTAGAAAATTTACAAGTAGAGAGGGGATGGTTTCTATTTTAAAAATCCCCTTCAAGACTCTAGTTTGGGTGCAGAGGATAGACATGTTCTTAAAAAAGATATGAAATTAATGTGAACTTAGTGTTGCAGGTTAGAGTCGTTAGGAAACCGGCTGAGATGGAGTTAAGAGCACAAAAGTTTTATTGGTCTGTCACATTTGTGAACAGAAAGTGTGAGGAAGCAGGGTTGCATAACGGAATCCATAAAACCATGATGCAGATCTGAGAAAATCTCTGTTGGCCCAAAAGCGAGCTCTAGGGCAAAGATTGCCCATTAGAGAAGTCTCACATTGAGCAAAAATGGCCAGGCTGTTTTGCCACTCATCTCCTTGCTAAGCCATTGGCCAGGGTTGCTCTGAGAAGAGTAGGGTATGATCTCAGCTCAGTGAAAATGGGAATTCAGAAGGTGCTACCAGCTGGAAGCTGTCCACTACACCCACTCCTTGTAGCTGGGCAACCTTGAAGAGGGACCTAAGTGGAGCATCCCACTTCTCAAAGCTTCCACACTTCTCAAAGGGGGACTGAAGGAAGCTGCTGGCTTGGTTCCAAATATAGTCTCCTCACTTGAGAAAGTCAGATTAATCATTGGTGTCTTTGTACCACCAATGTGTTGATCTGATACTTTTTCCTTTATCGTAGAAATACTAGTTTTTCTATAGTTATTTGGCTCGAATGGCAATATACCTTTGCTATAACATGTAAGAATTATGCCATCCTTTTAGCTTTGTATCACAATTTAGTTTACTGATGCCTTGAGTATCTTACAAACCCATAGGCCATTATGCAGACTGACTTCAGTGATAACTTTATGTTGATAGAACCTATAAAGCAGAAAGTAGCAGGTATCCTAGATGTTTCGGCATGGCATATGTACATAATAAGGTTAGAAATAATCTTCATTATAGATATATGCCACGTCAGTGGAGCTTCTGTGCTTCCAATAACCTGAAACATGTTGGAATATCACCTGCAGTGTCTACAACATTGCCCACTCCCATACCAAGAAATATACCCAATGACTGCTGCGCATCTTTGAGTTTTGAGAGCAGAATAAATCACATTTTGGTATGCTGCTCTGCCAATTTGCCAGATGACCTTAAACACTTCTGGTTTCAGGTTGGGAAGCTAGAATATGAAAAGATACTCCAGTAAGTACATGAACAAGTAGTATTGCCAGTTGGTTCTTATGGATGGAGAGATCCAGGAGTGCTTGGAATATCTGGGAAGATGGATATGTTACATCATACCTGTGATGCTCCCTTCAGTAGTGAATTTCTAGTGAAGGTCTTTATGATTTTGGAACAAAATTGTGCCATCATATAAATTTAACTTACCATCATTTAACAAAGCAGATTTTCTCTCCCAAGAGAAACTAAGATAGAATAAATACCTAGTATGAGATACCAATGACCATGTAGCTCAAGCTACCTATTGTAAAATATTTATTATTTGATTCACTGATTTTTCAAATTGGTTATGCCCGGCAAACTTTAATAATCATGTGAGAGTAACAGATCCAAAATGAAGATATTGAAGACATAGCATTCACATATTTTCAATGGGTTACTTCTAATTCAGTGTCATCCCTCTTTATGCCTGTAATTATAGCCTCATGGGTAGTGACCTGTGACCAGTTGTCTAAGGAGAAAAAAAATGAAGTCAATAAAATTTTATTCATATTTCTGCATAATAAATTGATATCCAATGGAAAATGACTGCTAATACATTTAAGCCAATAAAACATCGATAAACAGTGGGGGGGGGGATGGGGAATCCTCTTAGTGATTTAGGAATGGTGAGATAATGGTTTGGAGGGATGGTCAAAGTCTTGGGAGGAGCTAGAGTTCACAGCAAGGATACCTATGGAAGACTTATAAGGGTTGATTTCTTGAAATGGGCCCAGAATTTGGTAATACTGGTTTCTCAAGTGAAATTTTACTTAATACCTTTTTTTGTAAAGAAAGTTTTTAAGTAGTAGACTAGGTAACAGCGAATTTTCTTCCTCAGCTCTCCAAAGATTGCTCACTAGGCTTGTGAACTTACTAGTCATGAAAACTATGCATGTGCTCCAGTAGTATGGACTTGGCTCAACAAGGGTGATTTCTTTCTTTCTATTCTTCAGCTTGCAAACAATAGAAACTGAACTTCAGCCCCCAAACAATATGACTTAATTGAAGAAAAAAACCACAGGCGAACTCCCATCCATCAGGTAGGAAATAGTCATTTGTGCTAACTTGAAACTCATCTGAGTTGTTATTTGCTTCCTCTAGATTATCATTATCATTATTATTATCATTATCATTATCATTATTATTATTTTGCCTGAAATATCATCTGAAACTTACTGAATATCTTATCATGTTGGGCTGTGCAAAGTAAACTCACTTTTCAAGGAAAGAATGAAGCAATCATATCTATAGGAATCACTGGTCTCACCACATCCATATCACCCAAGGAAACAGACTTGCATAATGGTAGAATGGCTAGGGAGATTCCTGTAAGCCCTAGATTGGAAATAGTGCTTTATAATGTTGGGATGCTCTGGTATTGGATGTGGAGAATACAGTCAAGTAGGTATACATGGTTCTAGGAACCAAAGGACAGAAACAGAGGTCATCCATGTATCATTATCCCTAATTACCTACTAGTGATAATTTAGTTTTTAAACTCTGTGACTCTGGATCCTGTAAACACAGACATCTTAACACCAAAGTATGAATGCTCCCACCAGAGAACCCAACACTGTTCCTGAACACAGATTCTATTAAATTAAAGCTAGGTGTTCTACTTGGCCATGCCAGTCTTCTCTTGTCAGTTGGGTAAACTGAGAGAATAGGAAGTTATGAGGTAGGTTGGCTTATTGATTAAGGGGAAATGAGGTTGCTGATAAGCAAAGGGACATGAATTAGTCTGGAAACAATCCCGATAATCCTTATTGGTGTTACCTTATGCTACTCCATTTGATATTAAAAGTTAATGTAAGGGTGCAGCAGGCATATATAGGAAACATCAATATAGACTTATTTAGAGCACTTATAAATGAAGTTACGGGCTCTCAACCAGACAATGTCTAAAAATTAGCACCTGTGTAAGGTTACTTGACTCTCTTTTTTACTGGGTGATGTGGCTAAGTGGTGTGGCTTTGCACATAAATAGGCCACTATCCATCTGTGGTATACACTTGTTCAGGGAAAACAGCTCTTTTGGAAAGCTTTGACCATTCTTAGTTCTTGGAAATGATATTAGGGTCGTTTCTTACCTGCCTACTTGACATGGTGTGTTCCAGAGAGAGAGGCAGGCTTTGACACCAGAAACATTCTCTTACCTTTTCTTTTATGTGACTTGTCAAAAGGCTAAGGTGAAGTGAAAAATAGATCAGCCAGAAACAGGGTGAAAAATGAGCTTGGGGGTTATGAGTTTCAATGGACTCTGATGATGTCTGGGAGACATTTTCATTATGTGATAGTTGAATGGGGGACAAGTGGGTGCCTTTTTCTTTTGAAAAAATAAATGGCTTGTAATGTTTCTTTTTCTGTTCGCTGGATAAGAATCTAAGGCTCTTTCAGTATTTGGGCACTACCTTTGAAATCCCTGGGGATTATTATTACTCCATAGAAATAGATCAGAGAAGTTTATTTTTCCAGCAGATAGTTTCTGTCCTGTGGTGTCTCCAGCAAAGAAGAGTCTTAGGGTTCCACTCAACATTCAGTATTGGGTAAAGCAAGAACCCAGTTGTAAATCAATCTATACCTTCTACCAAATATTAAGAAGAAGTGAAATCCTTCCAAATAGATAGTTTATACAAATATCCTTTTGTTATTTCATCCATTTGTCTAAATGTCCAGCCATCCAGTCACTACAATGAAATGCACTTATTTATTAAGAAATAACAATGCATCCAGAATTATATGGACTTTTGTTAGAAATATGAGAAACAGAATAATAAATCATATAAAAATCTGAGCTGTCAAAGAAAATAGACTCATCTACTCCAACACAATCTTTGTGAAGGTGGAAAAATGAAGGTTCCAAGCAACAGGAAGTGATTTTTTCAAGGCAAAAATGCATATAATTTTATGGCTGCCTTGAGCAAGCCTCAAAGCAGGTTAATATCAGAGCCAGGGCTAAGAACCAAGCCATCCCTTAGAAGACATATCTGCTGTTTTTGAAATTATAATCTAACTGTGGAGGTAGAACCAATATCCATGAGACAATTCAAAACAATGATGTTATACAGAATATATATATATAATCAGTGTCACACATGGTATCACTTGTTTTGAATTATATGTAACTATATAATTATAGTTATATGTATTATATGTGTAAAATAAGAGAAAATTGGGTGTGGAATGGTTTTGGCATTCCAAATATTCTAAGGAGGTATGAATATGGAAATATGTAGTTTGAGCCATTGTGGTGAGTAGGATTTAGTTAGTGGAGAGACAGATGGAGGGATGTTAGGTGGAGGACCTTTGATAAAATGAATGTGATGTTGTGTTGATAGACCTTTGGTAGAGGGTGGATGCACAGACCTTTCTTGCTATATCAGAAGGTCAGAACTGGTGACAGTGATAAAGGGCATATTCGTTCATTTTATTTTGGCAAACTTAACAACATTGATCCTTGGGTAATTATTAAGTAGGTTTTCTTTTCTTTTTTCTTTCTTTCTTTTCTTTTTTCTTTCTTTCTTTTCTTCTTTTCTTCTTTCTTTCTTTTTCTTTCTTTCTTTCTTTGTTTCTTTCTTTCTTTTTCTTCTTCTTCTTCTTCTTCTTCTTCTTCTTCTTCTTCTTCTTCTCTCTCTCTCTCTCTCTCTTTTGGTACAATTACTTTCTCTTGGTTTGAATCTCCCCTTTTTGTTCATATGCTTTCTTTTGGTTTGAAACCTCCTTTTATTTTCCTGAGCTGCAGGAAATCAAGGTATCCTTGCACTAATTTTCCACCTTAGGATCATCCTCAAAGAGAGCATGGTAATGTCTCAGGGTAGTACAGGAAGAGTTCAAACTCTAAATGGAAAACAGAATCAGTCCTTCAGGTGTTGGTGTATAGTTTCTTCTGGTGAAATTGGCATGCTGTTTCCCAGTCAGCTTTCTTCAAAATGTATTAGCAAATCTTAACAGCTTTTACCCTTGTTGATCTGCATGGCAGACCTCTACAAATTCCTAAACTGCAAATTAAATGCTTGAGGATGAACAGAGATCAGATTAAAAACTTCACACTTCACAGAGACCAGCTCAGCAGGAGTAGTCAGATTCTTTAAACCATCATGAAGGAGAGGAAACAAGGCTGCTTTTGCCTGGAAGCCCATTAAAGCAAGAGCTAGAAGAGCTGTAATGTGATATTAAAGCTAATTTCCTACAGACTGAGAGGTGCCTTGGACCCAATAAATAATAATAATAACATTATACTGTCTTGTCAAAACATGCTTTATACATGCATTGATATGACATATTATTTAAAAAGAATAGTGTCAGTTATAATCTCAATGACATGTACCAGAGTTTTATGAAATGGAATTAATATTACAATAGAATCATTTCCTAAGAGGTTTTAATGCCATATACTCTATTTATGCCAGAGTATAAATTGTCTTGAGATATAATTACTCATAATGCACTTCTGAGCTATTCTTGTGATACATCTTGTTAGTGAAATAATCTGTCTTAGAAAATATAAAATAGGTTAAAAATTAGCAGCCGGAGAGTCCAAAAATTACTTTTTTAAATTTACTGATTTGTTAATTAAATAATACATTTTTTAAAAAGGCACAAAATAATGTAGCTATTTTAATTGACCATATGTGGAGGTGGGAGCTCCAGTTCTCTATGCCTCACAGACCTACCCAGCAGGTATTGAAATGATAAGATGTGGTAGTAGCTAGAATGAGTTAATAATATCAAGAAAAATGAAGGTAAGTGAATGGAAATTAGTATTTTAGTAGGGAAAAGCAGCATGACTTAGAACATAACTAAAAGTGTTAACAATGAAAAAGAAGGAGGAAATCATGCAAATTGATGACTCGGGAAAATAATGTAGAAAAAGAGAAAAATGAATTTTATAAATATCCCTGAGTAACTAAAATTTATATTTCAGGTAGAAAAGGAGGAAACTATAAAGAGATTGATGAGTATCCAGAGAAGGCCACAATAAATTGTGAAGTATGTGTTGGCACAAAATTAAGGGAAGAGATTGTTTCAAGTCGATGAGAAATCTCAACACTAATAAATGTTGAGGAGAGGTCAAGAGATATAATTTTTAAGACTGCCTAAAAGATTCAGTAATAAATAGGCTTTTGCTGCTCTTAGTAAGAATAGTTCCTATAGGACTCCAGTCCTAAGAGTTATGAGAAACATTGAGGGTCAAATCTCTTTTTTGCAGATATCCTCCAATTTTCCATGGCCACTCATCCTAAAGCGGGGGGGGGGGGGGTCCATTCAAAGTACTGAATGCCAGCTCTGGTGTTATGGTTTGCCCTAAGAGCATGGGGACTGCATGTGAAACATTAGGTGGTGATGTTCCTTGATAGTCAACAGGGATGTGAATGAGACCAGAACTGAGAAGATGTCCAGTGGTTGTGGGCTGAAGAGAAGCCATGGGCTTGGCATCTAATGGCAATTCAGAATAGATGTTTTTTGGGTTGTTTTTGTTTTTGTTATTGTTTTTTTCAGAACCAAAAACAGCAGTGGGGCTTAGAGAATCAGGCATATATTTGCAACAATTTTTCATGTCATTCCTTGATCCTTTCCTTGGTTCATTTCATCATCATATGTGATTTTAATAATTATTTATGGTTATGACTCCCAGGCTTATTCATTGCACCTATATTTTGCCTTTGAGCTTCACACTCCTATACCTAACTGTCTAGAGGACATTTCCTCTTATTACAAAAAGTCCAAAAATTCAGCCTGCAAAACTGAAGTCATAATCTGTCTACTTCAAACCTGCTTCTCATACCCCCCAGTCATGTCAAGTCATGTTATTTTAATTAATCTCATTGGCCAGACAAGTGACCTAAAGGTCATGTGTCTTTCTCTTGTTTTACCAATTTCTAATCATGGACCAAAAGTCTTGTTGATTTTATTTGCTAAGTACCACTCAATTCCATTCACTTATTTTCATTTCTTCCTTGACATTATCTCGTTGTAGGCCACCATTACCTGTTTGATATTTGCAACAAGTGCTTAGTTGTTTGGCTATCACCAAATTCACTCTACCTAACATAGGCAGAATGGTAATTTCAGGATGCATTATTAATTTTGTTATTCTCTCTATTACACTCCTTCAAAGTCTTTGCAATGCTTTTAAAATTACATCCAATTATATTAATCCAGTTTGAAGATTTATAATCTGGACTTTGCTTATCTCTGCAGTATTATTTCATACTTTTCTTCCCCTTGCTTCTCACTCTAGCCTCATTAGCCTTCTTTCAATTCCTCAAACTTAACCATGTTCCTTCCTACCTCTGGGTCTTTGAATATAGTTTCCTCTCTGCCTGGAATATTCTTACTGGTTTTGAACAATGCTCTTATTTTTTTCTTGGGTGACTTCCACTCATTTTTTAAAGAAAATTTTTATGGTTTTATTGTATCATGAGGCATTGAAACACCCAAACAAATCAATATCTGGTCAGTGAGGCAGCTGCTTTCTCCTTTACTTCTTTGGGTTACTAGAGCAACTTGTCAGTAGATTTAAAAAAAAAAAAAAGATAACATTTTGCATTACTTAAGTCTTTCATTCTTTATTTTTTAGCTCAGAAATTCCTTTTTTGGGGGGGTAAACCTTGTCATTTTATTTATTTATTTATTTTATAGTCAGGCGTGACATACCCCGTACAAGGAGCGGCTATAAATAGCCATTTAGTAATGTGGTGATGAGGCATAGGTGGGGGGTGGGGAGCATTCTATGGCCCTATGTTTATTACTCAGTCTTTCAATAAGCCTATGCCTCTGAACTGTGAATTTCACAAGATTTTTTTCCATGTTCTTCTTCCTGCTTAGGTAGAACAGGATGGCTAGAGCAGTCTGGAGTTGGGTAATTCCCTTCCCTGAGATATTTTAGGCATTGATAATATCAGAGCTTGTTAGATTCTGGTTACTAGTTTCCCTTAGGACAGGCCTTGTTAAAGAACAATGCTCTGGCATATTGCAAAATGGTTCCTTCTCCCCTCCCTGTACTGGAACCATGAGGGGATTTTCTCAGGTATTTACTGTGAGAACTTGGTTGAGCCTCTGGAGCTAAATCTCACAAAATTGTGGTGATGGTGGGGGGGTACCCTCTGGAGTTTTTAACACTAATAATTGTCCACATTGAGCTAGCAGCATTCTGCTTTCCCACCCCAGCACTGGTTCCCATTAGTTTCTGTTCCAAACAAGCCATCACTTCTGGTATTTGTCTGTCTCTCCGGTCTTGGGGGCAGTGATTTGCCCTGAGTCTCCTCTCTCTTACAGATCCAAGAAGGGTTGTTGATTGTTCAGTGTGTTCAGCTTTTTACTTGTTAGGACAGCGTGACAATTTCCAAGCTCCTTATATGCAGAATGGAAAACTAGAAATGACTTATTCTTTGTTTCCCCCAAGTCTGATTTAGATGCATCATTATAGGTGTTTCTACTGCACCCTAAAATTTCCCTGAGGAGTTCCCTTCACATTGTGTTATAATTAGACTTATTCACTTTATTTTCATAGACTGTAAGAGGACATGAAGTATCCAGACTCATTCATCAATGTATTTTCAGGATATACCACAATAATCAGAGCAGTTCTTAATAAATGGTACTGAAAAACTGGGTAACTGAAAGGTTATAAAACAAAACAAAACAAAACAACATAGTTTGGGATTTAGCCAAATTCTAACAATACCTTAATCCATATTTGGCATTTCACAGCAGTCATGCCACCATCCATCGCTACCAATCCAAGGTAGACATCTCTAACTCATGATGCTACTCTTCCATTGTGAATCCAACTAAAATGTTAAAATCCACTTATATATGCAACCACTACCAACCACCAGGAGTTGCTATGTGGCATAAAACTTGTTTTTCTTTCATGTCCTGGATTAAATCAAATGGGTAATAATGTTCTTAAACTTTTCCTAGGTTCATGGTTTTTGTGTTATGTTGACATCTTCATACCATTTTTGGAATCATAAAAAAAGCTGCTGATTACAAACGTATGTAATCTAGATTCCAAAAAAAAATTTTTTTTAAAAGACCAAAATGCTTCCAGTAAGATTGCATGGCAAATCTTAATATCCATGCTGGTCTTGGTTGCTGAGACTGTTGGCAAAAATTGGAATGGAAACAAGTTGTTAAAAACATCCACTCATCAAACACATTCATGCCAAAGAGATTTATTAGTATATACTGTATGTTAAAAGCTGTGCTTTGGTTACTGTAGTGAATCAAGTATTACCCTTGCCTCTGAAGAGCTCACAGTCTGCTCTTGGAGAAACTCATGTGAGAGACTAATTACAACACATGATACCTACCATAAAAGAGTGAAGTGCAAAGTCCCATGAGACTAAATAGGAAGAGCCAGTTAATGGTGTCAGGAGTCACATTTCCAAAAATGATATCTTAGTGCTTTTTTGCAGTCCTGTACAACATCCTGGCCATTCATTCAGACTTCTCCTCCCTTCACAAAGACTTCTGCCCCTTTTCTTAAATCTCCAAAACTTTTCCTTTCACGCCCTGCTTTCAAACGATGACTTTATTTATTTATTTTTTATTAACTAAGAAAATGAAAGTATGTATAAAAGAACTTCTAGAAGTTTTATCTCCCTACTGGTCAAATGTCCTATGATTCCCTGAGACCTATCTGATCCCATTCCCTTCCACTGCCCCCTGCCACTCCACTCACACAGGCCTCCTCAGTATTTCTCCAACTAACCAGATATATATTTCTGCTTCAGGGCTTTTGCACTTACTGTTTCCTCTGCCTGATGAAACTCTTTCCCTAGACACCTGAAGAACTTGTTCTCTCACAGTGCTAAGGTCACAGCTACGTTATGTCTGAAGTCTGCCCCAGCTACTCTATATAATACTGCATTTTCTCCCCACTCCTCACCCCTGCTTTATTTTCTCCCATACCTCTTACCCCTAAACACATCCTACATTATCTATTTTGTTTATTGTCTCTGTCCTTCCATTAAAAATAACCTTCATGAAGGCAGAAACATCTTGTTCACTGGTATCTTCCCAAACATGAACCGTCTCCTTTACTGATATCTTCTCACTGCTTAGAACACAGGCTTTCATATATTATATATTCAGTCAATATTTTTGAGTAAAATAATGGGTTGAAGAAGTGGGAGTTAGCACATAAAGTATGCTCAACAAATAATATTTACTGGAGAAATTAATACTAGGCAAATAAATAAATTTACACAAGATAATTCCATACAGTGAAGAAGGAATGTCCAAAGGTCATAATACAACCTTTAAGAGTAGGTCTGATGCCTTATAATCTTTGTAGCTCTAGTATCTACCATAGTGTCTGGTAAACAGTAGATATGCACTGAATAAATAAATGAAAAATATATACTATTAAATCTATTAAGTCTATTCAAATCTGTTAACTCACACTTGAATATTTAATAGTATGGGGCAATGTTTTAATAAATATTGTCTGAAAGAGACATGTTATAGAATTTTCTACATAATATGATTCCCACATGTAAAAGAATATATTTACAATAACTTCAGGCATAGAAGACTGATAAATTTCTTCATAGAAGAAGGATAAATTTCAGAAACTGTAGCACTGTTTATCCCTAGATTATGACAGAAAATTGAGCCATCTTATATTTTGTGCATTTCATATTCCCTCTAATTGTTGTTTTTAAATCAAAGTAAAAAATGTTATAAAATCACATGATGTTACTAAAATAGGAATGAGAAAAGTAAGGAAAAAAGCCACAATTATTTATCTGGTGTCTAAGATTACCTTTTCATATTAGTGCAGCTTTATGAGCCATTCAAATGGTTGGTATTTATGTGTAGTTCATAAAGGCTGAGCTGCCATCAGCAGTTTTCAGAATGTCACTTGAACTTCTGTCAGGTAACTGGATATTCATTCATCTTCATCAGCTATAAATTTGGAATCCCAATTCAATTTAAAAATATTTATTGAGCTCTTAATATGTGCCAGGCACTCTGCCAAGGCACTGCAGCCTCAAAGGCAAACAAGACATAGTCCATGACCTCAAGGTTTTTCATTTAGACAGAAGAGAGACATGTTTAAAAACAAAACAAACGCAAGCAAACAAACAAAACACACCAAATTCGGTGTGATTATTATAAGGAAATCTCTATGGGGGCAGGGACCATATCTGTTTTATCCACTTTGCATCTTTTGCCCAAAATGCAGATGGCAACCAACAGCTATGTATTCAATTTTAAGTTTAGGGAAAAAAAGTGAAACTCTAGAAGCATTCTAGAAGTATGTCGTATTTTGAATTAGAATTCCTTCTATAGGGGCACCTGGGTGGCTTAGTCTATTGAGCATCTGACTCTTGATTTTGGCTCAGGTCATGAGGATGACCTCTAGGTCGGGGGATTGAGCCCTGCATTCTGGCTCTGTGCTGAGTGTGGAGCCTGCTTAAGACTCTCTCTCTCTCTCTCTCTCTCTCTCTCTCTCTCTCTTTCTCTCTCTCTCTCTCTCATAAAAAAAAAGAAAAGAAAAAAGAACGCCTTCTTCAAAAAATACTGGTTTCTAGTCTTTTCTTTCTTAGAAGCAGTTCCATGAATATGAAAAATTATGTCTGCCTTAAATGGGCTGTTCTTACATGTATTTGAAAAGTAAAGTCTCATTACATGCATGCCTTATTTAGTAGGAATAGGAGAGTAACTACAGGTGGAGAACTTCTTAGAAGACTTGTGGATAGCCTAGACATGCCCTTCTTTTCCATCCTGTTTCACTATCCATTACATCATAGCACCAGCAGGCTAGAGAGTAAACATATAGGTGAGCTACCTATAAAGGGAAAGGAGCATGGTTAAAAAACCTGGATTTTAACCACAGAAATCTAGCACTTAGCTGGATGACCTAGAGAAAATTGCTTAACGTCTCTGAGTCTCTTTATCTTTAAGAATGAAGGTGATAGACAAATCTCAGGATTATTGTAGAAATGAAATAATGTGTGAAAGTTCCAGCGAAAATTAGATATAAAAATATGGTGAATTAATTAGTTGGGGCTACTATAACAAAATACTACGGATTGGGTGGCTCAAACAAAGAAAATTTTATTTTCTCACGATTTGGAGGATGCAAGTCGAAAATCAAGGTGTTGGCAGTGTTGGTTTATTCTGAGTTCTCTCTCCTTGGCTTGTAGACAGTTGCCTTCTCCCTGTGTCTTCCCCTAATCTTCCCTCTGTGTGTGTCTGTGGCCTAATCTTTTTTTCTCATAAGGACCCCAGTCATATTGGATTAGGGCTGACTCTAATGATCTCATTTTAACTTAAGCACTTCTTTAAAAACTCTATCTTCAAATAGAGTTGCAATCTGAGATAATGGGGGTTAGGACTTCTACCTATGAAATTTGGTAGGGACAAAATTTAGCCCATAATATATAGTTTCTTTTGTTTGTTTGTTTGGGTTTTTTGCCATCACTGTTTTTGGGTAGAGTTTTGAAATTCTAATTTATTGAAAGCTTCTGGTAAATGAATCCCCTCCCACCACCATCACCAAAGATTAACAAAGGATATAGGCATGTCTTGGCAAGATGAAGGGTCTTCTTTGGGATCAGTTTTTATTCTCAGATATAACCTAGGTTTAATGTAGATACATCATGACATTTTACACCTGATGGGGAATGAGAAACTGTATCAGCTACTGAAAAATATTTTGTATGTTTATAGACAGACAAACTTTTAAATGGAAAGAAGTTGGAGTTCACAGGCTAGTTTCAGCTCATTTGACTACTCTTAAAACTTGATTTCCACTAACATGCTGTGTAAACCAGAAACAGATGTAATAAAACTAAGTATATACATGCTCTGTGTCGCAGGACTTACTGATTGTCCTGGCCAAGCTCAGATAGGTGCAATATTACCAGCATCATTTTCTGTGCATAGTAAAATTGATATAAAGAACAGCTCAATAGAAGAGATACAGTCTGCAGTGAAGAGTTTATAACACTTGTCATAATGGATCTGTCAGGAGAAAAAATGTTTACAGTTCATTGCAGAATATAAAATGTTTGCTAAATCAGCAGTAAAAGTCGAAGCTCAGATAAATTTGCAGCAAGGGTAGCAACACAACACAGCATAACATAAATACACCCAGCAGGAGAGTAGGGGAGAGGGGAAAAAAAGGAACAACTTAGTTCTGAGCAGGATTTGATTTATGTCATAAATAAATATAAGGGGTATTAGGAAGATTAGTGCATTAGAATGTTAACACAAATCAAGATGTCCTGTGCCAAGCGGGATTGCTTGCACAACAATAAACTGTGCCAATGCCAGGTAAGTTGCTGCAGCTTCTTACTGAGCTTTTCATTTCAAGCTGAGAAGTTTGTGTATGTGGGGTAGCTGTGTAATTATGGATAGTGGTGTTAGGATATCCAACTGGAACTCAACCATGTGGACCATTGCCTGACCATTGACTCAGCTCTTCCTAGATAAAGCAGAGGATTGGCTGGTTTGGAATTTAGAACAGGGAAAAAAGGCTATAGAAGAAAGGTTAATGGTATTTTAGGAAGAAACTCTTCTTTAGTAGGAAGAAGATAGGAAATATATTTAAGAGTTCTGTCCCTATCTACAAGGTAACAAGAGAAGGCCCTTAGTCCCTTATGACTGCCTCCCAGGATAGCTATGTGGAGTCATCGGCAAACCCAAGTTGGACAAATATGACTTGATGTGGGAAACAAAGGCAGAAGAAAATGGCAAGCTTAGCTGGACAATAGCTAGGCCTCCGGTATGCCATGAGTCTTCTTTAGCCTATGAAAATCCCTTTGGATATTTCCCCTTGTCTTTACCTCTTCTATTTGCCAAGTATTGTATATAATTGGTCACTGCTCACAATCACAGGGCAGCTCTTCCTGCCCATGGGTTCTGTCCCAGTGCTTTAATAAAATCACCATTTTGTATGGAAGATGTCTCAAGAATTCTTTCTTGGCCATCAACTCTAGACCTCCATCATCACTCCAAAACTGCATCAAGACTCTTTCTGTCAGAATTTGGAATTGCTTGTGAATGAGGTAGTCTCTGTGCCATTAAATATATAATATGCATGCTCTCCTGTGACACTACATACCATGCAGCCCACCACTAGGCTGCAACAAGTGTATGGACTCTCTGTCTCTCTGTTTCCAATTGCTGCTTTCTGACTGTACTTCCTCCTATCTTCATACAAATCCCCGCCACCCAGCCTTGTTGTCCTCACCTACATATTCCTGGATAATTTCCTAATTCCTTGAAGATTTTAGCCTTTGGCTAACTGTTCCATTCTCCCACATTACCTCCATCATAACTATTGGTGATTTTAGTGCCAATCTAGATGAGAGTTCCATTATATTAGACTTCAAATTCTTAGCATTCTTTGATCCAATAATTGTGTTCTCCATCCTACATTAACTACTCTTTGCAAGAATCATAACCTAGGTATAGTTATGACCTCTAAATGCATTCCCTCTGTATTCTAAATTTTGGGAAATCCACATTTAGACCATAACCTTGAATCCATCTTTCCAAGTCACTCCTTGTAGCACTTGACTCTAACAAGTATTCTGCCTTGCCATGACCTTCAGTCTTTTGAATTTTATCTCCTTTTTAATACCCTTCATTCCCACTACCTTCTGTGTCTTCACTTGGATTCTTGAACAGTTTGAGTTTCATGGCCTATCATTGTAATAACTCCCTTGCATGTACACGCTTTCAATTATTTTGCTCATTTCTTACATTATATACTCACCTGACAAAAATTTATTTTTGATAATCTCTAATTCTCTTCCCATACCTTGAGTAAACCTCACCACTGAATTGAACATGGCTGGAGAAAAATGTATAACCATCCTGCTTTGTCTTGTGTAAAACCCTGTCCACTCTTCATAGGTGGACTCTTGCATCCAACAATCCTAACTACTTTTCTCTCCATTCACTCTCACACACAACCTGTTTGCAGACTTTCTTTTTTCTTTAAACATCCAGCATCTCCTCTTACCTCCTCCTTCTCAGATGTTTGCTTTGTGTTCTGGTTCACTGAGAAAATAGAAACTGAGGAAAGAACATCTTCCAATTTCCACGAACTGACCTGCATCTTTGCCAATGTATTTCTTCCTTCCCTTCTATTAAAATGAAAGAACTGTTTGCACTCCCTTCTGGATCCACACCTCCACTTGTCCATTAGTCCATCCTCTCTTGCCCATTTAAGAACATTATTCCAATAATCCTACTTTTCTCCTTTATTTTTAGGTTCATTCCTTATCTATCAGATCATTCTCCCAGGCCCACAATAGCTCCCATCTTAAACAATAGCAGCAGCAACAGCAAAGACCATATCTCCTATTGTTAATGTTACAATACAATTCTCTGATCCTCTTCTTCTTACAGCAAGTTTAACTATAACGGCTGTTCTAATTCTTTTTTCCCCATTTTCTCTTGAATCATCTCTAATCAGTTTTTCCACACCACTCAACAAAACTGCTTCTATAAACGTCAGCATTAACCTTCTTGTGACTAAATCCAACAGTCCTCATTCTAATGATCTGGTTATTAGAATTTGATGCAGTTAATTTCCGTGTCCTTAATTTTTACATCTTTCTTCCATTGGCTCGTGGAACATCAGATACTTTTGATTCTCTCTTACTTTACCGGCCTCTTGATCTCTGTGTCCTTTGCTAGTCCTTTTTTAAAATCTCTCCAACAACTAAAATTCTCAATTCTTAGACTTCTCTATCTATATTCACTCTCTGGATCTCCTTGTCTCATCTAAATGCATGGTTTTGAATACCATTGATTTGCTGTTAACTCTCAAAAATATTTCTCTATCTCAAACCTTCTCTGCTGAAATTGAGGGTCAATTTTCAAATTTCGTACTCATCTTCTCTACCTGGATATATAAAATATACCTCAAATTTAATGTGTCCAAAGTTGAATTCTTGATATTCTTCCTCCTATGCCTTCCAGAGCCACTACTCCCGTAGGATGGCAGCTCCATTCTTCCAATTGCTGAGGCCAAAATATTTATGGAAAGAAAGTGCCAGTGGCTGATTAGTGGCGTCTTTTATTCTTAGGGACAACTGATGAATCACATCTTGATCAAATCTTCCCCTACTACACTAACTCATGAAATTTATGGGAGTATAGCAGATCCAAGCTGGGTGAGATTCTGGCCAAGGTTATTATGTACAGGACCAAGTACCTGTATCTCATTGTTGACATTGTTTATTGACTAATGATTAACCAATATTTATGAGATACAGCTGCAACAGTAAATGGGCACAAAGTATAAAAGTGAATGGACCACAGAACTGATGGGTTTAACTGAGCTGATGTCAACCTCTCTCACTCAGCTTCTCTTATGAACTTGTGCATGCCAAATGCAAAGTGATTGGTGGTTTTAAAAATTGCTCATATGAGTCACAAGATCTCTGTTATGCCATTGGCGTGAGTTCTACATGAATTCCTTTCCTACATCCTTTCTTAAAGCTAGGTAAGCATGATGCATAGTGAAACACTATATCCAGTGAGATTGACTATCAGTCTGAAACCAAAACCAATGCTGCTGGTCAATTGTTATGAGCTTTACAGTTTACAATCACATTCGATTTGCTTCCTGCTCTCATTCCACATATTCAGTCAACAAGTTCTGTTGGTTGTTTTTTCAAAGTATATTTAGAATCTGATAAAAAGTCTCACTCATCTGCATTGCTCTAATCCTGATCCTCCCCACAGATAATTCTCTTCTAGATACTGTAATAGCCTTCTAATTGGTGTCTGTATTATTTCCCTGTCCACCCACCTCTTTTCAAAACTGCAGGTAAAGTGTTTCTTTTAAGATATGAGTCAGGTCATGTCACTCTTCTGAGAATCCTCCTAGTGATTTTCTATCATACTCAAAATAAAAGTCAAGTATGTGCAGTGATCCATAAGGTTCTACCTGACCTTGCTGTTGCTCTGTCCCAAATCCCATCTCTTTTGCTCTCCCCACAGATCTCTCTATTCCAGTCACACTGGCATCTTATCTCTGTAAAATGACCAACACTTTAGGGGCACCTGGGTGGCTCAATCTGTTAAGCATCCAACTTCAGCTCAGGTCATGATCTCACAGTCTGTGGGTTCGAGCCCCACATCGGGCTCTGTGCTGACAGCTCAGAGCCTGGAGCCTGCTTCAGATTCTGTGTCTCCCTTGCTCTCTGCCCCTCCTCCACTCACTCTCTGTCTCTCGAAATAAAAAATAAAGACATTAAAAAAATTTAATAAAATAAATAAAATGACCAACACTCCCACCTTGAGGAATTTGTACCTGTCGTTCTTCCTATTTGAAAGTTCTTTCTCAGAATATCTGCATGACTTGGTCATTCATCTCTCTAGGTCCTTGCTCCAACATCTTCTCAATAAGTTTTCCTTGATCATGCTATCTAAAATTGTAGTCCCTCCTCTATTTTTCTTCGTACTTCTTAACTTCTGATACATTAAATAAATTATTTATTACTGATCTATTACCTATTTGTCTATTACCTATCTCTCTCTACCAGAATGTAAGCTCCAATAGAGCAAGAGTTTTTTGTTTGTTGTATTTATTTCTGTATATCTAGTGCCTAAAATGAGCCCAGACTTGGTAGGTGGTCAATAAATACTAACTGAATAAAGTAGACCATGGGCTATTAAAAATACCTAATTAATGTATACTCTGGTGCCTTTCACATGTCCTCTTTTTTGGCCAGTGCACTTATCCCCTTCTTCTGTTGAGTTTGCTGTTAATGGCACACAGGTGGTTCCTTCTCTGAAGATTGATCTCTGCCTACCAGGTGCTACTTGGTTAGTTATACCTGTCTCTGTGGAGGCAGCCCATAGCTAATGTCTGGTTACATAGTTGTATAAAAGGCTGTAACCTTGCCTCAAAGAAGGACTGGCTCTGTGGTGCATTAATTGTCCAGACGTGGAGATCAGATTACAGGTAGTCTTCAGCTGAAAACAGGCCCTGGCTTAGCATTTTTCCTCTCCCTACCTGATTTCTTCACTTCCCTCTCCTCAGTTTCTTCTTCTAATAAATCACTTGAATAACAGTTCTCATCTCAAGCTCTACTTCCATGGAACCTACCTAAAATTCCCTGAAAGAGGATGAAGATTTATAAGAAACAAATTTAGACACCTTCTCTTCAATCTATTTTTTGAAGAAAGATAGAGAAGGCAGTGAAATGGAAAAGGTTACTTTGCAGAACATTTCTTTTTTCTTTCTTTCTTTTTTTCTTTCCCTTTTTTTTTTTTTTTTTTTTTTTTTTTTTTTGTCTACTGAACATTTCAATGAGCACCTATTAAAAGAGACATATTATGGAAGTCCATGGTCTCTTGGCATGTAAGGAAAATAATATAAAATCTCTCAGACTTCAAATTTAGTTCTTGCCTTTCTCATATTACTTGAGGATCAAGGGAAATTTAACTACTAGCTTCAAAATGAGCTGTAAGATCTTAGACATTTTTGTTAGACTCTCTAAGCCACATGTATAAAATTTGGAATTAAAACAAAAAAATCCTAGTTTTCAAGGCTAATGTGAGAATTATATAAAATCATGTAGGTGAAACTACATAATATAGTTCATGGAATGTGATCTATAAATCAGCATTGATACCCACTAGAGGTTTTAAGGGTGGAGGTAAGACACTAAAGCAGATCCATACAACTTCTGCCTAAATGTGTTTCTTTAAACTTGCTGCAGGTTGAGTTCTTTAGGAACAGGGATGTAGACTAGCTTAAATATATTTATTAAGGAGTTGCCATGGAATAAACACTCATAGAAGGGAATAAAACAGGAGTATGGGGGAAAGTTATATTGATATGTAGGTCCAATTGCAGTCTTCACCCTAATGGAACTCTGGAGCTTGAATGATTCCCCTTATCTGTTCCCTGTTTGGTCAGGTGGGCAAGCCTTTATCATCCCACATTGATCAGTCATTGACGCCACCCACCATGAGAATGAATGTGACCTTGAGCTCTTTGCAGCAGAGGCAATCCCTGAAGGTGTTGGTAACTGAAGGCAGGCTGCTGACAACATTCCCATGAGCTGGAGTAAAAGGTTGAAGATAGCACATAGCATTGGTTCTTACAAATCCTAATACATTAGAAGAAAATGGAGACCTCTATCCTTTCATTCAATCATTCACTCAAGAAATATTTATTGAGCTTTTATTATGTATATAGCACTGTGCCAGGTACTAGAGAGATAATGAGGATGAAGACTTGTCCTTGACCTTGAAATTAATGGTCAAATGTGGCAGAAGATTTGTATGTAAACAAATAAGTCCGAGCTGGTGAGTGCTATTTCAGAAGTAAGAAAAAAGTGCTTTAGGAGCATAAAGGACAGAGCAAACAACTCAGCATGGGAATTTGGGGAACACTTCACCTTGGCTTCACCACTCATTTATGTCTAAGTAGCTGAGCTGTTTCTACACATAACTACAAAGAAATTGCTTGCATAATATATCACTTTCAATAGGTGCTCACTGAAACATTTTAAACTGTTGTTTAGAGCAAGACTTTGTCTCCAGACAAATGTGTGCCCCAAACTATCCATTTAGCTTATGGCATGTAGCAAATCAACTTCTTGCTCAAAAATTACAAAGATTTAGGTGTCTGTGTCAAGGGATGTGTATTCTTTGACTTGAGGAAATTTTAAATGGCTGAATGTAAGTATTCTTAGAAAAAAATAATAAAAGATTTATTTAGGGGAAGGAAAAGGAACCTGCGCAACTTACCATCAAACAGATTCAGCATGGTGGTCAGATATAAGTACTCAACAAAGCTGGAAGTTGTTAAGCAATGCAAATTACTGATTCACTCAATAACCAAATGCATACTGAGGGCCTACAATGATCAGGAACTAATGAAATTATATAACTTTATGTTCATTAAAAGCATAAGTCAGACACTAATGATATGAGTCTTGAGATTATGATTTGATCACTCTCTTAACAACATATATTTCATTTTTTTTGAACAATATATATTTTAATTACTAATATCAATAAATATTTCTGGACTTGTAGAGATGACCTAAAATAAAAATCTGAACATGACTGCTAAAAGTTCAGAGAAACAGAAGAAAACTAGAGCCTGCTTGGGAAGTTGGCCATGGAAAGTGCTAGGAGGTACCATAAAACAGAGGCTTTTGAATCACAGAGACCTGAAATTTGTTTCTTAACTTATCTGTGCCTAAATTTTTTCAATTACTAGAAAGGGAAAATAATATCCTTCCAAACAATGTAATGTTTAAATAAGATAATACGTATTAAGTGCTTGACTCACAGTAAGTACTCACAAATGTTAGTCCCTTTGCCTTTCCATCCCCTGAAAATACTTCCTAAGAAAATTACAATGGGAGATTATAATGTTTAATAGGACCAGCTCCATCAGTGACTGAAAATAGCACTTTCAATTCAGGGTTCAGAAAGGTTAATGTCAATAGTTATTATAAATAACAATTTCATCAGTAATGACCCATACTGTCATTTACATAAATTCTTGAGAGTAAAAATGCTTTGTGTACATAGAAAACTTTGGGAGGCTTTATAAAACATTAGAAAGACAATGGGCATTGCTGCATGTAGACTTGAATTTTAATTTAAGCATCCCTCCAAACTCACTGTGTAGCAGAGATTACTTAACCTCTCCAAGGCTCCGTCATTCACATAAAATTGGGGATTAAATATTCCAGTTCCATAGGGGTTTTGTAAGGATTACCTAAGATAATACGCTTTAACTGTTGGGTGTAGTCATAGGTTTTAGTCAATCAGTAAAGGAGCATAGAAGCTTGTGGAACCTTCAAGAATCTCACACTTGTCCTGCCCTTTTAGTTCCCCTTTTCCACCCCTAATCTCTATAATTGTCTAGCTCCTTCCTACTGCATGTTATAAAAGTTTGGAAAATACTTCCTCTAATGGCTCTGACCTCCTTCACAGTTAGCAGTAAGCCCTTCCACTAAACTTTATTCCAGTTTATCAAACAGCACCCAATATTGTGGCTAATAATATAGAAATGGAGTTTCATAACATAAACATTCATAGGATTATAACTTATTAGATCAGAACAGGGTCTTAGATATTTCTATTCTCCTCACCTCGTTTTACAGATGAGGAGACTGGACTGATAGGGTTCCTCTCTCCTGGGTCCTAGAATATCTTTCAGGCAAGTCATTGGCCATAGACAAGGTACAACTGACAAGAGCTCATGGTGTGTTTAGAATTACCTTCAACCCTAAAGGTAATGCTTATTTTTTGTTTGATTATTAATTACTTTAATGTTACAAGAGTTTCCTGTAACCTGTGACTTCAAATACATCTCTATTTAGAGATTTGAATTCAACAGTGTGATCTTAACCACATTCTTCTACTTTTCTGACTCTCATTGCAAAATGGGGACAATAATAACTATTATGAACTGTTAAATAGTATTCATTCCACACTGTAAATCAACTTCCTAATTTCTCCCTCTTTTTTCTAGCATATATTCATTTCTTTGATGTTAGAAACTTTGGTTATTTGTCACTAATGTCCCAAATAACTTTGTAAATGTTGGTAGACTTAAAATCTTTTTTAACAGTTAGCTAAATTTTAGTAAATGGCTTCCATAATGGGTACTGAATACTAACCAGCATTTGTTGAGTCTGAATGTCTTGCTAAGCACTATTCTTTGTATATCACATTTATGAATTCATTTGCTCTTCATATCAATCCCTGAAGTAGGTACTATTATTATGACCATTTTATAGATAAGGGAATGGAGTCACAGACATTAAATAATTTTCCAAAATTCACATATGTAACAAGTGGGAATATGAGAATTTAAACTTAGGTAGACTGAGTGCCCTGAATGAATATTTCACTCACGAGACTATTTTTTGAGGATCAGTAGTAAAATAATATGGATGTATTCTCTTCAGTGTTATTGTTGTGTTGTTGTTGTTGTTGTTGTTGTTATTGTTGTTTCTAACCCTTTCTTATTCTTGGATCTCTGTTTTATATGCCACATTATTGGAAATTGTGATAATGTAAGTAGATATCATATGACTTGTGTGCAATGTTCAAAGGAAAAGTTCCTGCCCCAAACTTGCTAGATCTCATAACGTTTTACTCAAAGTCCTTCCTGCCCTTGTGAGCAGCAGAATCAGCAGCTGTAGCCAGGAGTGTCAGTAAAGAGGCTTGATTAAATATAAATACATCTATGTAGTCATATTTAAGGCAAACTTTTTAGGTCACTGCAGTTGGGAATAGAAAATGATTTTGGATTTTGAGTGTGAGATTAATTTCTAAATAAATGAGGCTGAAAAAATAGAGTACACTGCACCTACGGGTACCCTGAATCCAGTGACTGAGGGAAAACATTAAGAACACTTTTAAAAACCTAGCATGTGGTGTGGGCTGTAATATCTTTTGTTTATCTTCCCTTATATATATATAAGATGCCAACTAGGAAGATCATAAGTGAAAAATGTATAACTTGCACAAGTGGCACCACTTAAAATGAAATAGAAATTTCTTTTTCCACTCACCTAAGTCTCTAACTATAGATGAAAACGAATAATATAAATAGAAAACGTGTTAAACTCAGAATTTACGCTTGAAGTTTTCTGTAAGCATTTGGGCTTTAAAGATAATATGAGGAGATTTCTGGTTCTGGCCAAAATGTAGTAGCCCATGCCTCCCAGTTTTTCCTCCTTACAACTAAAAAACCCTGGACATAACTCAACAAATAAGCACAGGAAGGTGAAAAGGTAGGAAGAAGTTGGGTTGCCTAGCAACCTTGGAACTTGAGACGCAACATAGCCATTGAGTTTCCTGATTGGCTCCCATATATTCCAGACAGGGCTCTATAGAAGGCTTCAGTTCAGTACAGTCAACAAATCGAAGGAAACTTTGAGAAAGTCTGTTATCCATAGTTAACTGACTGCGGAAGTGATGATCTAAAAGAGCAAAAAATCTTCATGGCAACACCCATCCTACTCAAGCCAAACACCCACACAGAAACTGCTACCCCCTCCCTCATGGTTCCAGGAGGGTTGATTAAGTTGTTAATGTTCTGGTCCACCAAGCCAACCCTAGGAAGCAGATTTCCCCATCTTGTGAGGGCAAGTGCTTCTTCTATCCCAGTTCAACATAAGCAGGCAGTACTCAATTTCTCTAGCCTACCAAGGTAGTATATATGGGTCTGAGCTGGAAGTTGGTCTTCCATGCCCCAGCCAGCAGAAGCAAACTGAGGGTGTCATGTCAGTAGGATCCAGTGGCTAGTTGAATCTCTACCTCCACCCCATAGCAATGAGACTCCACTAGATGGTTAAAGTATGAGGTAATTAGTACGCTACTTTTCTCCACCCCTGATGTCAGTGGGACCCGGTGGGGAGATGAACCTCCCCAAATCCACCTGGTACCACTGAGAATGACCAAGGCAGTATGAGGCAGGGCAACTTAGCACTGCACTCCTGGTCATACACAACTCCCTACCTCTGGGACAGGGGTGCAGTGGGAAGCTGAGTCTCCACCCCTATCTGGCCTCAGTGAAGTAAAATGAGGTGGTGCCCAGTGGTGCTAGTTGGGACTCCATATCATATCCTCTATTAACTGAATTCCCCCCTTTTTTCAATTACTCACTCCTCTGCAGATGATTCTTTCAGTTCTCAAATACAGTATTTATCCTAGAGGCACCTGGGTGTCTCAGTCGGTTAAGCATCTGACTTCAGCTCAGGTTATGATCTTGCAGTTTACGAGTTCAAGCCCTGCACTGGGCTCTGTGCTGAAAGCTCAGAGCCTGGAGCCCACTTCAGATACTCTGTCCCCCTCTCTCTGTGCTCCTCCCCCCACTTCATGCTCTGTCTCTCTCTCTCTCTCTCTCAAAAATAAATAGATGTTAAAAATTTTTTTTAAATACTTATCTTAAATCCTTGCCTCAGGGTCAACTTCAAGATAAGACATCATTCAGCTAATGTTTACTGAGCATTTTCCAAGTTAAGAGCATTGTAGGAGTTGCTGCATTTCTGAAAAAGCAATATAAAGTAAATTGTCTATTGTCATGGAGTCAACATTTCAGTGGAGACCGATTCATCATGTTAGAAAGAAATTAAAATAGTTTAAGTGCTATGAGGAGAAATGAGATGACATAGGGACAATCTAATGCTATTGAAATATATCAGGCCCCTTGAGTTCATCATAATTTCATGTCATTATTCAGGTTTGAACCCAGCCTTACAAATGGTCCTTCACCATTCCAAAGCTGTCCAGAGGCTTGTCAAATAGGGTGGAAGCAATACACATTCATTCATTCATTCACTCATTTGCCAAATAAAACTTTACTAAGAATTAATATGCATCAGTCAGTGTACTACACAACTGACATTATGCTGGTACCATGAAATAATGAATCAAATAGAACATAACATCAGGAAATGAAGTGTTGACTTAAATGGAAGAGATCAGCAGAAGAGAGAAAACTCTTTCATAGCTAGAGGAATAGAAGGTTTTAGCATTAAGGGAATCAGAACCCCTCTCCCTGACCTCCAGAATAAGAAGGAAAATATCAGTGTAAAGATAGGTTATTCTACTCTGAATTTTCAATACTGCATTTGAAAAAACTGAAAGGTTTATAAGGGAAAAAAAAGGATAAAAGCTATAAAAATGTACTTGGAAAGTACATTTCAATTTATTTCAGCTCATTATTCTTTATCTATCTCATCTAAATAGTTCCTTTAAGTTAAAAGGATGGAATTGTGAAGTAGTCAATAGGGACCACAGAAGCAGAGACTGTACCTTGTTCAATGATGGAATCAAACGTCTATCCCATTATATCATTGCATATGCCCTGCTCTAACCTTCAAGGCTCAGCATCCTGAGATTTCTGCTGTGATTGGCAAATGCCAGATCAATTGAAGAATCGTTGTACTGGACAGTAAGGAGTTAATTCATCCCTTGGAGACTGAGAATAGATTCTGATATTGGCTTTATTGAATCACTTTAATTCTATTTAAGGAGAGAGAGAAGGCTAACTGTGAGAAATGTCTGGAAGCCAGTAGTACCATTCCACACAGGCCTCACCTTCTTGGATTTGTCATCTATGAAAGGTCATCCACTGTTTTACACCAGCATCGATTGAAGTGTTTTATTTTTTAATTAATTAATTAATTTATTTATTTATTTATTTATTTATTGTGTGTGTGTGTGGCTTTTATCTAATATTTTGTACTTTTTTCATATATACCATCATGATGCCAAGATATACCAAAGACATCATTAGTTTCAATCATCAGTTTTCAAATACCTCAAAATATTCCTCAGTCTGTTTTTAACATATTGATCACAATTGTAATGAAATTATTATTGAGGAAATTATTGTTTAATATTTTTCTTCACTGCTAAAATATACTCAGCTTCATAAGGGCAGACCCATGTTTGTCTTGCTTATCACTGAATCTCCAGTTTTCAGAAAAGTGCTTTGCACAAAGTAAATACTTGTTGGATGAATAGTGGAATGATAAGAAAGCCATCTTTATACAAATGCTAACTTTAGCATATTTAAAAATTCTAATCTCTCTTCCATGCCCTCCCCCATTTTGATTCATGGAATTAGGGCAGAGCTTATGTGTTTCATTTCTAACAATCCCAAGAGTGATGGTCAAGCTGCTGATTTGGGCACCACACTTTGGACAGGGCTTGTCCACATGATGTTGGATCACTAGGTAAAGAAACCAATGATAAGGTTCCAGATCTGCACTTAAATGGCATCTGCAGCCCATTTGAGATACTGAGCACAGTGATCAGGGATTTCTGGTGTCCCGATATAAGGAATGAAACTCTGTAGAAGATCACTGTATCCTATGTTATAATACAATCACTATCTCCTTAGGCCAAGAACAGATTCATATAGCCCATGGGATTATGAATTTCCTGGATATTGTTACTCTGGACCATTTAGAGCACATACCCCACTCTTTAACCCTGAGAGTGAGGGTACACTCATCATGATTTTCTATTTCTTCCTTTTACACCAGTTTGGATCAAGCTATTAACTACCATTGCATTCCTCCCTTCCTAGTCACTGATTTGTTCCTGAGTTTTGGAGGGCAGTTTTTAAGGAACATGAGGTTCATATTCACCTGTCCTTTCCCCACCATCTACAGATTGATTGCCAAATACCACATGTTAATTCATATCTAATAGTATGGGCAATGCCGTATCTCTTACTGGCACGACAACTGGCTAATCTGTCGGCTGCCGTGTCTCTTGTTGTAATTCTCTACTCATAATCTCCAGTTTCAAAGAAAGTTAAATTCAACTCAACTGCAACATTTCTGCAGTGACTGACATGTGAGTAGCTGTTTGGAACTGAATGAATTACAAGTTATTTTACCCACTGCTGTATTGAGGAATGGTTGTCTTAAGTATTGAGGGAGGGGAAAAAAAGTGAGTCAAGGAAGTTAGGGGAGAAAAGGTAATAATGCAGATACAGGGAACCATTACAATTGCTATATATTCCTGTTTCCATTCTTAGGAGGCAAAAGTAGGCTGCAATTCTTCCACTTTGATTATTATAGAATCTCTTCTGTATCCCTGCCGTAAGTATCCCTTTTCTGGAGCTGGACTGTGAATGGTTGTTTCAGAAACCAAGGAAAACAATAGAATAACCATCTATTCTCATACTAATCTTCAGCTCTTTGGCTTCATGGATTTGCAGTTCTGTGATCTACCGTACCTCCACGTGGGGCCTAGGGCCTTATGATCAGTGCTTTTCATTCTAGTTATCAACTGATTTCCCCAGTCCATACAGGGCATATTTCTTCCAAATCATCTCCAAGTTTCTAACTTTCTTTAAAAAGGAAGAAAGAAAGCAAAAAAAAAAAAAAAAAAGTACATACTTCTTTATCCAGTATGATATTTGGCAAATAGACAATTGTGAGAAAGTAGATTTGGATTTTTCCTCCAAGGTTCTAGTTTGACTCTTGGTATCACACTTCGTTCTTAGAATCACAAATTTCTCAGCCCTTTGATGGAACTGCAGAAGTCTCTACATATGCAAGATTATTGCGAATCCCAAACCCATGTCATTGAGAACTTATTACCCAGAGTTCTGAACTGAGAATGCACCTCCTTTCTCTCGTTTATATCTCATACTACCAGTGATTGTTTCTTCTTGTTACTCCTCTAGCTCATTTTGTTCTAAATTTCCTGACTCCTGTCTTTTAGTAGAATGTGTTGGCTCTTTACACAGACTTCGGTAACTGGGATTTTCCTACATCAATCTCCTCTTCACTTCCTACATTAATCTTCTTACCTGTTTCTCTTTTGGACATTGACAAATTATTGTCTCCCCCCACCCACCCCCCTGCCCTTAGTTCCTAAAAATACACACATCCACCTTCCTCAGCTAAATAAAGCCAGGATATCACCAGCTCCAAAACACCGAACTTGAAACAAATGACCCTGATTTCCTGGCAGCTTTAGATTGAATAAATAGCTTAGATTTCTATTTCCCCGTGTAATTCCCAGTATCTGAGAAATGTTTTAGAAAGTAGGCATAAGGATAACTGTAACAACCATACTTGGTATCTGTAAAGAGTCCTTGCTAACCAGCACCATTACCAATGTAAAGCTTTCGAATATATTTTTCAATAAACATTTCTTAGTCGAGGTACATAAGTGTTCTCATCTAGCAAAAGACAGCCTATGATGAAGAATATAAGAGGTCTTGGTTGAAAAAGCCTGAAATAGAGAATGTTATATCACATACAGATGCTCAAAAATATTTATTGAACTGGATGACACAGCAAGTAAAATTCCTTAGAAAAGTGTATGGAGATTCAGTTCAATGTCTCTATCCAAAAGTTCCCGCTTTGTTCATGTAGCACAAAGTACAGTCGTAGAGAGTGGGGGCTGAGAAGCTTTAATTTCTTCATCCTCACTCCATATAAGCAAGGATACCTGTCCTCCTAAGCAAGGATACTTTTCCTCCTTTGTCTAATACAGTTGTATGATAATTTGAAAAATAATACAAAGAAGGTTGCTTCTTGAGGCAAAAAAATATGTCATATTGAACTCTATGGCCACAGTGCTGAGCAATATATCTGGATTGTAGTAGGTATATGATGGATACTTGCTGGATGAGAGGGAGACTCTAGGGAAAATAAAAAGCAAAGCCATGAAGGAACTCTCTGAATCACACCCTCTCCGTTCAAATATTCATGAACTGATGAGGCGGAGAAATTGTTCTGCTCTGTTACAATATCTGTCCCCATTCCCTCTTCCACACATGTAAGCAGCAAGCACTTACTGTCAGATTGTGACCCTGGGGAAGTCATTCATTTCCACTTGAACCAGCTGTTTCAAATAACTTGTGCATGTTGCGTTTACCAAACGAAAATTACACCTTTTTTTTCTTTGATTTACTGAGGGATTTTTATTTGGAAAACATTTACTTGTATCTTTCTGCTGCTCTGATAGATTTCACAGCAGGCTTCTCACTATGAAAGAGGAACCCCCACAAACTCTTAACCTTCTTCAAGGCCCCTTCGGGTGCCAGGCAAAGGGGAACATGAAGGGATGTGTAAGGGGAGCAGAGGGGCAACTTCTGAGCATATGTATTGAAAAGCAGCCTGGAGGAAGGGCAACAGTCAAGGTACGGTTCAAATATTAGATTCAAAATTATAAGATTGGATCGTTCTGTTCCACCTCTGTCAGAACAAATGAGAATAAGATATACCTCTGTACAGTGTATATAATGTTTCTAATACATAAGAGGTGCTCAAAAATTGTAGCTACTATTTTAATCATTCAGGGAAAAAACTCTGCCCTTTTAAATAAAGAAACGATAAAACTTACATATCATTAGGGGTATCATTAGGGGGTACTTCTGATTGTTTTTCCAATAGAGGTGATAGAATTGTGTGAGACAGTAGTGCTCCACACTCCACATTCTCTTGCTAGACCCAACTTGTAACAAATAATTTGCGTTTCTAAGGGGCAGGTACTTTGTCTATGGTACCAAAAGATAATCCAAGCATACAGTCGATATTCAATAAGCATGTGTTTAATAATAAAATGCATAGATTAGGAGAACAGACTGTGATGCATGATAAGCAATAATGTAATGTTCATATAGTAAAAACAGACTAGATGCAGAGCTTTAGGTGCTGTTGAATATAAAAATGAATGATGGAGACTCTGCTTTTGCCCTCCAGTGTAATTTGGTAGTCAAGGCATATAGGGCATGTCCCAGGAAGAGTGAGTCATTATTTATAGGAAAATTTCCAGTTTGCAAAGCACTCTCACAAATATTATCTCATTTAATTTTCAAAACAACACAATGTAGTAATTCCAACAGGTATTGGTTTCTTTCACTTATAGATGAGGAAACTGAGACACCAAGGATTAATCAGAGGCATTTGGGGTGAGTAACTTTTCTAGCATTTGGGAAGATTTTATATTCCCCTTGGTTACGTAAAAATCAATATGGGAGGAAAACAGAAGGGAAGCTTTGCCGCTTTTTAAAATGGTCAGGAAAGACCATCTTTCAGAGGAGACCGTGGGAGGGTATTACAAGCAACACAAGAGCCATGCCATTGAAAGTGAATCTGGATGGGCTAATAAATGACTTCAGGCAACTCCATTTTGCTTTTGAACTACATTTTTATCTTAGCCAAGACTAAGAACACAGCCTTTTCAGTCTGCTTTAGGAGCTTTTAGATCCATAACAGCCCAATCCAATTAAAGGGCTATTCACGTCCACTATTACCATTACACTAGGTTGCTCTGGAAAGATAAAAGTAAGTTGAGCAAGGCAAATCCCATCTGAAGATGAAAAATTCTTCCTGTTTATTGACATCATCCTCGTCTTTTGTAGATTGGATTGGCGTTCATTTCATGGGGCTTTCAGGAGTGATTGCTAAGTGAATGAAACGAAAATTGAAAGCATCAGTGTTTACCTGACCTAAGACTTACTTGGCAAAAGCTATGACCAAAGAGCAAATTAATGGATACATTGGTCACAAACCATAGAGGCAAATGTTTGGAATGTCTTAGAAGTTTAACACATATTTTGTACTCCACTGTGAACATTTAAAAGCTTTGACCTTAGGCCATAACAATCTGGGAAGAAAGGAAGGGAAATGTAGTCTGAGCTACATATCTAACAAACTGAATTTATGTCTGCTAATGTGAAATATTTATTTAAGCCAGCATAGTAGAGAATGATACTCCATGGACAAGAAATAGGGGACATGGGTTCTAGATGTTACCAGTAGTTTATCAGTGTGCTCATCCTAAATCATTTGAGCACTGTGGGTTTGATATAGAAGACCATGGCAAAAGAATTGTTCTGTAGTCAGAAAACCAAGGATAGTATTCTAAAATCTATGAGGAACCCCTCACCCTGCTGAATGTAGCTAAATTATTCATAGACTCAAACATTGATATTATGCCTGTGACCTAAAGCTTAAACCACAAACTTTAATATTAATCCTTTCTCTGGAGACTTCCAACACCAAGCCAATTCCTAATTGAGAGATAAGCTTGAATCTCATTTATCATAGAGATTCTGGCAACATGTGAAACCCAGGCTCTCAGGGAGGCCAGGAAAAGTGTAAATTCCAAGTTACAAAATCCTTTATCATGTCAGAGTTCTGGTCTCACTGCATTACCTTGTTCTTAATCCACCCACTGGAGACAAATGAAGAGGGAATAGGAGTAGGGTGGAGGGCATGTAATAAAGATCAGTGAAATTTTACAAAAATATCTGACAAAATGCCAGGCATATAAAAATGTTAAATAAAGTTTAGTTAGTATTATTTTTATTTTTATCTATATTATCATTATTATTGTTATTATTAGCAGCAGCAGCAACCCCAGCAAAAACATCTTAAAGGCTATATGGCAATTTCATCAAACAGTTCCTGTGTTAGGAACTTTGAATATAGTCTCTGTTCTCAAGTGACTCACCATGAAGTTTATATCTATAAGGAAATAATTAAAGGCACAGTGTCTTCAATTGGATAATACAATGTGTATAATCCCATCAATGAATATGCCTCCTCCATACAAAATATCTATCAAAACATCCGGATAGCTGTCCATCCCCATTCCTGTAACTGACACCCAGTCTTTCTCGAGCATAGATGAATGCCACCCAGGTGTTGGTGTGAACAGACAGAACAGGTTAAACTGGCTGTCCTCAAACAATTCCCTCAAAAAGAAAGATGAGACTCAATTATTAAAACTGACCCAGGTACTCCATGGCCACTAGGCACCTTGGAAGCACTGTCAAGCTGTACCCTCCAGCTCATATAGGTCTCCCTTGGGGAGAGGGCATCGATGGTAAAAAACAAAACATCTTTCCAGGGGCACCATGTGTGCCCTTGAAAATGCAATTTTGTGTGCAAGTTAGGTATTCACTTACCTTCCTTCTGAAAACATGGTGACTGCCTGTTAGGAGTCATAGAAACCCTCAAGTATTTAAGGAAACAGCACAGGTAGGTCATGTAATTCTCAGATGACTACAGACATCTCTTTAAAGTAAGACTACCCTGGTTTACTAAGGGCGCTTCTTGGAGGGAAAACTAAGGTATTGTTATTTTTGTGTAAACTTCAGGCAGTCATCTTGATGGTAGAACCATCCATTTAGAAAAACTGGTCAAAATATATCCCTGAAATGCATGAAAGTCGGACTCAACTCACTGGCCAGGGTTGTTATAAATGATCAAATTACCCTAGACTTACTCCTTGCAAGCCAGTTTAATGCAATCACTAAGACATCTCTCTCTACCTGGATTAATGCCATGGACCAAATGGAAAAGTCAATACAGACTCTTAAAGAGAAAATCACCTGACTTTTTAAGTTAGACAGTGAAATTTTGGGATTTGTTCAACCTGTTGGGTCCAGGACCTGAGGAGCATGGTTGAGGTCATCATTGCAGGTTGACCTCATCCTCCTGCTTAGAATTCTGTTGATATAAGTCTTTATTCAATGCTATGTGAGACAAATTGAACTGATTGATTTCTAGCCAAAGTTTTTTGGATTAATTGGAGTGGCTGATGGATTACCATATTCATGGGAACATTTTCTAGAAGCCAAGACAATGTAGGAATAAGGTATACATTTGTTAGGGAGGTAATTTTCCATGTGCTCTTCATATTTCCACAAGTCTTACAAGCAGAGCCACTGACTCCTTTTGTTCTATACTATCTTTTCAAGGATGTTTGTAGAGCAAACAGCTTTGGAAGATAGAGATAATGTCTCCCTCTAGAGAAAATTGCAGGTTTGTTTGCTGTACCATATAATAAAGATTATATCTCTATCCTGGACAAAAATCAAGTAGCTTCATTGCCTATTATCAAATATTTGGGTTCTTTAAGCTGGGATTCCTGTAGTGTAAACACACATTGCTTATGTAGATGTCACATAGCTTTTTTTGGATCATGACATTTGAGGCTTTGAGGGTAGCACAAATGCTGATACCCTAGATGCTGCTATTGTTGTTAAAGTTCTTCCTGTCTGATCCAAGAGTTTTGTGTCTTCCACCTTCCATGAAGTTGTGGCAGGCTAACTTTTTAGTTTGTAAGTAAGGTAAAGTCTTAGGCTCTCCAGTGTTCTTGACAGAAGGTGGACAGGGTGGTAGAATTATGGTGACAAATGTTCTTATTTTTTAGATTTTTGCATTTCATTTCATTTTGTGATAGCTGATATGTTTGTAATGATAATTAACAGGTAATCAAAAGATTCAATCTCCAACGTGAAGGCTGATTTACCCTGAGAATACCAAGTGCAGCTTTTCTTTCTCATTAGGAAAATAATTGCATTAAAAAACTGTGACAATTTTCTACTAGTCTTAAATAAATTAAGTCAAGATTATATGCTACTTACTAGAGACAGATTCATAGGAAAACATGTAATATCTGTAAATATTCTACTAAAACTCCTTTGTTTATAAAACATGTGTACTTATAAGGATAGAGTAGGCTTATGCTGAGGCCACAAATAACCCTCAAGATATTAGTGGCCTAACACATAACATTTATTTCTCACTCACACAAATTTTGCATATAACCCCGTAGGAAGGTTCCCTTGGGCAGTGAATTTAGCCTTCCAGGTTGCTAGGTCTAGGCTCTCTATTTCTGCTTTCACGCTTGCTTCAGAGGGAGAAGAGAATGTTGGAATATTGCACAGAGGCTTTTCACTGCCTCAACGTGAAAGTGACACATGCCAATTCCACTCAAAATCCATTGTCTAGAATGAGTCATATGACCCCAGCCAAACTAACAGGTAACTGAGAAGTATACTCTTTCATATTATGAGAAAGAAAGTGCTATCTAATTTTCTATACAAAATTAGAAAAAAAAATATTACCTTTGTATCCCATTAGCAAAAGAAATCCATGATTGGGTCATTATTGGTTCTCATATCTGCACAGGGAAAATAAACAAACATAACCCCAAATCACCTTCCCTGTAGCTAGAATGGTCAGCTGGTTGTCCCTGAAGGAGATGAGCTTCAGATATTGTGTAAAACTCCTCTTACATCTCTCTATGAGGTAATCTAACAAATCATGCCAACTCTCAGCCTCAGAAATATTTAGATAAATATTTCAGAGGCTGTTTTAAGTATATTTCATATACATTATCTCATTATTCTCACAAAACCCCACAAGTAAAGTTCTATTATTTTCATTTTGAAACTGAGGAAAAGTAGTTAAGGAGAGGTCAAGTAACTTGCCCATGAATTTAAAGCCAGTGAGGAATGCTAGCAGTTTACCTCTTTAGTCCAAACTCTTTACCACCTGCGTGCACTGACGCTTGTAATATCAATGTATTACCAAGAAATTTAGGGCCACCTGGGTTCAGTCAGTTAAACGTCTGGCTTTGCCTCCAGTCATGATCTCATGGTTCATGAGTTCGAGCCCCATGTTGGGCTTTGTGCTAACAGCTCAGAGCCTGGAGCCTGCTTCAGTTTTTGTGTCCTCTTATCTCTCTGCCCCTCTCCTCCTGCTTGTGCTCTCTCTCTCTCTCTCTCTCTCTCAAAAATAGATAAACATTAAAAAAAAGAAAAGAAAGAAATGCATATGACAGGAACTACCAAGTGTCTACTGTCTCTTAGACTCCTACAAGGTCTGTCTCATTTTTCAAAAAGAATGAGCTAAAGTTGGGTCTGGTTCCAAATGTATGAACAGATCATACTTTAGCAAAACCTAGAATATAAGGGTAATTTTGAGAGTGAAGGGAATTGAAGGCATTGTGGTCAATTTGGGTTAGTTTTTTGCTCCATTTTGCTTTATAATTTGCATCATGAAGACTGATGAGACACTTTGAGGTCTTAGTTATTGGCTGATATTTGCCTTATTTCCAGAGTACATAGGAACCCTATCCATATTTGAAAACCACCTTTCAAAATATAATTCTATCAGGCATCATTATATTTGGGATAGTGTTCATAAACTAGTGAATTATACTGACAACAGTGTTTAAATTTTACTAATTTTAGAAATACAGGATAATATATTGGTCATATACTAAATAATAATGATTTTTATAGCATATAATATAATTTCAAATGAGTTTTATGTCTATTATCTGACTTAGATTTTCAAATATCTGGTTAGTAAGGTAAAATATATATTGTTATCACTATAGTAGGGAAGGAGACATTATGGCAGAAGTTAAATGGCTTTATTTATTTTTAACACAAGTTAACCATATGCCCTGTGAGCCAGGTAGGGTGACAAAGAATGAAATGAGATCTTTCTTAGATGTCAAAGAATGTGCAGTCTCCAAAAGATAGAACAGTGAGTCAGTGATGGGATTATACTGAATCAAATATGATTTGATTAAGGTCCCATTAGGATAATATTTTGATGCTCTGATTCTGGCCTAGTTTAATGAAACAAGAACACAGAGGTAAGTTATGATTTTAACTGGTTTGTTTCATGGTTCAATTAACTATTAATATTTTTAGACATTTAAGTATATTTGTTATCTTTTCCAAGTTTTAGACTCATGGCTTCGTTGTAAGCAAGTTGCTAGTTAAATTAGAAAACATTTCAAAATGAAATGGAAGGAAATGTAGCTATTTTTAAGAGGTTATAATGTTTATACCTGTATATCACTTCGTCTTTATTAGCTCTGTGAAATACTTGTCACTATTACCATTTATAGATAAGAAAGCTTAAAACATTAAGTTGGTTATGTCACCCAATTAGAATGGATGAAAACTAGGATTGCTCTAATTTGTTCATAATTTGTATGATGTTGGTGTTCATATAACTTTGTTGTACAGTGTATGACTTCTGTATGTATGAAAGTGTGTCCATTCTATATGGGCAACTTTTTCTGATTAATTTTCTATTTATTTTCACTTAATGAGAGCATTCTCTGTGTATGTCATATTTCATCTACCCAAATAAGACAGAGTGAAGACATAGTCAAGAAACATTTTAAAAAAATATATAGCTTAATTTACAATTTTAATAGCACACTAAACTTTCCTGTTTTTGTTTGTTCTTTTGTTTTTTTTTTTCCTGACAATGCTCACATCTGTATATTCTGGTAATTTCTTTCCAATCACATCTGTTTACTGTCATACAAATATGGCCCAGATATTATGATAGATGCCTGAAGTCCCTAGGGAAAATCAATTCAAATTCATGGAAAAGTGATTTAGAATAAGAAAGGAGGATAGAATTCATAATTCTACATCTGGATTTGGGAGAATTACCATTTAGATTCAGTGCTGACCCGGACTCGGGAGATTTGTCTTGATATTAAGAAAGCTTTTTTGTATTACCATCATCCCTTCAAGCTAGGGTGTTATTGCATCTTTCAAAAAATTGCAAACTAATAAAATCTGGGGGAATTCATCAGGTTTCTAGAGAGTTTGAATTCCACACGTGCAAACTGTCAGCTTTAAGTAAGTCATGCAAAACTCTATTTAAATGATTCAGCCTTTCCCTGAATATGGGAAATGGGAAATGTTATTCAGTAGTTAGAATAAAATGGTTTGAATGGTGAGGAATAGATTAAACCTGCTCACAGTCACTGAGCAGAGATAATAAGAGATGATTTGAAAGTGGAAATAGTCATTTGTGATGGGCCTCGATGTTAACATACTAGCATGTGTGAAAGCATTAGAGACCATGGGTGAAACCAGTGAGCATTCCTCCTTTTCTGTAAATCAAGCATTCATCAGAGGTTTCTTCCTGCTAGAATTTCTCAAACTGCCCCAACCTCCATTCCCCAGCCAGCCCACAAGGGGCACAGAGTAGAAAGAATAGAAATACATCAGTGAATGCAAATCAGGAAACCCTATGGAAAAAGTCCCCTGAAGAGATGGTAGCAGGGTGATTCCTAACTGACAACCAAGATTCAGGCAAGAGTATGCCAAGGGCTTGTTACTTTAAATATGTGTGGCAGGCAGGTTTGGCATGCTGTTTGGGATCTATGCACAGCTGGATTACAGCCCTGTTTCTGTCCCTTTCTATCCGTTGTGTTAGCCTGACTGGACAAGTTTCTTAATTTCTTTGAGTCTTGGTTTTCTCATTTGTGACTAAGTGATAATAAGAGAAGTATATATCTCACCATGAATTGATTTAGGCCATAAATACAAATATGTAGCACACTGTCTGGTCCATAGCAAGCACTGAATAAGTGTTCTTTAAAATTCAAGATCAAAAAAACCCTGTCAAACTTAAATACTTTTTGAACTATTTGAATACAAAGGCAATATGTTTACCAGTATTCTAAATAGTTCATTAATCGACATTTGTTAAAATCTTACCTAGTTCTGTCCTTCTAGAGCTGAAGCCCTGAAGTTCCCGATGAAGATAAGATATACTTCCCTAGAAAACATTGAATTTTCCCTATGCCATAAAACCAATTAAGTTTCCACACCTGGAGGCTCTTATATCTTACCACTTGCAAAATAGGGGTCTTCTTTGGCAGTTCTCCATGCCACAAGCCCTTCCCTCTGCTCTACTCAGGGGGGAAAACATTCTGCAATTCCCTTTTTGCAATTCTCCTTACCTCTTTTCGACTGTCTTTTACTGTAAAATGCTTCCTGTGACTGATAAATGTTCTTATCTGTATGCACTGGTTAATTACTTTCCAAAGCATCTGCTGCTTGTCAGGCAAACATGTTCCACATTTTTGTAAAAATGGCTTTTCTTTCTGGAAAATTCATTTAAAATATTCTGTGATATAAGGAATAAGAAGATAAAGTCCCTCCCGTTTGTTAGGCATGTATTACCTGTCAGCCACTTGTCTAATAATTTCTTCTAATCCTCTCAGGATTAGAAACAGGTAGTATTATACCAATTGTATAAGCAAAAGAAAGAATTGTGGAAATCAAATAATTTACCATATAAATTGAACTTGAATCTAGACCTATATTTCTTGAAAGTTCTTGGGGTAATGTTTTCTGATTTGATATTTCGCTTTTTCATTTGGTTTTTGTTTGGTTGTTTTTTGTTTTTAAACTTTTTAATTATTTTATATTTTTTATGTTTTATTTATTTATGAGAAAGCATGAGCAGGGAATGGGTAGAGAGAGAGGGACAGAGGATCTGAAGTGGGCTCTGCGCTGACAGCAGCAAGCCCGATGTGGGGTTTGAACTCATGAACTATGAGATCATGACATGAGCCAAATTTGGATTCTCAACTGACTGACCCACCCAGGTGCCCATTTTGTGTCTTTTCAATATTTATTTATTTATTTTAGGAGGGAGAGAGCACATGCACATGCATGAGCTTGAGCAGAGGAGGGACAGAGAGAGAGAGAGAGGAAGAGAGAATCCCAAGTAAGATCTGCATTGTCAGTGCAGTGCTCTACATGGGTCTTGAGCTCGCAAACTATGAGATCATGACCCGAGCCGATATCAAGAGTCCCACTCTTAACCAGCTAAGCCATCTTGGCACCCTGGATTTGATATTTGGATTATGGAAATCACATAATGCAGACATACGGTTTCCTTTGATAAAATGACAATAATAGCTATGAGCACAGTCACCATCACAACAACCCCTTAAAATCTACAATAATTTTACATCATGGAACATCAATCTCAAACAAAAGGTTCTGTATGCAAGTATATGGGATAAAAGAAGTGTGGCAGGCAAGTCAGTGGTCTCCAAGATTCCCATCTTCCTGCTATATATCTCCTGTAGGAACCCCTCTCCTTGTGTGTGTGGGGATAGGATTTGTGAATATGATGAGTCATCGCACCTATGACCATGTAACATTATATATCAGAAGGCATATTTCAGATGTAATTTAGGTCCCTAATCAATTGACATTGAGTTCATAAAAAGAGGTTATCCTGGGTCACCCTGACTTATTTAGATGAGTCTTTAGAAAAGATCAGATAAATCCAAAATGCCAGTGACTGCTCCTGCTTGCACTGAAGAAAAAAACAAGCATGTTGTGAACTGAACATGGAGAGAGCCATATGGCAAGGACACAAGATCAACCTCTAGAAGCTGAGGGCATTCCCTGGCCAATAGGCAACAAGGAATGAGGACTATCACAATAAATGCAAAAAACTAAATTCTGCCAACAAACACTCACTTTGAAAGAGGACTTTGAGCCATAGGTGAGATTAGAGCCCTGGCTGAAACTTTGATTTTAGGCTGATGAAATGCTGAGCAGAGAGGATGCAGCTAACCTATGCCTAGACTTTTTACTTACAGAAATTGTAAGATAATACCTATTAATCTATATCTATATCTATATCATCTATATCAGTAGGTTACAGATAGATAGATGATAGATAGATAGATAGATAGATAGATTATAGAAACATAGATATTTAAACTGCTAAGTTTTTTGGTAATCTGTTACACAGTAATAGAAAACTAATACATTAAATTAAAAGCCAAATGAGTGATAGATGGTAGGCACTACAGATGGTAAGTTCAATAAATAGAAGTAAATCAATTTCTGGGGAAGAGACAATAATATTGCTACAGAAAAATCTTCAACTCAGTGGGGATTGATGCTGTATACCAAACTTTTCCATTCTACTTTCCTCTGTAATATATCATTTTCTTAGTTTGGCTTCCCCAGAAGTAGACGCTAAGACAAAAAAACCATGTGTACAAGATTCCCAGGAAAAGCCTAATAGAGAAGGAGAAGACAAACGTGTCAGTTTCTGGCAAAATCTCAGCTGTACCTGAATTTAACAGAGGCAAGATGGAGTATAATTGCACCTTGAAGTCTTTTTCTTACCTGGGACAAGATGTTTAAGCTTTCATATTTGGCAGTGTCCAGTTATTTGCTAACTGTGCCATGATGCTGACATTGCCAGATCACTACAAGTATGAGAAAAATCTAAAGCAACTCTAGTAATTCAATGGAATTTCTTGAAAGACAGACCTAAAGAGAACGGTTAAAAGAACAACAGAAGGAGATGGACTTCTGTCTTCCATTTTAGCAGGTAAGAAGCTTGGAATTCACCATTCTGTCTCAACAAGATGTGAAATCTGAACAAATGGAAAATTCAACAATTTCTTGGATCCATAAGAGACATGAGGTCATAGGGCAGACTAATGCCTTCAAAATTGCAGAGAATGGAAATACAGAGAATCAAAATTCACCAGAGCTAAAACTTCTGTGGGGACTACTAATGTCAAAGTAAGAAAACCCTGAACTATAATTGATCAGTGTCTGCCTATATCTGTTAAAGAAATTGAATCAGTAATAAATAATCTTCCAAATAGAAAGCATCAGGCCCAGATGAATTCCCTGGTGAATTCTGTCAAATATATAAAAAAGAAATTATAACAATTTTCTATAATATGTCCAAATACTCAAAATATATATTAAATATGTACATTTTTGTATATTAATTATAACTCAAGAAAGCTTTTAAAAAGATTATATATAGGGCACCTGGGTGGCTCAGTCAGTTAAGTGTCTGACTTCAGCTCAGGTCATGATCTCGCGGTTCATGAGTTCAAGCCCCACGTTGGGCTCTGTGCTGATAGCTCAGAGCCTGGAACCTGAATCAAATTCTGTGACTCCCTCTCTCTCTGTCCCTCCCCTGCTCATTCTCTCTCTCTCTCTCTCTCTCTCTCTCTCTCAAACAAACATTAAAAAATAAAAAATAAAAAGATTATATACTAGTTGTCTTACAAAAAGAAACAGAGAATACTTCCACACTCATTTTATGAGGACAGTGTTATCATAGTACCAAAATCAGACAAAGATATCACAGGAAAAGAAACTACAGACCAACATCTCTCATGAACATATATGCAGAAGTCCTCTGCAAAATACTAGCAAATCAAATCCACTGATGCATAGAAAGAATTGTATATCACAACCAAGTGAGATTTATCCCAGTTATGCAAGACTCCTTCAACATTAGAAGTCAGTTAATGTAATACATCACATCAGGAGGCTAAAAAAGAAAAAATCACATGATCATATCAATAGATACTGAATAGATGCATTTGACAAAATCCAACTTGCATTCATGATTAAAAAAATCAAACACCCACTTATTATAAAAGTTCACAGAAAACTAGGAACATAAGGGAACTTCTTCAATTTGATAAAGAATGTTTACAAAACCTCCACAACTGATATTGTATTTACTGATGAGACACTCAAAGTTTTCCATCAAGATTAGGAACAAAGCAAGGTTGTAGGATACTAGGTAAATATATAAGAGTCAATTATCTTCTTATATACTAGCAAAGATCAAGTGGAATTTGAAATTAAAAACACAATACCATTTACATTAGCACTTTCCCAAAAGAGCAATACTTAAGTACAAATCTAGCAAAGTAAGTATAAAATCTATAGGATGAAATCTACAAAACTCAGATGAAAGAAATCAAAGGAGAACTAACCAAATGGGGAGCTATTCCATGTTCATGGATAGGAAGACTCAATATTGTTAAGATGCCAGTTCTTCGTAACTCCATTTATAGATTCAGTGCAATCCCAATCAAAATCCCAGTAAGTTATTTTGTGGATATCATCCAAATCAATTCCGGAGTTTGTATGGAAAGTAATGATCCTGAATAGCCAATACAATATTGAAGAACAAATTTCTACCCAATTCAAGATTTACTGTGATGCTACAGTAATCAATACAGTTTGGGATTGACAAAAACATAGACAAATAGATTAATAAAACAGAAGAGAAAGTCCACAAGTAGACTCACATAGTCAATTTATCTTTGACAAGGAAACAGAAACAACACAATAGAGAAAAATTGGTGCTGAATTAACTGGTCACGTGAAAAAAATATAGTCTAGAAACAGATCTTACATTCTTCCCCAAAATTAAATGGATTAAAAATTTAAATGTACAACACAAAGCAATAAAACTGTTAGAAGATAACATAGTAGAAAATATAGATGGTCTTGGGTTTGTCAGTGACTTTTTAGATACAACATCAAAGACATGATTCATGAAAGACATAACTGATCAGCTGGAATTCATTAAAATTAAAAACTTATGCTCTGTGAAATACAATGTCAAGAGAATGAAGTGATAAACCACAGATTGGGAGAAAATTTTACAAAAAGCATATATGATACAGAACTGTTGCCCAAATATACTTAGAGAAGTCTTAAAATTCAACAATAAGAAAATAATCAAGCCAATTAAAAAAAAATGGGCCAAAGACCTTAACCTTACCAAAGAAAATATGTTGATGATAAATAATCATGGAAAGAAAAGATGCTCCACATCATATGTCATCAGAGGAATGCAAATTAAAATACTGTCACTGGGGCTCCTGGGTGGCTCAGTCAGTTAAGTGTCCAACTCCTGGTTTTGGCTCAGGTCATAATCTTATAGTTCTGTGAGTTTGAGCCCCGCATTGAGCTCCATGCTGACAGTGCAGAGCTTTCTTGGGATTCTCTCTCTCTTCCCCTCTCTTTGCCCTCCTCAAATAAATAAAACACTACCACTACACACCTATTAGAATGGTCAAAATCTGGGGCTCTGAGAACACCAAATACTAGTGTGGAACAACATGAACTGTCTTTCATTGCTGGCGGGAATGAAAAATGGTGCAGCCACTTTGGAAGACAGTTTAACTGTTCCTTACAAAACTAAACATACTCTTACTATATGATCCCACAATCATGGTCCTTGGTATTTACCCAAAGCTGTTGAAATCATGTGTACACATAAAAATTTGAACATGGATGTTTATAACAGCTTTAATCATAATTGCCAAAACTTGGAAGCAAATATGATGCCTTTTATTAGGTGAATGGATGAACTGTGGTATATCCAAACAACTATCATTCAGTGCTAAAAAATAAATGAGTTATAAAACCATGAAAAAAAACGTAAATGCATATTACTAAGTGAAATAAGCCAATCTTAAAAAGCTATAAACTATATAACTCCAATTATATGACATTCAAAACTACAGAGACAGAAAAGAGATCATTGGTTGTTAGAGGTTGGGGAGAGGGAAGGATACATAGGCTGAGCACAGATTTTTAGGGTGGTGAAACTATTTTGTATGATACTACAATGGTGGACATATGTTCTACCTTCATTCAAACCTATAGAATGTACAAGAATGAACCCTCATGTAAACTATGGACTTTAAATGATAGTGGTGTGTCAGTGTAGGTTCATCAGTGTAACAAATGTACCACTCTGGTGGGTCAATAATGGGATGTTAATAATGAAAGAAGGAGGCAATGCCTATGTGGGAGCAGGGGTACTTGGAAAATTTCTGTAACTTTGTCTCAATTTTGCTGCAAACCTAAAACTGTTATAGAAATAAAGTCTATTAAAAAAAGAAACAGGGGGGAGTATGATAATTCCCTAGAAATTTTTCAAAGGATTCAAATGAATCATGGGTGATGTAACACCATGTCTATTACAATTATGAACCAATGAAAAGTTACAATTAACAGCTTAATAACTCTAGAGTACTCCTTGTAAAAGTTAAAAAATAGTAAACTGATTAAGAAAATATGTCTTTTAATTCTACTACAACTGCCACTCACTAAATGACTCTTTAATAATTAGCACAACCTATGACATTAGTTCTACTATAATCCTCATTTTACACATGAGGAAGTTTTGGTTACAAGAGACAAAATAATTTGGCTAAGTGTGCCTCTTAAGTGGGTGAGATTTGAATTCTATGAGTGAAATTGTGTGCCCATTCCAGTACACCAAGCCATTACCACTTTGAGTAAGTTTGATGTAGGATGTTGGCAAACTGTCTTACATAATAATCAAAGGAAGTATTAATATGTGCCAGTCAGTCTTTACGTAGATTAACACACTTAATACATACTTTGAAAGAGTACATGTCTTTTATCATTCTGGAAGATGAAGTTTGTCACTATGGCCTTTCAATACACCACAATAAGAGGTGTTTTTATACATCAGAAACATTGTGTTTATAATTTCTTTTTATAATTTCCCTTCCATTTTCCGTTCCTTAATTTCTCTTCATTCCTTCCTTTCTTGATTTATTCTTTAAAAAACTTGCATTGGACATAACATTTATGCAAAAATCATTGTAGTATTAGTGAGTTACAAAAGATCAATTAAATATGAAACTTGTCCTCTAGAACAAAACAATCAGATGAACACATACATGCTTGCAACTTAAGCTTGAAAGGGTGGCTCAGAGAGACTACTCCATAGATATTTAAAGAAAGAGGAAAATGAATTTATTTGAAAGTGTTGACAGTTGGAACTAAGTGGGATTCAAACTTATTGCAATGGAAAGACAAACCACCGCATGTGGAGGGAACAATATGAAGGAATTCATTAAGACAAAAAGGAGCAGGTTTTCTGGTACCCAGCTAGTTTAATTTGGTTGTAGTAAAGATGTTAGGGAGGGTAGCATGTAAGTCAGGACTAATCTGTATTCCAAATGCTAAGTTAAGAAGTTTGGGCTTTAATTTTTCCTCAGAGTTCAAAGTTCCAATTTCTAAAACTCAGTTGACTGAGAAAACTATACAATTTTGAACAAGCTTACATGTGTGTTTTTACTCAAGAAAATTATCCATCACTTTATGCAAAACCAAAGGGATATTTTAAGTGTTTATTTATTTTGCTATTTCACTACCAAAGAAGATAATGTGAGTGTGAGCTTCTCTAAAATATTTTCTTATGACCAACAAACACCTGCTGTGAGATCATATTTATTTTTTATGTCTTTTCAATCTGTTTACCAGTTTGCAGTTAGAAAACAAAGCAACTAAAGCCATGTTAAGTCTGGAAGCACAGTAATCCTTGCCTCCCTTTTAGATCAGTATTGCTTATGTTGAACACGCTTATTTGTTTTGGTTTTGGTTTTGTTTTTGTCTCATTCAAGAAGGGGATAAAAACCTTACTTATAAAACTTTCATTAATGATCTGAAATACCACCACAGAGACAGGGTTTTTTGTTTTTTTACATTTATTTAGACAATCAATTTTTACTTGCAATGTAGGTATGTGGAATTGAAGATAGAAAATAATGACCAAGTACTATTAGTAGTTACGTTGCAAGCCATTAGATGTAAAATCTCAAACTGAGTCTCCTCATATCAAACCTGAAAGTACCCATAAGGGTGGACTTTTGACTGCCTTTCAGAACTTAAATAATCCAAAGTAAAATTTCTTCATTGAGAAGTTCTCACACTACAAACCCACTCTCTGCCTGAATACTTATATGCAGGGTGAACCTGTACTTTGTTAGCCGAAGAGGGATGGTTTTAACAGGAAAAGAAGGGTGTACCAGTAATGATGGCAGGACAACCAGCGTGCACATGAACCAAACAAACTGGAATACACTATCACCTGATACATGTGTAGATCCAAAGAAGCTAGGGATCAAGTGTATATACCTGACCCATTATTGTCCACTTTAGCAGTGGGTGTGGCTTATAACTTCTTCCAATTCTCTAGACTCTGAAAAAATATCCTGGGTAAGGCTTGCTGATGGCAAGCTTATTTTGGTTATAACTCACAGTGGCCTAGAGAGATATTTTAATTTCATGAATAGATAACTTTTCCTTGGAACTCAAATTCAAGAATAATATTTTATTATTGTTCCAGATAATGAAAGACCACAAGAAAGAAGTAATTTTATAAAATTCCCTATCTTGAACACTTCATTTAAGAAATATGTTGATTTTGACTTCAAATATGGAAGTGACTCATCTCCACTCCTGTTTCATGGTACTTACATGATTTATGAGAAACATGTCTTTATGACAGAGGAAAAATACTTCTTAGGAAATGCATCAGTGTTGGTATCTGTCTGTCCCTTAACATTTAGAATCTCAGGAAGGGAGCACAGTATGATGGAAAGATGGTTTGGGATAGGCAAATTGTATTTCAATTCTAATTCTGTACACAGTAGCCAAGTGATTCTGAATTAAATACTTAACCTATCTGGACCTTAATTTTTTCTTCATCTCATAACACACTCTGTGAGTCAAGCATTCTGATAAGCACATTATATAATTCATTTAATTCTAACTTGTCATAGAAGCTCTTCGAGGTAGGTATTATTAATAATCCATTTACAGGTAACAAAACTGCTACTCTCTAACCTCTTTCCATACTTTATTTTTGTTTGTTTGTTTGTTTGTTTATAGAATTTTCATTTATGTATTTATATTTTTAAGTAATGTATAATTTCCAAGGGACAGAAATTGTGTCATTTTTGATCACTCAGAAACATGATTTGATGCTTATAAATGTATGTTGAAAGAATAAAATAGAAAGAAAGAAAGAAAGAAAGAAAGAAAGAAAAAGAAAGAAAGGAGGAACAGGGGAGGGAAGGACAGAGGAAGGAAGGAAGTAAGGAAGCAAGCAAGCAAGCAAGCAAGGAAGGAGCTAAATAAAGATGATGTAACTATTCAGATTTGAATTAGGAGTTGAACCCAACTAATCTGAACCTACAGTCCAGGTGCTTCTAATTCTGTACACAGAATTACTGTGTTTCCCAGCTCATAGGGCCACTGTGAAAATTAAATGAGAAATTTCCTATAGTAGGAGCTCATTGAATATGAATTCACTCCCTTTTCTTCATCTTAGATCTGTGACTCTTAGATATACTGGGCAATCACATGTTAGAAAATAGAGATACATTGCCTTGCCCAACTCTCAAGGGACTCATTCATATCAGAGAGCTCATTTAATGATTTAGAATGGATGGATATCATTTTCCTTGGCAGAAAATCTATTTGAAAAAAAAAAAAAAACAAATTAAGATCAGTTACTTGATGCATTTATGGGATCCGATCCAGGAAAGCCCATAAAGGAATTGCTTTGTCAGAGTCACTCTCCTTCAACAGTCTAAGCTACTTTTTCAGTGTTTCTGATTAGAGCAGACCCTTGATGTATATTGATACTATTATTATCATTATCATTACTATTAATGAAAATAACATTAGCACTTTCAGAGAAGCATAAATGAGTAATGATATATAATTTGTAATATTTCCAAAGTGTGAATTTGAATCTTGCATGACAGGAGACTGGTATTCATGGTAAGAGTTTTAGCTATTAAAAAACAAGCAACATGAAAATGTAGAGAAATGGGAACCCTGTAAATTGCTCACAGAAATGTAAAATGGTGAAGCTACTGTGGAAACCATTGAAAGTGTCATAAAAAGCTAAATAAAGAATTTGCCTATGACCCAACAATTCCAGTCCTAGGTATATGTAACCAAAAGAATTAAAACCTGGGACTGAAACAGATACTTGTATACCAGTGTTGATCTAAGCATTATTCAGTATAATGTTACTGAGTCTGCTTGGGGTGATGAAAAGTTTTGGAAATATATAGTGGTGATGTTGCACAGTATTGTGAATGTAATTTATTTCACTGAATTGTACATTTAAAAGTGGTTTAAATGGCAAATTTTATGTTTTATGTACTTTTTACCACAGTAAAAAATAGAAAGAAAAAAATAGCAATGTGACTTTTCACTGTCTTTTTATGCCAAATATAGTAACTCTCATATTTTTTATAAGAAAAGAAAATTTTCAAGAAATGGTACTCTAGATGAATGTGAAATGTGAAGGGATGTTGGACTGTAGCAAAGGAAATATATAATTATGCATGGAAATATGGAGAAACCTTGGTGAGAAATATTTTACAACAAAGTTTTGAAGTTTGTAAATTTCTCAGGAGATATTTCTGGTAAATGTTATGGGTCTATTGCCCCACTTAAATTCCTGATGTTGAACTACTATCTCCATAATGGTATTTCCCAGCATGTAAAGAGGTATCAAGGTCAATAATTTGGGCAATTTCTAGTTAGATTATATAGATATCATTATTATAGCACCACTCATTTTATTTAATATGCTAATGTACATAGCAAAGTGCCAAGGAGAAGATCACATCTTCAGCAGTCCCTAAACTCAATTTACCTATTTATTTAAATACATTATCAGTAAGACAATTATTTACCACAAACTGCAACATTGTTGAGGCTGCCACACATGGTATCTACTTCCTCAACAAATGGGAGGTCAGGGATGATAAATTATATTTTTGATAATGTTCATATTCTTCCCTACATGATGATTTCTCTTTCCTACTCTATTCATATCAGGCTTATTAATGTGACTTGCTTTGGCCAATGAAATGTGAATGGATTTTCCTGGGGGAACTTCTAAGAACCAATGTGTTGTACGCTTCTCTCTTCCATGAGATCAGAAATGTTCCACATAGAAGCTGCTCCATCAGCCAAATTAATGATGGACATGTTCTGAATATAGGAGAAGAAGGATAAATATTTATGGTCAGTAAAGTTAACAGTGGTAGACTATATTATTGCTTAAAAATATCTTCTACTTTTTCCCATAGAAGGATTATGCCTTGTCCAATACCAAGTTTGGCCATGGGATTCATTTGGCCAGTGGCATGTGAGCAGAAGCAATATGTATCCTGTCTACAGAGCCAATGTATGCTGTTCCATGCCTCCTTTCTTTATTCATGACATTGTAAATATTCCATTTAGAGGCTTTTTAGTCAGTTTGAGTCCTATATTAAAGATGACATATAGTAGAGCTGTAGTTAATCTAGTGATGGACTATAGTATGCATGAGAAATAAGTTATCATTATTTTCAAGCCACTGAAATTTTGAAGTTGTTTGTTACCCTAGGTAGTCTAGCCTAGCCAGACAAATATACCAGGAAACCCAGGATATGCTAATTAATTATCCAATCTCCCTAGATACTGTGGATTGTCTAGGAATAGGCTCATAGGTCAAACCAGGTTAATTAACTACCCCTCCCAGCATTTTTCTTATTTGAAAAGTTTGTTTCTAGTCAACAAATATTTAATCCAATTTTGCGGGTGTGAGGAAAGTGCCCTTAGAGAATTAAGTATAGAGAAGTAATGCTGGAGACAAAGAGAGACAAATTTAATATCATTAGTGTCAGATTATTAACAGATATAATTGTTTCAAGCTAATTGCTCTTTCCAAATTTGGTTACATGAACCAATAAATTATCCAACACTCAACAAACCATTTTTAACATTTTTGCTTATATTTGCATTATTTATCCATTACTAAAAAGGAGTCTGTTAGACATGGTAGGTCAGAAAATCTGAGGCAAGTTCCTTAACTACAGGGCTTGACAGAGCTCTTTTTTATGTACTAATACATCTTTTATGCCTTCAGGAGGGGTTATATCATATATAGATATTCCCTGACTTATTTTTGTTACAGAATCCATCTCTGATTAATGCTATGTAAAACACGTTTCGGAATACTCTGCCCTCTATGTAGCTTATGGCTTTTGTGTGTCTTCTGTCATGGAGGGCAAAACTGCCGTCCATGCAACCCAAATAAGCATTGACACATGAATTCAAAATACTAATCAGAGATGTGTGTTCTGACCACTCTAAGTGACTTTATGAGAACATAAGTTACCAATATTCATTTTCATTATTTGGAGAAATCATGAAAGATAATGAAATTCTAACAGGAACAGATGAGATTAGTGACCTATGGGCAGAGCCCATAGTTCTCTGAAGCTCCAGAAGTGTACCTGACCTACTCTGCTCTTATATCCACATGAAAAATGCTATTTTCAAGGATTCGTGCTAACTACACTGATTTATTACTATACTTAGGGGATATCTTTTATTTTTATTTTATTTTTTTAGTGTTTATTTATTTTTGAGAGGGAGAGATCAAATGCAAGCAGGGGAGGGGCAGAGAGAGAGACACATACACAGAATCTGAAACAGGCTCCAGGCTCCGAGCTGTCAGCACAGAGCCCAATGCGGGGATCAAATCCACAAATTATAAGATCAAGACCTGAGCTGAAGTCGGACATTAAACAGACTGAGCCACCCAGGTGCACCATAGGGGATATCTTTTATAATATGAGCAATTCTCTGAAATCCTTCCTTTCCATTCATTGCACTGTGTGAGCCCAAACATCTCCTCCACACTTCAGTCATGGATGGGTCTTACATGACCCAAATTGGACCAATCAGATTATCTTTCTTTGGAAACAATGAATAGTGTAAGAGGTAAGAGGTAGCTTCTGAATGTACTAGAAATGTAATACACACACTCAGGAGATAAGCACAAGCATTTTTTACTTTGTGAATGGAAAATAAAGTGGAAGTAAGACAGAGTAGATGGGAGCAGATGTTCCAGGATAAGCCAAGTTTCAGATGACCTTACTGTCTAAAATATTAAGGAAACTTACTGATTCCTTATGAGATAAAGTTGTATCATTTGACACTAGAAAAAATAAAACACAAAGAGTGCTTTATAATATTTTCTTCCTGTTTATTCAGCTCGCACAAATGGGTTTCTAGCATTTCAAAGCACCTAAATGAAAACACTGAGACAGCTCTAGAGAAAAAGTTGAATATCTGAAAACATACAGAGAGGCAGTTGAAAATACTGATTTTTGTTGCTTTTTAAAAAAAATCTATTAACTATTAGAAAGGCAAAAATAGTAATCATTTGGTATGTATTCTTTGGTACATTGCTGAACCTCACTTTTCATCAATTTCCTCATCTATAAAAAAGTAGGAGTGATGAGATTAGTATCTGCATCACAAAATTATACTGAGGATAAAATAAATTGATATATGTAAAGTACTTAGATAAGTATCAGGGATATACTAAATTTTCAGTATGTGTATTATTAGTGTATTTTCTGCAGGTCTATGGAAAGTTCGAATATCCTTTGTTTTGTTCTCCGAAAGCTATTATAATTTTGTCTTTATCAATGCTTTTAAGTAATTTTTTTGAGACATGGCTTGTTTGTGTGTAATATATGCACACATGTGTGTATGCTTGGGGATTATCTGTCTTGAGGTTTACTGAGTTTTCCATTCTGTGAGTTTAAAATTTTCATTAAATTTGGGGAAATTTTGGCCATTATAACTTCAAATATGCTATCTACTTATTCTATATTATTTTTCTTCTTGGGCTTTCATTACAGGTATGCTGAACCACTTGATATTTTCTGCAAATATCAAGAAACTGAGCTTTCTTTATATTTTTCAATCTTTTTCTTGTTTCTCTTTGTACTTCAGTTTTGATAGTTTCTATTTTTCTATTTTCAGGTTCACTAATCTTTTTTTCTGCCATCTCTCATTTGAGGTTAATCTCATCCAATGACTTGTCCATTTCAGATATTGCATTTTTACTTCTAAAATTTCCTTCAGTTCTATCACCTTTATTTTTATGATGTCTTCTAACTTATTGAACATATTGTTACAGGTCTTTTGATATCCTACTCTGTCAAATCTACCACCACAAATATTTCTGGATCTATTTTTATTTACTAATTATTCTTCTGGATTGGGTCATGTTTTCCCGTGGCTTGAAATGCTTAGTAATTTTTTACTCATTGCAGGAATCATCATTCTATTCCAATGTATTACATTGTTGCTTGTCTGATTTTATAGCATTGTTCTAAATAATGTTGATCTTTGTTCTATCAGGTAATTAAGTTACTTACCTATTGGTTCAATCCTTTCTGAATTTGTTTTTAAGTTTTTAAAGGCATTGTAGTACAGTCTGTACTTTAGAGATAGCTTAGCCATCACACTAAAACATGGTATTGCTAGGCTCTCTCCCAAACGCTCTCCATATTCAACAAGGATTGGCCATTTTGACAGGTTGGAAGTCAGATATCTTCAAGTTCTGTTTGAGCTCTCAGAATTGTTTGATTTACTATTCTTTGATTTTTTTTTTTTTTTTTTTTTTTTTTTTTTTTTTTTTTTTTTTTTTTTTTTTTTTTGCCCAGCCTCACGGAGGGTTACAGTCAAAGCTCCAGGGAACTCCTGTATATAGGTTGTTTTCTGCATAACTCCTCCTTTTCTAAAGATCCTTTCTATAAATTCCAGCGAGGTCATATTCTCTGAACTCTTATCTCTGTCTCTTCAACTCACTGAGAATGCCATTTTCCACTTAACAAGCTCTCTCTTGGAATCATGATCCAGAAATTGCTTCCCTGCAAAAATGTGTTGCAAATTTAAGGTTCTTGTTTACTTTTCCACTCTCAGGGATTACAATTTGTACTATCATCCACTGTCTGAAATTTTTTTTTAATATATAATATTTTCTGGTCTTAGAATATTTTACAGTCAATCAGCTTATTGAAACAATGCTGGGAATGGAATCCAGTATTTTTTATTGCTGCTTTTATAAATGATAAGTATAGAAATACAGTTTGGTTGTTTTAACAGTTAACCCCACCAATATTGTTTCTGATACTGTCCTGCTGCTGTTACTGCTCTTGGAATACTAAGTATTTAGTGATCCCATTATCTTTTCTGGACAAAACTTTGTGTTTATCAGTAAATCACCCTGTCATAAATTAAATTAGAGATATATGGGCTCAAAATAAGCTTTCCTTCATAGACTCATATTGGTACTAGTTACTTTGTTAGGTGCCTACTCTGTGCCACATTTTATATAAGTGATCTTTAATTTACCTGATAGAGTACATATAAAGTAGGTGTTATTTTTTCACTCTAGATATGGAAAACTTTTATTTAAAACATTTAATTAATATACATGCTTACATAGCTAGTAAGGTTAAGGGCTACAGTTTGAACTCAGGTCTTTCTGCATCGTTATCTAGTGCAAGAGAAAGAAGAGAGCCTAAGTTAGGAACTAAAGGTCCCACTCATGTGTCTTCAAATGCTACTCAAAATGTGGTCTGTAAGTGCTTCTGTCTGAGGCTGTTAATCCTCCATTATGAAATTAGACTCCAGCTTCTAACATGAACAAATTAAGCCACTAAGCAGAGTGTTACAGTTCTACTGATTATTTCCATAGCAAAACTTTCTCAAGGAAGGAAGCTATGAATTATTACTATTTTTTAACATTCTGTTGCAAGCACATATAATCATAAAATAGTAACACACTATTTATGTGCTGGCGAATGGAACAGCACAGTCTTATACCCTCTGGCTTCATAGCATTGTATGACTCATGTAACTTTTCCCAACTGATAATAAGAGATTTGAACAAGAATAACTTGAACATCTTTTCCTGCTCTTAGCATCATGTAATGATGCCAGAGTATTTAGGAATGAACATGTATAACAGTGACAGAATGAATTAAGCAAATTAGTAAATATGCCTTTTATTTTTCACATTAAGGCACTGAAAAGTATCTGAAAAAATATTTAATATTTCTTATGGATATTTGAAGCAGTAGAACACTGAATTCTAGGTAGCATGGTATTTAAAACACAAGTTCTTTTACCTGATCAATCTAAGTTCACACTCTCTTTGCTATTTACTATCTCTGTGGTCTTGAGCAATTTCTTTAATCTCTGAGATTCATTTTAAATTATTTGAAAAATGGAGATATTGTTGTCCAGGTGAAAGAATTTTTGTGACTGTTAAATGAGCATGTGAACATAAGGGATTAGCTAGTGCCTGTTATGGTATAACTGATGAACAAATATTATTGATTATTAAATAAATTAGCAGTATGTATATTCTTCTGGAATTATGTAGCCCTTTTACTTTTCTTATCTTACATTGTTCATATATCCTCAGCTTATATATACTTACTTGGTTATGTTTATCCATAGAATTATATTATAATCTCCTTCAGACCAGGTAACATGGCTTAGACATATATATGCTAATAGATTATGTACAATTATTATAATTGAATAAACAGATAAATTAGTTAACACCCTAAATTTATAACAATATACTAATTTTACTGAGCTGCACAATAGTGTCACTCTCGAGGTAATTGCTTATCACCTAAGCAGAGCATAGTGACTTAGAGAATAATTGGAATGCTTGATTCAAAAACCTCAGGTTTTTTTCTTTACTTTTTTCCTGCTTATATTAGTTCACTAGGTCCGTCATAACAAAATACCCCAGACAGGGTGGCTTAAACAAAAGAAATTTATTTTCCCACAGTTCTGGAGGCAGGAAGTCCACCATCAAGGTTTTGGCAGGTTTAATTTTTCCTGAGGCCTTGTTTCCTTGGTTTGGAGATAGCCAACGTCTTGTGGTGTTCTCATGGTTTTTCTTCTCTGTGTACACCCTTGGTGTCACAATGTATGTCTTGTTACAAGGACACCAATCACATTGAATTAGGGCCCACCCTACCAACTCATTTTAATTTTATTGCCTCTTTGATGACCTTATCTTCAAAGTACTAAGAGTTAGAACTTCAACATGTGAATTTGAGTGGGGAGGTACAATTCCACTCATAATACTGCCTTTTCCCCCTCTGCCTTAAGTTTCTTAATTAACTGTACCAATCTGAATGAATAACTTGCTTCCCATATTTGTCTGTGTCATGTGTTTGTTTGTGTACCTATGGGAGTGAGCATGTTTAAAACAAACACCTAAGGACAAATGACATTCAAAATTGAAAATTGAGGAAGATATACAAGACTATTATATTTTCATCAAGTCACTAGTATATTCCTTCAGACTCTGACAGGCTGCATGCATGCCTTGGGAAGGGGCTTTGCACTGAAGGTACCACAAAATCAGTATTCAATGGGGAATGCTTAAAAACTGTAGGATGGTATCCATTTTACACTTGAAATTTTATGTCAAGAAATTTAGCTTCTCTCGAAGGAGCAAATCTCAAGTGATAGTTAAAGTTAAGGTACCTTCAATCCTTTAGTTTTTTGCCTTGAGGGTGCACTGTCTTTCCAGCTGACAGAACTTTATGGCTCTTCTTTGGAATTGCTTTTCATACAACCCCCTGAATCACCACAGAGAATCACCATGATTAATCAATGAAGGCCAGAGAAATGAGAGAATAACCACTTATCTGTGCTCAGCTTCCTTTGATGCAATACATACAGTGAGCTTGAGTTTTATGGGTTTGAAAGCTAAATTTGATTATAAGCTGTACTTTTTTATATTAGGAGCTGCTTTATCTTTGCATTTAGAGCTCTAGTTACAAAGAAATTTGTTTAAAGTGTATGGTAAGAACTAATCAGAATTAATGACGGAACTATAAAAATTTATTTTTAGAGGGACATGGTATTAGTACAGATACTTACTTATTTTATGGAGTGTTTAGTGAGTGGAAATATTGACTAACATTTTGAAGGGTACCAGAATATGGTATCCCAGAATACATCTTTTTGGCTTATGGATTTTTTTGAGCTAGGCCTTTAGAACCAGCAGATGCAGGAAAAACTTTAAAAATAAGTCACATGTTTTCCTTTTGTAAAGGAAATTTACATTTATAAAGGACATTTCCATTTGTAGAGATGTATACTCTCACACCAGGAAGGAGAGAGCTTTTAATAACTTAATCAGTAGAGAAGACACTAAGTGAAATCTGCATAACAAACCTACTAAAAAAACCCTTCTTTAACCATACTTTTCTTGGTCATCTTCCCACAACCTGCTCCCTCCCTTCCGTCCAGAAGCTCCAAAACCCTGTTTCCTTTGTTTAGCCTAAAATGATATATAAGCCTAAATTCTAACCACCCTTTCGGGTTACTCATTTCTGGGCGTTCCAGTGTATACATGCACAATGCACATGTTAACATATTTATGTTTGTTTCTCTTGTTAATCTGTCTTTTGTTAGTCTAATTTATAGTCTAATCTCCAGCTGGAGAATTTAAGATGGGTAGAGGAAAAGGATTTTTTTCCCTCCCTTCCAATGTTATGACCATCTCAGTGACAGAAGCTCAGCTATTGGTGCTTTGGGATTTCAGCAAATTAAATAACATGCTTGCTGACTTCTGAAATGTTCAAACATATTTCTCATCCCAGTAAATGGAGTCTTTATGACACAGTGATACTTAAAATTCTCTTTCTGAATTTACCAGAATAACTGGAAGAGCTTTCAGCAGTTATAGGGGAGAGAGAAAGAGAGACAGAGAGACCCAGAGACCGAGAGAGACAGGGACATACCATTAGAAGGGGTTCAGAATGAGCCTCCACAAAATGTACCACTTTGGCATATGGATTATTTTGAGCTAAAGACAAGGCACAAAAGACTCAGGAAAAACTTTTTACCTCCCCCCTTAATTGCCTCTAAAACTATATATAGTTTTATATATATATATACCTCTCAGGAAGAGAGCTGTCATCAGGTATCAATAAAAAGAATGGGCTATGTATGGTAAGCTGAGAGTAGGGGGAAACTCAACAGGGTCTGTTTATTCAAATTTCTCTCTCTGTCCTTACTGCCTTTGCATGGCATGATAAGCATTTGTTTACCAATCATTTGTTCTTCCTATCTTCCTTCTTTTAGGACCCTACTCCATTCTTAGCTCAGGATGGCATCTAAGCCTCAATTACCTGACTTCATGAGTCTTTCATGTTTTTGTGGGGCTCCTGTATGTTTGAAATTAAATTTGTTTTTCTCTCGTTAATCTGTTTTTTGTCAATGTAATTAATAGACTGGCTAATAGAATCTACAAGGGTAGAGGAAGGGTAGAGGAAAAATTTTTCTCCCCTACACATTGTACATAGTTTATTTGTGATGGTCTTTTATATAGTTGTTACCCATCTTTGGATGCCACCTGAATGCCTCTAGGTAAGTAATAGTAGCAGCTTTTATAGAGTAGTTAGCAGAGTTTTATTAATAGATTTTGATGAAATCTGAGGAAGATTTTTTTTTAAACCTTTTACTTCATCAAAGGTGTCCTAACATTACCAAGTTTGAGTACAGCTTGAACTATAATCTTTCAGCCTTTTGGGTCAAGTATTCTTCCATACTTGTTTCAAGATTGTGTCTTCCATTAACTTCTCAAATTGTGATACAATGCAATTCTATAGAAACATTGAAATAGGAGTTCTTCAGTTTTAGTTGAGTGAGAAACCATTTGGAGAACTCTAAAATGCTGTGACACTCTCTGGGAAAATGCGTATAGGTATTTACATGCATGCTTTTGCACACAAGTTCAGGGTAATGATTGTTTGATACCCTTTCAATGACTTCAAGTTAAAAACAATTGCTTAATAATAAATTAATTTGGGCCCTAAGAATTTTCTGGAATCACTTTTTAGGCATGGTTTTTGAAATTCTAATGGATCGATATCTCTGTTTAGTTTTTGATAAAGAGTAATAACATCTACCCATAATACTGGACAAACTAATCTATGTTTTAAGCCTAGTACAAAGGATTTTTGTTTGAAATCATTGATATAAAAGCCCTAGATTCAGATCATCAGGTCTAGTGTCATCAAGATATGTTTTGTAAAAATAAGCACATGAAAAACTGAATACTATCAGCATCCACTCAGAATAAAGGTATATAAATTTCCACTTAGATCCTTATAGATGTGATTCATAGATTGATATACCTTATTGTATGCCAGTAATGGTAATTAGATAATTATCACCATACATCAAATGCCTATTTTATATCAAGGGCTGATTCAGTTACTGAAAAAAGTAAATATGTATTTGACATGATCTAAGGATTTATGGATATTACATCAAGGCCATAAATTAATTAGAAAATAATTATACATATCAAGTTGTAGAGTAATTAGAACAATCTTTCTGAAAAGGGAAGTCATAGGTAGAATATTTTTGTAGAGATGACATTTGGATAAGTAAAGAGAAGGAAGCATTTTCTGGTTTGGGTTATCATAATATCTCACTGAAACAGATATGGGGCCAAATTAAATGTATTAATCATTCAAAAACCACCACATCTGCAGACTGGGTGGCATACGTGTAAAAGATATTTGTTTGCTCACATTCCGAGATCAAGGGATCAGCAGGGCTGGTTTCGTTAAAATCCCACCACTTGGTGTGTGCCCACTTCTTTATACGCACATTGAGAAAATGAGCTTGGACACCAATCGTATCAGATCAGGACCCCACCCTTAAGACCTCACTTGACTTTAATTACTTCCTTAGGGGTCCCATCTCTAAATACAGCCACACTGTGAGTAGTCCTTCGGCATAGGAGTTTTGCAGGGGTAAGTACATTCAGTCTATAGAGTTGCTTTTAAGTAAGTGAAGCCATAAGAAATAGGGAGAGAAAGAGATTTAAAACAATGTACAGAAACAATCAAAAACCTAGAGAATAGTAGATGTGTAAAAGTTTTTTTTCTCCAAAAGTAGAGAAGCAAAATGCTAGTTGAATGAAGGTACTATTTAAAGGAACAATGCCTGAGAATATCCCTGAATTTTTTTTAAAAGGTAAAACGCCAGGGCACCTGGGTGAGTCATTGGGTTAAACATCGGACTCTTGATTTCAGCTCAGGTCATGATTCTCCCTCTCTCTCTGTCCCTCCCCCTGCTAGCACTCTCTCTTTCTTAAAATAAATAAATAAACAAATAAACTTATCAAATAAATAAATAAAAAGTAAAACCCCAAATTTGTACGTTCTCAAAGAATATCATACAGAATAGGTTAAAAACATGTCATCAAATGAGAGCAGAACTAGATAAAGTAAAAATCTTAAAACATCAAAAATAAGTGAAGATTTGAAAAAACTCCAGAAAAAAGAAGCAGATTAGATATCCAAAAACAAGCATAAGGTTAACATCAGCTTTATCGTCAGCTACAGAATTGCAAGAAGAAAATGAAGTAAAATTTTTAAACTATTGAATAAAAAGACAAAAGAAATTTGAACATAGAATTATATATCCACCTAAATTATCATTTTGATGTGCAAATGAAATATTAAATATTATCAAACATACAGGCCTTCCAAATTTTACCACATAGAAATGTTCTTTGAAATTATTCTCAGATGAAATAATCCAGCCATCTGTAAATGTTTTCTATTAAGTATAAAATTAAATATTTTCAGCCTTGTAGGTCACGTAAGGTCTCTGTGCCTATTCTTCTTTGTTTATTTGTTTTTTTTACAACACTTAAATTATATAAAAATATATTCTTTTTTTTATGTTTATTTTTGAGAGACTGAGACTGAGAGAGACAAAGCATGAGTGTAGGAGAGGCAGAGAGGAAGAGAGACGCAGAATCCAAAGCAGGCTCCAGGCTCTGAGCTGTCAGCAAAGCACCTGACACAGGGCTCAAACTCAGGAATGGCAAGATCATGACCTGAGCTGAATTTGGACACTTAACTGAGTGAGCCACCCAGGTGCCCCTAAAAACTATATTCTCAACTTGGGTGTATACCAAAATAAGCTGTAAACTGAATTTGGCCCATGGAATAGTATAGTTTGAAGACTCCTGAAGAAATCAAATGAAAAGAGAAAAACAACCTAGGAAATATGAAAATATGAAATACCAAATAACTTAATAAAATATTACCATAAAAACTTAGAACTAGTATTGAAATAATTCAAACTTTGAATGACATGCAAAGATAAATGGATGGGTATTAGTAGGCTGTCCCAAATAACCAGAATAATACAATATTAAATATATAAATTTTGAATCATTAAGTTATAAAGTATATCTTTATAAAGAATGATAAAAATGGAAAAAAGAAAATGTAAAGAGAAAATATGAAATAAGATGTGAAAATGTCCTGACATTATACATTTGTGATTAAAAAGATCAACATGATAAGTAATTATTACCATATGTGTTAGTAACAATGTAGTCTCCTAATGTGTATGACAATGACTAATAAACCTGAGATATAGGTAAGAAATTGAAAAATCAACTTCTTAGTAAGCTGTTTTAGCAAGTCCTCTCAGAAACGTAATAAAGCACTAATAAAATAAAATCCAGACTGTTTGAATAATGTGATTAATAAGATTTCCTTCTGTCTTTACCAAATAGTCCACAAACACTGTTTTAAAACAGGAAATACAATCAATACAATAACCCTATGATCTCTGACAAAATGAAATATATATTATATTTGGAAATGCTAAAAATCTAAAACTACATAACCTTTGGATTAAGAAAGAAATCATAACTAAAATATAAAGCTTTTAGAACTGAGAGGAATTTAAAATAGTAATCAACAATGTTCAACCTAATTAGTAAACAGAGAGATACAAAAAACATACAAATTTGTAAATCTGAAGCTTCAACATGTAGGTGATATTCACAATAGTTATCCATGATGCTTTGGATATACAAAATGTTGGCATGGCCCCCAAACCTTCTCAACATAAGATATAACTTTATGCTTATATAACAGGTCAAAATTAAAAAGTTATATAATTCTAAGTGCAAGAATATAGGTAAATAGAAAAATAATAATTGGTACAAAAATTCTGTAGATCAATTGGGTGTAACTTTATGTACCCAATGGCAGGGAAATTGCCACTTGTGAAAATATATCCACTCCCATCACCATCATACAAATTACAAAAGATCTTGGTGTTGATTTCGATGGTAGACATTGTAGGTACCTCACATATTTTTTGTAAAGGAAATACATAAGTAAAACAGGATGGATACATACCATGAGTATTTATATAATAGTCATGAGCAACAAATTAGGTGTGCATTAACTGATACAGATATATCTTTAAAATATGAGATCTATATAACATATCATAATGTTTTTATGTAAATCAAAAACGTGCATACATGAAATAACTTATTTCTTAAAAGACACATATTAAGCATATTATAATAAATGCTGGTGGATAGGAGGAGGAATGACATATAAAGGGAAAAAAATATATATATAATAGAACAGACCAAAACAAGAAAGGGAACTTTGCAAGGAAAAATGGTGACAGTTTGTCATAAACTTATCAATCTAATTATTTCAGCTCTCTGAACTCTAGGTCTAAGAATTTAAAAAAGAAATGAAATGGTAGGCTTATAATTAACTTAGAAGAATTAAATTTGCTTTCTGACAAATAAAAATATTGAAGAGTAGCTAAATGAATAATGAACTGAAATACAGAGGTGAAAAAGCAGATACCTGGGAAATAGTTTGAAGTTTTGCCTTAAAGTTACTTCTGAGAGTAAATTTTTGTAAACAGGGAAGAACTAGGGTTTTAAGAATGGAAAGATAATAAGCAAATGCAAAAACATCCAACATTATAATTTACTTGAAGAGAAAGAATGCGTAATTAGTTAGGTATATAAGATTTTATGCCTTTCTCTAGTACAACTCTACAGCCCCATGACCAGAGCAGAAAAAGCAAATAGGTGAGATAATTCGGAGACGTGGATAAGATTTCTAAAATATTCATAAGGTAAAATGTTCTTGTTTCTAGAGAGAGAATTCATGGGTGAGGAGGAAGGCCCATATTGCCAAGTGTAAATTAAAAGTTGTAGAGAAATAGGAGGGAGAGAAATAATTTAAGGATTTGCTAATACTTCCAATGAATCAGTTTTAAAATATCTTTCTGAAAGTCTATTTAAAAACTATTCCATATTTTAAGTGTGATTTGTGATTATGTCAGTCAGGTTTTGCTAAGCTATGCAGCAGTAACACTTTTAAAACCTCATTGGTTTACAAAAACAAAGTCTGTTTTTTGTTCTAATTACATTGTGGTGGCTCCAGATCAGCTGTAGCTTCTGCGTGAGTTGTCTTTATTCCAAATTTCAGGCTGAAGAAGCAGCCCCTATCTGAGACATGAATTTTTTGTAGCAGAAAGAGAGAGCAAAATGGCTGGCTCTTAAATCTTCACTGGTTCTTAAAGCTTGTGCTCAGTCATGCCTAGGCTGTATCCAATCACATCCCCACGCCAAACTAAGGCACATAGATCAAGTCCAACATCAGTAGGATGGGGGATGTATATTCCTCCCAGTGGAGTCCACTAAATCTCACAGCATCAGGGGAAAGATCTTCAAGCCCAGAATCATCTTTTATAAAGAAAAGGTGGGAAGCAAAGCAAGACCTTTGATTCAACTTTTATTAAAAAGAAGGCTCTCTCCTTGGTATCCGTGATGATGTCTACCTGTCAATTATTAATCCTTTCCCCTTTAGTCTCTGGGAATCTATTAGAAACTAGGAATGACAGAAAAAGTAAGTAGCAGCATGCTGCGAATTCACAAATTATTTATAAATGAATAAAGCTAAACAGAGGAAGCAGAGTGGTGGGAAATAGTAGGGATTAGATGGTTATTGCAAAAGTAGAGAAATAAAAGGAATCTTGTATGTTCTTCACTGGTGGCTGTATTGGCCTTGTTAAGCAAGACACCAGTCTCATTGAATTATGAAGGACTCTACCTCAGTCTGACAGTTGATATGATCTTACTTTTTTTTCCTTCAATTTTTGGTTGGCATGCAGAACATTATATTACCAAGACTTTTCATTTCATCGTATTGCAACCAATGACAATAATACTATTAACAACATTAACAAAATTAAGATTGGTATATTATCTCATTTATTTTTTTCTTTTCTAGTTTATTGTCAAGTTGGTTTCCATATAACACCTAGTGCTCATCCCAACAAGTGCTCTCCTCCATGTCCATAACCCCCCTTCCACTCTCCCCCACCCCCATCAGCCCTCAGTTTGTTCTCAGTATTCAAGAGTTTCTCATGGTTTGCCT